>VXBQ01001274.1:25643-106570 GCA_013400175.1 Phainopepla nitens | reverse complement strand
AAAAAAAAAAAGAGAGAGAGGGGAAAGAGGGAAAGGAAGTCCTAGCCGGGGAGGAGAGGACCCCCTTTGGTGGCTTGCTCCATTCAGAAAGGTCTGCGCTGCCTGCCCGCAGCTCTGCCTGCACCCCTGCCCGCCCCTGCCCGGCCCGAGGGTACCAGAGCAGGGCCCCCGGGAATCTGCCCCGCACCACGCCCGGGACACCTCCCGCGGGGGTGCCGGCTGGCTTGGGAGAGGCTAGGTGGGGGTGGTTGTTGCATTATTTCGCCTTAATTAAGATATTCGTGTCATTTTCCTAGCCCCGGGAATCTCTGTTTTTTCTCCTGTAGCTGCTGTCTGACTCCAAGCAAGCGAGGTCTCGCAGCCTGCACCGGCGGGCTGGGGCTCCTTCGCTGGCTGGCTGCGGTGCAGAAAGCACAAATGTGCCAGGAAATCGGTTAATGAGGGACTGCACTGGCCTTGCCCACAGAGGTCCAGCAGCACCTCATCCCCTTACAGATATGCACTGCCCAGGCAACGTTTGCCAAGTTTTATTTTCCTCCTTCCTTAGTGTATGCTCAATTCCACTTAGAGACTCAATAATTTGAACTGCGTACTGGACTGTAATTTGGGAGGGAGAGGGGGTAACACTATTTACAAATTTCTGTCCAATAGTGCCCTACGATATTACATTTATTGACAGGCAACAGTTCCCATCCTGACAATTTACAGTGCAAGTTCCAAGAAAGTTTCTTTATGCAGCGTAGCATTACTTTTACATTCTTTAAATATGAAGCTGATATTTAAACAGCAAATGATAGGTAACATCTCCGGAGCCGGCTAAATTTTGTAGCTGCTCGGCTCTCAGTCTGGGATAGAATGGCTACAAATACTGCATGGGGACAGGAAACAAATTTTGCAAGCAGTGGAGTCACCATGACAAAAAATAATTTGTTTTTATTTTAGATTCAGATTTCATTACTGCACTCAAACTACTACAACTGGGCTTTGAGTTATTATACAATCCAAACTGTTTCAATCAGAAACTCTAAGACTCAGTGTGCAATGATTATTATTAATAATAATTAGCTCCTTGGTTTCTTGATAGAAAAAGGCTATCAACAAGCATTTGTTTAACCACAACAAAAGTATAATTAGCTTATCCCACTTAGTAAATCTGTATGCATGCCAACTCATACCAAACTGCTACTTTTACAAAAAATTGCAATAATACAGATCATTTTTCCAGTCCTTTTTGCACAAAATTTATTTACAATGTATACATAAATGCTCCATGATGGGACTATGGAAAAAAAAATGCACACATGACCGATGTCTTGCCCAGAAAGAAAGTCAACATATTAAAAATAAATCTTCAGTCCATGTTTTGAGCTGCATAAAACAGGAAGTGATGTACAAGGTGGTGGTTGCTGCATGGGGACAAGGATGCTCTGATGTGACAATTAGGCTTCAAATACACTGCCTTTCCGTTTCCATGCTTCCTCCTACCAGTCTCCTTAAGACACTGCCTGCAACAGCTGATTAATCATTGTTGATGACTTCAGTTTTTCCCATCCTTCCCGATTTACATCTGTTCAGGCCAATTCAAATATGGTGAGTAAATGAATTAGACATGCAAATTCACGCCCCAGGCTAGAAAGAGAGAGAGGGAGAGAGACGGGCAGAGAGGGAGAGAAAGGGAAGAAAGACGGACAGAGGAGGAGAGAGGGGGGGGGAGAGAGAGAGAGTGCGCATGGCTGAAATCCTAGGATAGAAGAAAGATTCTTCTGCCTGACATAGTTATTTTAATGCTCTAAAAATCCTGCAAATAAGCCCTTTCTGTCATTTGCAGGATAAGTGTAAGGCTTCTTTTTTAATGTAAGGAGGCTTCTGGAGGAAGTGAAGAGCTATGGAAACAACACACATAGTGTGGAAAAATTTCACATTTTTTTTAAAAAATCTATAAGAAACAACGTAATATGGATAACAGTATAATAGCATTTTACAATATTTCACTCTTTGTTTTCTTAATGTCTTATATAGGTATTTAGCATGTCCCCAGAAAGTTGACTTCAGTTGGTGTTTTCCTGCTTTTCAGGGTCCCTGTGAAGAACTGGAACGTCCCTTGGTCCAAAGTTGACGCCAAGAACTCCATAGTCATTGCAGAAAGACAATGTTTGAAAACTACCATCGCTGCAGACAACGTGTATTTCCCTTAAGCTACTGAGCATGAATGTCCATCACTTGTCCGCTCACTGCTGGCTCGCCGGTATGAAGCATTGTGGGGCTTGATGCTGACATGGGCATTCCAGGGTGGGGTGGTCCTCCATGCATCATCATCGCTGGGTGGTGAGGGTGTCCAGGAATGTAGGTATGCATGGGGGGGCCATGACGCAGCTGAGCAGGATGGGGGGGCATCTGGGGCGGCGTATAGCTTGGCTGTCCCATATTCATACCCATTGGACTACCCCGAGACACATAATCCCCTGGCATACTTTGCAGCCCTGCAGAGGGAGAGAGAGAGGCGGCGGTGAGCGGCGGGGAGCGGCTGCCGGCGTGGGGCCGCTGCTCCGCCCGGGCTCCGGCCCCGCTGCTGCCTCCCCGCGACTGGGGCTCCGTGTGTGGACTCGCAGCGGCGGCAGCAGGAATGGCAAATCCCCAGCTCACCAAGAAAAAAAAAAGAAAAAAAAAACAAACCCCAAGAGCATCCTGCCCCCCTTCCAAATACAGAGCTTTTGGAGATAAAACAGCTTTCTGCGTTTATGGTGAGGAGTGTGTGCAATGGAGGTGTTGCTGATCTGGAAGCGTGCCGGAGGCAGAGCCAGCCTGGAGATGGCTAACGTCACACGGAGGGCTCTCAGGTGGGCTCCATTCCCTACTCCAGCCACCTGCCTTCGCCTGCCCACTTGCAAAAGCACGCTGGGAATACAATGCAGAGAATCTGTGGCAGCTATCGAGGGGCTTGGGAGGAGCGATGGGTTAAATAGGTGTCAGGGTTTATCAAGAGCTATTTATTTAGCTCTTGAGCCTGATATCTTGGAATCTGTCCCAAATATTTGTGCCATTCAAAGAGATGCAATCCAGCAAGGACATACATCACTGAACAAAGGCCTCATATCAAGCCGAAATTGATAGGATTACTAAGTATGATTGTTAAATCAAACTCATATTTTCAGACACATTAAAAATACGTACATAATCAATAACAGCTATCAATTATTCCTTTATCTCCCCCCCCCCCAAATCACCCCTGGCTGCAATAAAAAAAAAACCAGACGCGCAACTCAGCCAAACCTTTCAGTGGGTTTGGGAGAACAATAAGAAAAAAAAATTGGACCTAAAACAATAAAACCTCCTGCTTTCTGTGGGCCTCTGCCTTCTGCTTGGATTGCTGTAGCTGATGGGAACTGACAGGTGTATTGTTTCGGAGAGCTATAAGCTCCATAATCATCAAGGGTGAAAGGCATACGCTATTGCTAAGTAGGTTCAATTGGCTTTAGTTCTAAGTAAGAGCGCGCTGTGAATGCGCCGAACACCTTGGAATCAGGTCTCAAGGCTCTAGCAATGAATAGCTGCTTAATCTAGCCTAAAGGAACAGTTTTGAACTAATGAAAATTGCTTATAAAATATACTGTACTCACAGCTCTTTAATCAAAAAAGATGATAATATTTTTTGTAATAACCTATTAATTTAATTGGTCACGAAGCATAAAATACATCATTTAAATTTAATTGACCCAGAAACTAAGAAACAATATTTAAATTAACTAAGCTAGAAATTTTCATGATGAGGTAATAAGGCTATTGCATTCCCAAGCTCAGAGGAATGTTTTCACAGTTAATTGTTAAAACTTAGTTTTGACTTGGGCTCAGAGAAGACTACTATGAAATACACTTGCCCTGGGTAACTTCAAACCCTATGTTAATATAGGCTGGGGGCACAACAAAGATGCTTAAATAACTCTTTTAACTCCAGAAAGAGAGCAAGAGAAACACGATCATGGACCATTTAAACATGGTACCAAGTGTCTTGGTGTTTCAAATCACTTTACTATTTAAAAAAACCCAAAAAACCAACAAAACCCCAAAATATTTTTGTATAATGCATTTTCCTCTAGAAAAAGACAAGGGGAAGAAAAAAAAAAACTGGGACAGTTTTTCTAGGCTTCCTTTGCGAGGCCTGCCACTGAAGATTGCATTAATGATCTCTATTTTTGTATACTGAATAAGTCAAATCCATTTGTCACACTGCAAGTGATGGCATACTTAATTTGGATATAGTCAATTAGCCTGGGCTAAGCTCCATAGCCTGCTGCGCACACCTCTATTTTGTATTCTCTCTTTTTCCTTTGCCACACGTAATCCCATTATGACGGACAGACAAAGAGAAATAAACTTGGAAAAAAAAAAAAAATCAAAGTTCCGTCCATTGCTTTCCAAAATGGAACTAAGTGAAGCTGCTGGGTTTTGCTTGATTTGTTTTTTTTTTTTCCCTACCCCATGAGAAGTCTCTGTTTGGCTTTTTTGGTGTCTTGCAGGTTAGCGGGAGAAATGTAACTCATGCATCAACTGCGGTTAGACAGATTTATGACACTTTGGGGACATGCTCTTTCCTCTCCCTGTGCTGCTGCAGACCGCTTACATTTTGCAAATCAGTCTGTTGCCAAGACGACGGGCTCCCCCACCTCCCTGGCTGCTCCTTGTTTTGTCATGTGCTCGGGGATGGATAATAGCATCAATGTATGGCGGCGTCGATGTACGGCAGCGTCAGCGTACGGCGCGCGCGCGCACGCAGGGGGTTTGGGAGCTCGGAAAGCTTGAGCTGAACCAGAGGGAGAGAAAACCCAAAGGAGCCCAGGCATAGGATGGATGGATGGAAAGGAAGGAACAAGCATGAGGCTATGGGCAGGGAGAACATAGGGAAATGCAAGAAGACAAATATCCCTCGGACAAAGTGAGAACAAAGACCTCGTTTGTACTTACTTCCCCCTGGCTTTGCCATTGGTTACCTAGGTGAAGGTTACATGTAGTGCCACTGCCCCTCCATGCCCATATTCATGCCCATTCCACTCATAGGTCCTAGAGGGAGATAAAAATCCAAGAAGATGCCAGAAAATGAGCAAAGTCAACAGATAGTGCCAAAAGCCCCTTTCCAAAACACAGCACGGCAGAGGGTCCAGGACCGCCCGAGCGAGGAGATGCCCGGTTTCCCTGGGTGGTGTGGAAGGCAGGCAGAAGACAGGTGAGGCAAGGCAGGCAGCAGGGAGGCGGCAGAGGGCAGAGGTGTTTACCTGTGGTGGCGCGACCGAGGCCACCCGTGTGCGGCCGATGCTGGCCCGGGGGCTTACCTGGCGCTCGGATGCCCATGTGCTGCTGGCCATCCATCACGAACCCTCCCATCGGCTGCCCGTCGGGGTTATAGGGTGTTCCTTGACTTACTGGAAAGGTGCAGAACATTTCTTTTTAGCAACAGCCGGTACGGGCACCTCTTCTCACGGCATCAAGACACAATCCCCCCCACCCACAGGCCCTAAAAAGAGGGGAAAACCTCTGCTGTGCGAATTTAGCGGTTGGACTAACGTGCGTGCTTAGTTTTGGCTTAATTTTCTTCTGCAAGTTTGGAAATGAAGTTAGCAAAGTGAAATCTTGAGATATGAGGAGCCCCGGCTCCAGCTGCTGCTGCTGCTGACGTCAATGCAAAAACCTGTATAGGAGCCGGATTTTATGGCTGGAATAGTCACACTGAAATCTCAGTGTGTTAAATTACACCCTTGTGCCTTCAAAGGGCAGGACCTGAACACATCCATGCCAGATATTAATGTCTAATGACAAATAATCAAATGTACTTGAAGAGGAAGCGTGGCCCAAAGGCATCTTGGACAACGACGGATTTGGAGAGTTTGGCAGTGAGACTCGGAAAACAAAACCAACTGGGAGTAACGGGCTATGATAATCCTTGATGGTAAATACCCGCAGAGAGCTGCGAGCCAAGACCCCAAATAGAACCAACATGTGGAAACTTAAGGTCTTTTAAAAAAAAATAGAAATAAATACCCCCAAAGTAAGCAGCAAATGCTCAGCAAACCCAAAAGAAGAGTCAAGGGACAAAAGGACCCTATACAAGCACCACTACCTGAACTGGAGGTTTTCACTGTACATTAAAAGCCGGCTTCAGAAGTAAGCTGGCTTGGGTTATTAAAGCACATAAAGCTCTACCTCATTGAATGTCTTTGAACTTTACTGAGTCCCACAAGTGATTCTGACCCCTTTGCCCTTTTGACAGGTAATAAAGTTTACAGCAATTCCACACCAAGCCATGCACCAGGGAGTGGTCACAGGAGCAGAAAGAGCTGGGAAAGAAAACTCCAAACAACTACTAAAAAAATACAAGAATAACTGGGATAGTGCACAGAAAGTCTGGTCACAGAACGGAACGTTTTAGTTTCCTTTTTTGAATTTTCAATGTCTTTTTTTTTCCCAAAATGATTAGAGTCATAATGAAAGAAAGTTGTTTGTATTTTAATTGTCAGTCACTCCCAGCATTCATTTCTCATTTATTTACCAGGTACTGGACCTCCTGGTGAATGGCTTGAGGATGGTTTTCGACTGTGTGACTCGAATACAGTTACTATTGGGGACTTGCCTGCTCGATTTGACTGGTCTATCATGGGCTGAACTATTCTTCTTCTAGCGTTAATAAACCTGCAAGAAAAAAGAGGAAAGCAAATGGTTAGGGAAGGGATGCCTTCCACCCATCCCCAAGCCCTCTCACCCTACTGTGGCACTCTCCATCAGGCTGCATGGGGATGCAAATACTGCTAAACCTCTAACCCTGATGACCTTTGAGAGCACAACCTTGGGGTTTCCAAGCTGATTTATGTTTGCCTGCTTTTTACCACAGTCGGACACTTCCATTTCATCTTTTCATGGGGGAATTAGCCGAGTTTTCAGGAAACAATGCCAGCAACGCTCTCCTCAATACAGAATGGGGGCACCAAAAAAACAAAAACGTGTGAAGCCAGTGAGATGCTCGTGAGGGCATCTGCTACCTCCCCCCTCATTAGTGTCATTTCTGCCTTATGTCCTTTGACTTCTTTTTCCAATTTTTTTTCTTTATCAAAACCTGTCCCTACCTCTTGCAAACCTAATTCCCTTTTAATGCCCACTATTAAGATAATGAACTGTGATGGCAGAACCCCATCAAATGAGGGAACGTCTGGACTTTTATCACCACTAAGTCACACTGCTGGGGACTTCAGAGCCATGCATTCCTCCTAGCAATTTCTTGGTGGGCTTTCTCCCCCCTCCCTCTCTTTATGCAAAGTCTGAGGGGGTCAAGGCGAGGTCATAGCTTTACAGTAATTGAATTTATAATCCTGTTTTCTCCAGCTAGGCCTGACCATTTACAGCAAACATCTTGTTACACTGTAATTACTGGACTACTGAAAATTCCCCCCCTAACAATGAAAAGAAGATCTTTGGAAATAACTAAAAAAAAAAGAGGTACAGTCATTTTTAAAAATAGCTATCTGCAACTCCTCTTTGTGTTTTTGTAGCTCTTTGCCTCAGTTAGTCCTGCAATGCTTATTCAAAAATATCCAAAATAATTTGGAGCAAAACAGAAGAAGGAGATAGAGCACAAGTACCCTAGTCTCCTCATGGTGCTGAAATCAGGAGGCTGGGAACCATGCCCGGGAACCTGTCTGAATGAAGACCATTTGAAGAATCTCTCTTGAGGTTTCCCTCAGCAGAAAGTTTACTAAAAATCCATTTGGAAAAAATCTCCACTGAGACTTAGTCACGGCAAAGCTGCATAACCAGACTTTGTGCTCTTTGTGAGAGAGAGAAAGAATAATAAAAATATGTATGCCACAATATTTACTAGTAAAGGAAGAAGCGTGAGTGTGGGCTAAATCACAGCACACTTGTAAAATGGGATAGGAAAGTTCCCAAACAAAAGGAATATTTGATGCTTGTGCTCATTGCCTTTGCTTGGGGCTGCTTAGCAGGAGCTCTCCTACCACAGAGATGAAGCCACCGGGACCTTTCCACGGGAATCAGCTCTGCCCACCCATTTGCCTACACCAGAAGGGAGAAGAATAGCAAACCACTGCCCCATGCTGTTTCTTTTGCCCTCATCAAAGACCAGCACAGTGACTTCAGAACCCTCCTATCTCCCACTCCCCACTGACACCCATTACCCAAACTCCCGCAAAAATAAATCAAGATGTTGAGTCTTTATCAAACCTCTCTTGAGGAAACGGGCTCAAAGGCACCAAACTCGGGTGCCAATCTGGAAACCTTACACCTGAACTAGGTCATGTTTTGTCAGCAACAGTATTGGATCAATTTTTCTACACATTTCCAATAAACACCCCCTCTCGACTCCAGCAAACAGTGTTGCAAATCAGTTTATCATTATCTTGTACAAACCATGAAAATTAGAATCATGTGAGCAGAAGGTTAGACTAATTCTCCTTTCTCATTATAAGCACAGGTGTAGCACAAACACCATGTGAAATAAGCAATTAAAAAAAACCTGCTTTTTTTTCCCCATTAGCTGCCTTAGCTCCATGACCAATTAGAAAATTGTTTAATATCTGTAATCTGCATTTGCAGAAAGCAATTTTCATAGTAACTCTTCGAAGTAAAAAAACACCACAAAACCCTAGTGCCTCAGTCATTTCTTTTTGGGAGTCTGACAAGGCTCTTGCTGTGTTTACTCCATTCCTTCTCCTGCCCCACTGCTAGGAGTTGGTAGTACGGCATGAGGAGAGGGGTAGCTGTGAGAGTGACTGGTCACCAAAATAACTTTTACCCCAAATAAATGCTGAGCAACATTAGGCATGTACAACCTAAACTTCACAATTTTTTCTTCCTTTTCCTCCAAACTACAAGCACTTTTAACATGAAAAAAGATGGAAGTGCCTCAAAATAATAAACTGTACTATATATAGTATTGTTTACATACTAATACACTGGAATAAACTCTGTATCTAGAGTTTACCAATAATTACCCACAAGTTGTGCCTATGGTAAAACATAATCTCACCTGTTTGCCCCACGTTATCATTTGGGATATCTGCTTTAAGAACATTTTGCACACAGGTACTTAACAGTTATCTTCCTCCTACGCATTCGTGTAAGTATTTTCTATAAGTAGCAATTCTGCCAAACAGCTCAGTGTTTGGATGTCTTTGGGGGGAATTCAGACACAAGAACATTTTCCTTCTGGGCAAAGTAATAAAATGACATTCTCGCTCCTCCCACTAGAAGTCAAATGGAGGTCAGCTCCCCATCCTTGTATCTGTTTAAATAAACTGGTCCAGCTGTTTGTTTCCAGGATGCCCTTTAACCTTCTGTCCCATCCTCCCTGCCTTTGTAACACAACGCTTTACTTTGCATTATAGTAGACTCCAAACCACCACGCATTAACGAAAAAAAAAAAAAAAAGAAGAAAGTATTCACTTTCAAGTTTCTTCCTGCATCCCAAACCTGGAATTTGTAAGAACCTATCAGATTAAAACAATTAACGTAGCTTGCCTTGAGAGAGCACAATGCAGGCTGTGATGTTTATAAATCACATTTGAGAGCTCTTTGCAAGCTGAACCGCGAATTAGCTGTTGCTGCAGAAATATACGAGCATGTGGTTAATTTCTTCATACTCTCAGTTTTTTTCTTTGAGAGAAGGGCCAGGATCTTTTGATCACTCTTTGAATATCCAAAGTGCTAGGCTGATTTGAACATCAGCAAAAAACGATGGGACAGAAAAGCTAACAGGAATAATCTCCCTTCCCTTTTTCCCAAATGCTCATATTCACCTATCTTAAGAGAAAGAAACTCTAAATCACTCTAATCTTTAAAAATTCAGAGAAATCAGGACTTAAAAAAAGGTATTTGCATACTAACTACTACTGAAATGGAGTATTATCAAAATACAACTTAGCATAAAACTTAAGACAGATGTATAGCCTTACTCATGTGAGTAAAGACCCAGTTGGGCTCAAAGGCTTGCATGAAGTATTTTTCCCCATACCAGTGCTCTGTGTTGAAGTATCTTTGCTCTGATGAGGAAGGGTTTTTTTGCTTTGTTTTTTTTTTGCCTCAAAAGAGTTGGATCAATAGTGGCACAACAACATAATATCCCTCAGTGTACAAGTTGCACTCAGAAAAGTGATGCCTTGGGCTGCCTTTTTTTTTTTCCTTCCTCCTTTTTTTTTTTTGTTTGTTTTTTTTATTTGCTTGTGTTTTATTTTGTTAAGGGAAGGATCTGGCATGGAGAAAACATTTGAACAGTTGGGCAAACACAGAAGACCAAAGTATTTCCTAAATTTTTCAAGTTAACTTTTCCTTGTTCCTTTCAGACACATGGGATTGCACTTTCTGCCATGTCCCAAAAAGCAAGAAAATCCCCAGCAATTCCACCTGCATAACCCTACAGAGGAGGAGGAAACCCTCTTTTCTCCTATTTGCATTTTACTAGGATGTTTTCTCTTAGGCTTCTGCCCTGAGGTCTGTCTCCAGAGGTCACGGGCAGACTCCCTGGTTGGTGCATGGCTGGTCCCAGGGGTGAGCTCCAGCCCCAGCCCCGAGGATGCAGCAATCTGCCTCTGCACTCTGACCTTCAGCTTGGCCGCCCTCGCTGCCACGCACAAGTTTTGTTTCTTCTCAGCGAGAGGCTGCATGGCTGGTGATGACAAAAGACTTATTTTAGTTGGAAATTTGCTACAATAATAGCAGCCAGAGAGCAAGGATTTTCAGAGGGTCACCAAACCCTCCGAAAAGGCACAGCTCGCTAAGGCTCAGGTTACAGCCCAAGTGACATTTTCCGCACAGATCTGTTCTTTCTCCCTTCCCCTTGTATTTCACTTCTGTTGAGTGAATAAAACAAGACCTTCCTCTGCTGTCACAAATTTCCAAAGTCACCTTTGCTCAAGAATCGACAGAGCGATTGTGGGGACTTCCAATTTGCAGTCTTTGAATGAAATTTTCCAGGACCAGCTGTCTGAAAGGAGATGCTGAGACTTCGCGGTCTATTGAATTTTTGTCTGCCCCCAGCACCCCGAAATGAGGAGAGTTTCACACCATTACTGACTTCTGCTACTTGGAGTCACAGGCTGCTCCCTCTCAATATTGTCCCAAAGCGCTGCACGCCAGAAGTCTGTGTTTCACTAGCAGAGCCAAGAAATTCCCGAAAATCTCTCTGCCTCATTTTCTCCTTGAGCTCCTTCTAGCAAACCAGGCGTAAGAAGAATGAGAAAGCCCATACTACCTACTAACCCCAGTGCTAAAATCTCTCATGCCCCTCTGAAGAAAAACAGTATCCCTCTTGACAACAAACAAATCATCATTTTTATAACAGATGCCGAAGTAAACGCAGCACTTCAAACTGGCAAATAATTCACTTGTAAAACCAGTTGCACTGTCTTCTGCATAGTGGGATCCTTCATTTATACAGCGGCAAAACAACATTCTCTATTCAGCACTTAATTCCTCAACGCTTAACAGGTTTATCTCTAATAAAACCAATTTAAATGGAAAGTGTGCTATAAACCAAGATTATTACACTTCAGTAACTGCTTTATTCCTTATTTTAACATATTTTCATTTTTTTCTCTGTGTTTGTTTTGCAGAGATTTTTGAAAGAGTCAGTTAAAGAAAAGAAAAAAAAACATACCAACAAAGAAATTATTTCACCGATACTTTCAAATGTTTTAAAAACACACTTGAAAATAGCAAGCTGCCTCTGTAATTATGAACAGAAAAAATAACTGCAGACTTTCAAATGGTAATCACATCTCCCCATCCCTAAAATGAGAAATAAACGCAAAAAGAGTGCTTACTGCTGTTATTAGAAAGTTCTGATCCCGAAGTCAGTTAGTGCGCTTAATGACCCGTAACTACCAGTCATTAGCAATCCATGCTCTCTGTACTCCCTTTATTTGTAAAGAAAAAAAAAAAAATCCAACACACTCAAGAAACTTCATTCAATTTAAAGTCAAACCTTATGAAATCATGTTTGGCAACTTTTTTTGGTTTCTCCTCCTCCTCCTCCTCCGAACCAAAGACAGTTCAGGACTGCAATACATCATTTACAACACTGAATGGAGGTAGGGAGGGAAGAGAGTACAAGGGCTGCTCACCGCCCACTCCAGCCACGTAATATTGGAATACACTCCAAAGGCAGAGAGCCCATCCATCAGGAGCATCAGAAAGGTCTCCTGCAAACTCTCCTCTTCCTCCCTCCCCTGCTGGCACAGCACCAGTGCCAGGGAGTGCATATAGGGCTGAGGGGTGTCGCAAGACAATACTGGAGAGTGAATTAAATAAAATACTATGCAAAAACTAGTGATGAAAAACCACTAATTAGCTGACAAATTTGATGTAAAGCACTAATGAAAGCCATGTGTGGTTCTGCAATTTAGTTGTAAAAATAGCTTCTGACTTCAAGCATTACTATGTGACCCCACCAATGGATTCATGTTGTGCATTCAGAAAAGTTGCTTTCAAGCAGGAGAGTGCTATCGAATCTCTCCCCAAGCCAAGTCTGCTAATGCAGCGAGCATATCGAGGGCAAAAATAGAAAGCAGAGAGATGAGATCAGGTATGTGCTCCTTGTAAGAGAGCTGGCTATGCCCCACATTTTGGCTGGCCCAGCACGCACTGGCTCTGCCTTTGGCCACCTCCCCTTCTCCCCGGCCCTTAAGCTTGGGAGCTTGGCAACTATTGCAGTGCCTCACCACCCTCACAGGGAAGAATTTCTTCCTAGTATCTAATCTAACCCCACCCTCTGTCAATTTAAAGCCACCCCTCTTGTCCTATCAGCACCAGCCCTATGGAACAAAATGCAGACATGGTGAGTGCCTTGGGGTAGCAGTGAGCATGGTGGGGCCTGTCCTCTGGACACAGAAGGGATGGTCGGTGGCTTTCTGTTGATCTGGGACCCTCAATCTCCTGGCCCTGCTTGTCCCTTGGCCCAAAAGCTCCCTTAGCTCCATCTCTCTGCAGGGCTCGTGGCTGTGGCTGCTTGAGGAGTTTTTCTAGAAGAAAGCTGGGCAGCAAACTCTGGTCTTGCAAAATTTTGCCTGTTCCCCCGCAGGATGGAGCTAAGGCCTATTTCTATTTATCTGGCTAGCTCTGAATGAAAATTATGGAAGGGACTTGCTGGGGAGGAGTGAAGAGCCACTGTGCCTGGGGAAGGGCTCCCTGGAGACATGCCTCCCTGTTCTCCCCATCTCCTGTGCTCTTCTACATCCCAGGTGAGCTGCTGCTGGTCTTTCTGGTATGCTCTCCTTCTCCTCCTCCTCCCCTCCCATCCATATATTTCCCTCAGAAAAGCTTAGACAACATGGAACATTTCCAGTGAAAATCCAGACCCAGTATCCAGGCATCTCCCCGACGATGCCAGGGAGTCAGAGCAGCGTTGCAGGTCTTGGCTGCACTGGGGAGAACTCTCAGCAACCTCATTCCCTGACACCACAATTCCCTCGGGGTGCAAAGCAGATGTAAACTCGCCCTCAGCAGCCAGATGATGTAAGGGGAAATCTTTACATGGCAAAGCGCCAGCGGAGCTGACCTCCCGTCTCTTCCCTGCTCCTAAATCCCAGCGCAGCTGTACTTTGCTGATCTCCATGTGCCACAATTAGCCTTTAAGGAATATGGCAAGGATTCATGTAGTAGAGCAGCACTAAGGCTGCTCTAACTCCTTCCTGGGACAGCACTGGCTCCCACAAAGCACTATGGTTGGGTACACAACATGATGGCAGACCAAACCTTGCCTCTGACAAAAACACTCTCTGAGAGCTTCGAGAGCAGCCCAGGCTGAGATGCACATCTCTCAGCTTTTGCACAGCTCTGAGAAGGGTCTGAACATCAACTTCCCTTCTGATCCTTCAGGAGAGCTTCTCTGGGCTCTGTACCTTGGGTCCTGATCTGGTGCACGCCAGCAATGCAACCCAGCAGCTTTTCGTCAGCAGATCACATCAAACCAACAAAGCAAGCCCCATTTGATGGCAGGGATTAAGCTGGGAATGGGTGAGAGCTGACAGTAAAATACTGGCTATTTCTTTGAAAATATTCCTCCCTATTTCAGCAATTTATTGTCCTCTATCTAGTCAGTATAACCTCTTTTTTAGGGGAATGTAGAGCTGTGAGAGGTGCCTGCATGATCTCAGAGCTTTCTCATGTCATACAAGTGTTCTAAACACAGGGGGTCCTCCTTGAAGTCCAAAGTTTTTCCATACATCAGACTGTGAGCCTTGTCCAAACAGCTTTTTCTCTGTTCCCTCCCTCCCCACCCCACATACAGCATGGGAGCTGGAAGCTGTGCCTTGTCCTCTGGCCCGAGCAACTGCTCCCAAATCTGGCTGCTGGTTTAAATATGTTCCCACTCACTGAAGGGTGTGAGAAAGGAATTGTCTATGCTCCTATATGAATGCTTTCATCCTCCTCATCCCCAAAAGGCAATGAAGAACTATGGAGTAACTCCACACCCAGTCACCCCACACCAGCCCCTGCAGCCTGCAGGAAAAGGAGAAGGAAGCCAAGGGTGGCCAAACCAAAACTCTTGACAAGTGTCTTTGGGAGAAAACACTCTCAGGGTCCCCAAAGGGAAAACATACTGAAGTTCTGCATGGGACCTGTGTTTTGCACACGAAATAGGCTTTGACATCATTCTGGTCTATACCTCAAGACACTGGTTTGGGGTGTCAAGGGAAGCTTTATTCCTGTGGTTGTGTCTCCCCCACCACAATCAAGACAACAAATACAGGCACATTGATGTATTTTGTGTGATGTGGGCACCTGAAAAACTGGTTTGAATTCTTTTATCCTTTTTTTTTCTCTTCCCAGAAACCACAAAAGATACAACTCTGAGTCACAGCCAACCTGAAAAACAACCCCACACTTCTGAACAAACTCTCCGTGCCCCAAGACATCCCACTTCAAAACATTGTTTTCTAACCACTACTAATAGCCTACTTTGTAATCTTCTTTATCTAAACATAATTTCCCATTAAGTGAAGTGATTCATTTTGCTTATAATCCTACTACTGACAGCATTATAGTGAGGGCAGAAGAAAAGACACCCTCAGAAAACAACACCAACTAAACACACACAAGGAAGTCAGAAGAATGTTGAAGATTAAAAAAATTTGTGAGACCAGGGGACTGACAAAGCTTTGGGATCAGCCCCCAGATGGTACAAACCACCTTAATAACTCAGGTGGGAAGTTCAGAGATCTCTGGAATAAATCTGAATTCAAAAGCAGCTATCGGTATTGAGCTGCATCCTTAGCCAAAAAAGACACAAGGACTACAGTGCCTGGGCAAGGGAAAAAAAATAACCCATGAAACTGTTACATGACCTAGATTTCATTGAAAACTGTGGAAGCAATATTTTTTCAGCATCTGTTGCCATTTCTTTTAGTTTTGAAAAGTCAAAGAAAAGGCAGAATCCTGGTTGGTGCTAAGGGCCGGTGTAGCCAGCCACACATCACTTACACCAAAATCATGCAGGCAGGGCAAAACACACACCCTCTAATGCACATCCTCACCCTGCCCCTCTGGCTGTGTCTCATTTTTGAGAAGAGAAAATTGATTTAGCCAAGAAAAAGGCAACATTTGCCCTGCTTTTACTCTTTCAGGCTGAGTTTTGAACCAGGTAGTTTTGTTTCACGCAGGTGCAGCCTGGAGCAAGTGTCTGATTTAAGTGCCAGAGAGGGTCTCTGAGGGCACCTTTCCCCACGTGCTGGTGTTTCAGTTTGTGATGGTTAATCACTCTACACCAATCTCAGCAACTGTTGACACAAAATAGGTGGAGATCAGGTCTGTGCAAGCACAAAATACCAGAAAGGCAAACTATATGTAAACACACTTCAGATAGCTATGACAAAAATAGACCAAAGCCTGACTTGCAAAGCAATGACAAGCGATTACTCTCTTCTTCTGCCTTTTTTTCTTTTTTTTTCATATACTGAGGGCTTGTAATTTTTGTTTTTAAATATATCAAGGATATCTCTTGCACTTAAAAGAAACCAAGACCTGAGAACTGTATTTACAGACAGTGCAAAGCTCTCCCCTTGCTTCCAATACAACTTTTCCACAACACAATAGTGTCCTGAAAGGGTATTTTTTTTTAAAGTCAAGCTCTTGTTTTGAGATGGTGCACACACCTGAATCTCAGTATTTTTAAATAAGAAGAAACAAGCAAAGCATTCTGACCCCTACCCTGATCCTGCAGAGCAAAGCTAGAGCAGGAGAGGAGAAAAGAGCAAGTGGCAAATGTTTGCACGGTGCTATTTCATCTTATTTCCCTGGCACCTGACATCCCATTTGTTACAGAACATTAATGCACCAACTAAAAAAAAAAATGTTTGTTGAGTACAAGACCACCCCAGAAGAAGGAAAAGAGGTTTTTTTCTTGGCTGCATATTAACCTTTTGCTAGTCAGGACTATTTGGAGGTAAAATCTGTTTGCACCGTCTGATGCTCTGCAGTGGGAACCAACTTTACTTCCTCTCAAAAAAGCATCTATGTGACTAAAATATTACCAGGTTTTGGGGTGGTTTTTACTCAGGGTGTCACTAACTAGTCTGCTAGCTCAGGCAAAATGACTTCACATTTGCTTTTAAAATAAATGGTGCTTCCTTTGCTGGTTTTTCCCAGTCTGAATCCACAGGTTGTCAGAGCAATGGTTAGAAACATCTTTTCGTGGTGCTCCTGAATGGGATGACCCTTGTTGTGGGGCAGTTTGGGGGGAGTGGAGACTGACAAGTCTGGACTGAACAAGAAACTCAGGGTCTATGTAGGTCTCCATCTCCTCCCCCTGAAGTCCTGGAGGCCAAGGGAAGCATTTCCCCAAGAAAACTTTTTATTCACCTCCTCTGAGCACCTGATCCCTTTGGAAAACACCCATTGCAAAACTGTACCACTACTCCTTAAACTGACTCACCGAACCCAACCCCCATGTTTGAACCACTGTGCTGTACTTTTAAATGGCTTTACTGAACTAAAAAAAGGAAATTCCAGCCTGAAATATGGTGATCCGACAGTACCTGATGGCTCTACATTCACAGCTCTTCCCCCTGTAAGCTATTTGCTCAGCTTTTCTAATAATACCTTGACTGCCTGGCAGCTCTCCAGGGCTGTCTAAGGCAATATGCAAGCTAAACATTATTTTTTCATCTGATTTCAATATTTTCTTATGAGTAACTATACAGGATTTTACCTAGTGAGTATTCCTGATTGCTGTAATTTAAGAACAGAGAAATAGACCACAGATGTAATATTATTATTACAATTGGCATTCAAGGTGAAAGGCATAACAATTAGCTAAGACTTAGTGAAAACATAAATGCAAAAATCTGCTTGAAAAATCCGGCACATGGTACGTTTAGAACAGCTAATTTACCGCACACATTCTGAGCTCCTCAAACGATGTAACAATTCACCCAGCAAGACACTTTTAAAAATAGTTTTCTTGGTGTTTTGAGGGGGTTTTCTTGGAGGGGGATGATTTTCATACTGCAAACACCTACTGTCTTATTCTCTGAAATATCAAACAATATTTATTTGTCAAACCCAAAACATATATTCTTTCTTATTCCTATTTTTTTCTGCTTTTGCATGTATTCCCATTAATAAAACAGTGTTTAAA
The DNA here is from genome assembly GCA_013400175.1 of Phainopepla nitens. Lineage (NCBI taxonomy): Eukaryota > Metazoa > Chordata > Aves > Passeriformes > Bombycillidae > Phainopepla > Phainopepla nitens. Next base: position 88,938 of record VXBQ01001274.1, on the reverse strand, counting down.
TAACAACTGTATATATACTCTAGAACCATATAGAAAAGTAAATTTTCTCCAAAATCTGATGGTTAAGCTTGTATTGCTGAAGTTGAGAGGATAATTTGTGAATGTTTTAACATTTACAAGTAAATAAATACTTGTATTTACTATATCTGATTACTGAGAAAAGTATTTGTTATGTTCTTACACAGATTCAAATTGCATCTTGACCTTTTCTCATTTAATCTGTTTACTGCAACAAAAGCAGTAATAGATACATCTGAAAATAAGCAGATATTTTATTCTCCAAGGACTAAAAATCCCTGCGTGCGATGTGCTCGGCAAATCAAGTACCTTCCCTGTTTATTGTAGTCTACAATTTGGTAGGCAACAGGGGTGAAAATCCAACTCTGCATATAGGACCAGCACCTGCTTTTGCTATGCTCCCTCCCTGCTGGCCTCCTCCCCCACTTACACCCTAAAAATAGTGCTTAAGTGGGACTAAAGTGGTGCGCTGGTCATGTGCTGGCCTTTTGCTCAGGGTGAATATCACCCTCAGTGAAGGAATTGAGCAAAGATGATGTCTGTGCTAAATACTCAGCCCCAGGAAGGAGCTGATCCACCCCTCCAGGGGTCTGGAATGGGGCTAAACACATGGGAAACACCAGACAACATTACCAGTTGGATTTGGGGGCGTTCAGGTGTGATTCAGATGCACCAAAGCCCCAGCATGCTATGATATAAAAAACCACAGAGGGAAAAGAGGGGCCTGGGACTGTTTCCCAAACGGTGGAGAGTTGTGCAGCCATTCCTCTTTCCCCTGCCCCTTTGTGGAGAGGCAGGCAGGGGCTTTCTGCATCTGCCCCATCTGCACCTGGTCCCATCTGCACCTCTCCATCTGCATCTCCCAATCTGCATCCCCCCATCTGCTCCATCCACAACCCCACCATCTGCAAGCCAGGACCAGCAGATGGAAAGGACACCCTTCCCAGTGGTGCTCCTCATTCCTGGCTGGGTTCTGGAGAGCATTCCCCTGTGAGAAGTGCAGGATCCTCCTGTCCCCACCATGCCACCCTGCCTGCCCATGCCACAGCAAAGCATTTCCTCCCCTGCCCTTGCAACTACTGCAGCAAAGCTCTACCACTAGTCTTACCCACGAGCAAAGAAATGGAGGCAGAAGGAAATTTCCTGCTGGATGAGAGTTGTGAGGGGACTAAAAGAATAATGAATTATTTCTGTGTGTCTGTGCTCTGAGCTGGCTGTGCTACATACAGTAAGGTGGTCAGGTTTTCCTACCCCAAGTCCATTTCTGATTTTCCACACTCATCTTTTGAAAAGTTTCTGACCAGGTTTCAGTAAAACCCACTTCATCTGACTCCAAGAATAAGATTAGGGAAATTTTTTTATTACATTATTTGATAATTTTTTCCGATATTCTTGGTTGGGGTTTGCTTTGAGGTTTTTTGCAAGCCTAGGAAATTATATACAAAGCTGATATTTAAAGAAGCCAAGAACATAAAATCAAGAACTCAAGAATTAGGACATCATATTACTAGAGTTGCTTGCACCCTAGTCTTTAATGTCCTTCATTACAGTTCAGTTACCAGCCCATGCTACCATTTTTGATTGGGCTCAACGCTTCAAGCAACCCAATGACAATTATGTCTGTTATAAGAACAAGTAAAATGAAAAAAAATGTATTTCTACAGGTAATAAACTTTGACAAAGTTGAATGACTAAGGCAGGAAGAAAAGCAAGCCAGTCCTGGTTCATACAGCCAAATGCTGCACGGGAGAACACGATTCAGCTCTGCTGCTTCCTTGGACTGAGTGAGAGCTACTGAGTAAATCATTGAACCCAAGATTTTCACCTAAGTTACTGATTTCTCACTTCTCCATACCCCACAGTGGACATTGGCAATGTCAGACACCAAGGCACTCAAAACTTGCAGTTTACATGAAGTTTCAATGATCGTTGGACCCTAAATGTGAATGAATTGCTCTAATTCTAAGCCACCTCACAGCCCCAGACCAACCCAAAACTTGTGACTGCTGGACCTGGGCCTCTACGAGCCCTACTTCTTGCCCTGTGAACCAGGACAACGCTTTTCCTTCTCTTTGCAGGGAAACTGTAAAAATACCATGCAAACCCACCACCTTGTATGCATATATAAGCACGTGGAGGTCAGGGAAGGACTTGGATATTACAGCAGTAAGTGCCACAGGAAAGCCCAGCAGTAATTATTAATTCCATCTTCAAGCACAGTTTGAATAAAGCTCAACAAACGAAGCACGGAAGAATGAGGGCAAGATAAAATATTGACTAGCTGCTCCAGCATTGTCTGGGCTGTGCCCTAGATAGCACAAGGGTATTTGGAAAAAGCAGAATGGAAACACCTAATAAAGGCTGGAGCTTTAAGGATTTGAATTCTCAATTTATTCTTTTTTTTGGATCATTTAAATGCAGTTGGATGCAACACTATTTAGAGAGACAGTCACATACAGACATGCACATTTAGGGAAGTTACATAGGCACATTATTTTACAAGCATACAAACATCTATCTGTGTGCACCAAGACTTTTCTAAAACATAAACAAGCATCTGACACCTAATACAGCCCTTGATTAGAATTGCTCTCTCTTCTTCCCAGACTACCACCAGTAATTATTTACCATTAGCTCTTAATGGGAAGGGATTCAGCTGGGATGTAGTAAACAGGAAAACCGTACAGATTGTTCAATATAGCCTGGCTGGCTCTCAGCGGAGGTAAGAAGTGATTGGATCACACCTGGATATTTCAATTAATTGTTTTTATCACCTGGGAAAAGCACCTTATTAACCTGTACCTGTTCAGGTCTCCACCATGTCCATGTAGGCATCATACAAGAGCCCCTTCTTGTTCATATTACTGTGCTCAGAACCCTAAACTGCTGTAGGGTTAAACAAGTGATACAGCAGAGACCTGAATGGTTCATTTAGACTAATGACATTTGAACTCTGCTGTCTTCCTACCTTCCTCAGATTTATTTTTATTTTTGCAACAGGGTAAGGGCTCCCTCTTCCCACAGCAGAAACCTCTGACAGAGGCAAAAAGATGGCAATGCTGGTGATTCACAAGTGAAGTTGTCATGTGGGGAAAAAAAAAAGGGGGAAAATCCTCTGTGTGGATTATTTCATTGCTTTAAAAAAAATATAAACAACCCAATGAAAAGGGTCATGGTAAAGGGGCAAAGGGACTGTGGTATTTTTAAAGACATGTGCCCTTTCACAGATATATTTTCTGGCACATCTCACATCATCACCCCATTCCTGTGACTCCTCCACCATCAACAGGGGTTATGTGCATCAGCCTGGGGAGCCCCAACACCTGGGCAGTCCATATGTGAAAATCAACATATTTTTTCATTATGGCAGAGAACTGAAGTATGCAACCAGCATGTACTGAAAAGGTATTCAATATATGACAAAAAGAATTTGTTTAAATGCTTTCAGTCTCCAGAAAACAAATGCTCTCTTCACTGACTGGTCTGTGGCAAACTTCTAATTCCAGCCAGAAAATCCAGCACTCCCAGTCTGGGCTAACGACCATGCTACCAGACACGAGTTTATGTTTTTCATGCACAGTTCATGTATTCCCACACGCTGTGTTGCTGCCAATAATTTATGACTGATCTACACCCAGCCTGCCCTTCAGCATTTTATTTAAACTCTGCAACAGTGATTTACAATGACTCATCATTAATACAAAAATGTACATGTGTGTTAACAAGTTTGGAAGAATCTAAGGAGGAAGGCACATTTTTTTTTTTTGTGAGTTGTGGCTGAATGACTTATGCTCCTGCTCAAGAAAGGCAAAACTAACCAGAAATTATATGTTAGTTCTTCCCTGCAGCAAAACATTTAGGTAGGAAGAGTTCCTTCTGCACATTGCCTCAGAAGAAAAGGGATCCAGAAAAGTGTTTGAGAAGGCTGCTCCATAGCCTCCAGGATTTTGGGAGGGGATGAGCAGCTCATTGGTCACCTCATGGCTGGGTATTCCCCGTGCAATCTGCACACTCAGCAACAACTTCACAGTCTCCTGGTTCCTTAGCATCCATTACAAAAAGCAGGGGCTGAATTGCCATTTTTTGGCATCTCTGCCCACTACCTGTGATTGAAGAAAGCCCCACTGCCTCTATAGTGTTAAATCCTTGCGCCTCAGGGGAGACAAGGGGAATTGTCTCAATAATTTATACAATTGTAACACTACAACAGAATTACTGAACTAGCTCAAGCAGAGGAAGTCTGCCCTACATCCACAAGACTCTGGTTACAATGTATTTTGACCTCTTTTTTTTTTTAACTTGCTCATAAGGAACTTATAAGAACACAACTGACACAAACTGACACAAAGCCAAAGTAAAAACTCCTCAAATTTGAGGAGAGACAGGTACTGAAAAACACCCTGGAAAGAAAACTGAAAGAAAACCTACTGAAGGTCACTCTGGAGAAATTCTACCAGCTTTAGATAAATCCATCCTATGTTCATCATCTTGAAAAATTCCTTTTGACAGACCATCCCTAACTGACACATTTGTCCATGCTGAATCCTGCACTCCCAGACCCCACAGAAGCACACACCCATTCTCCAGCCCAGCATCAAACAACACCCTGATGAGCATCCACAGCTTCTCAGTGGGCCAAAACACCCACTGTTAAACTGAAGGACAACCATATAAATTGGGGTAACACCTGGATGAAGGCTGGAGGATGTAAAGTTGAAGCAAACACTAATTTTTTTTGGCTGAGCCAAAATACTGCGGGTTACGCTACCTTATAACACGTAAGTTTTATGTTTTATGCCTTTTATTGCTCCATTTTAAAGTAAGTATGTTGGAAGCATACTTCATATACACCAAGTATTTGGTATTTTCCTTTATTCAGCATCTTAAAGGGCTTCAAAAAATTGATCTCCCAGGGCTGCTGTGGGGTCACAGAAATTGATAACCCTTACAAGCTATGCTTATGTGAGCCCGCCTGCGTCTCCCAGATAGTGCACTTTGTAAATTAATCCTCCAAAGGCAAATATATTGTAAGTAGCTTGTTATCTCTAAAGTACTAAATTGAAGAATACATGGGATTATATTGACAGAAATTACATTTTCTGTAATGGGGTTTAATATATCTGAAATCTCTCCCATAGGCTTCTATGCTCTCTAAGAGAGGAGGGTTTGTTAATGTAGGTGCAATGGACATCAAGACCAAATTTATTCACTAAAATGGATTAGGCCATGTAATCAGAGCTTCAGTAATATTAATCTCTGACACTTATTGAATAGGGAAAAAAAAAAAAAAACAACAACTTTTGTCTGAAAACTGGCATTCCTCCCTCCCTTTTCCCCAGCAGGCTTGCTGTTTGCCTTGGCCATTTTCTGGGTATTATTTCAAAGAGGATAAGGTTTCCCATCATAAACACTAATCTAAAAATATTAGGACAATTAATTAGATACACTTAGTTTTACAAGGTATTAGATTGCAATACACTTCAAGTATGACACTTGTTCAGGGACAGTGGGTGGAACCCACATTTTGATGCAGTGTCAAAGGGTAATAAATCAAACTTTTTTTAAAGAGGTTTGCTGCTGTATGATACTTAAATCACGAGTAATTTTCACCGGTTGCCTTCACCACACCCTGAACAGTTAGCAACCCAAAATCCAGCATGGATCCTGATTTCATTCAAACAAGTCACTACTACAACAGAGCAGGGGCTCCACCAACCCTTAGCTGGAGCAAATAAATAAAATTGCTCCACACTGTACTTCAGCAGCAAAGAACCAGACTGTCCTCAAAGTTCATTCATAAACTCGATTTTAAAAACAAACTGATAAAGAGATACAAGAATGTCAGTCAAAAAGAAAAACTCTCTAACAACACCCTAAAAAGCATGACAGCAGCCTCAAAAAACAACATGCTCAGCAGAAACGGGACCAATTGTCCCTTTTTTACCCCCAACACCTGAACCTCTTCCAAGACCAATGTTCTGCAAATGGATGTGCCTTCCTATTGAAGAACAGCTATCCTCAGCCAGAAAGAGGACTGGTATCAAATGTGAATACACTGAGATCTGCCCAAACGATGGGAAAATAAAATACAGTAGCAAACCTCATACTTTCTACACCTGAAACAACTCACCTGGTTATATCCCTTTCGTATCAATAAACTGTTGGGGAGGGGAACAAGGGCAAGGTGTGTCCCCAAAACCACAAAGGAATAGCCAGAGGGTGCCAGTGGCCATAGAGAAACACCAAGGAAAATTACTTACCAATTGTTCACTTGAAGTATAGTGAGCCCTGTGTCTTGTGCCAACTGCTTTTTCTGCTCTTCTGAAGGGTAAGGGTGCTATAAGACACCAAAATAAATACAAACATTTAAAACAATGTGCTTTTTTGGCCTACTTTTTATTTTAAATTAAAAAAATAACAACCCAAACCAAACCAAAACAGAAGCATGACATCTATTATTGGAAGGTGAAAATGCTGAGGTGTGTCACTCTTTTATAATTATTAATGGGCTACTACATCACTTAATTAATGGCAGTAAAAGACAAGCCAATTATAAAGATTAGTGAAGTGGAGAAATAACTGCTTAGGATACTGACAGTACCTTGATACTTGAGAAGGATATTTGTTGCATTAGCTAAAAATTTTTTGTACTTGTCTCAAATCACTGATTAGAGTAAAATAATCTATTTTCCCCCTTTTTTTTTCTGTTTTTAACAGAACAACAAGGAATGTGGTAAAGCACTTCACTGCAAAACTAAAACACACTGATGTATTCTGAGATAGTGAAGGCAAAACTTGCCAGTGCCCCAAAATAATGTGCAAATAAGATCAGCATCCTGAACATAAACAAATGCCTGTGTTTTGAACACAGGCCAATGCAAGGTCAACAATCAGCACATTTTTGCCTGACATTAGCATAGCTGTGCTGAGCTAATCCTAAGAGACAGAAAATAAATACTCCTTTAATTGAAGTTAATGTTATAATTCAATCATAAGTTTCTTGTGAGAACTTGATTTGCTTTCTCAGAAAATTCGCTTCTGCATGAATACAGATTGCTTAATAAATCAACAGTAAAAACCACAACCAAGTCTGAAATGTAGAAATATCATTTCTGTCCTTCCCATCTATGCAAAAATGTCACGGCCCCAAAAGGAAATGGCCAAGTACTGCAAATGCAACAGTTTCAAGGAAAAGTCCTGTTTTGAGGAACCTTAACCTGGATGCCCAAGTCTCAGTACATATCTGATTCAGACCTGGACTGCTGCAAGGTGCTTAATAGCATTTCAACAAAGATCATTTGATAGAATTGGTTAGTCCTACCCCAACACCATTTAGCAGTTGATTGTCACAAAATATTTACTGTTACACATTCACCCTTTTTTTTCCCGCCTTAAATATTCCCTCATTCTCTGGATGTATTCTTCAGTGTAATATTACATGAGACATAAACTGAAACCTTGCAAAGCATAAGAATTTAAAACCTCATAAAATTCCACAATCTTATTGGTATTAAAGCTATTTAGCAGATTTTACATATCCTTGTAAACAGCATAGTCTGACTTCTCATGGCTGTTACATGCAAGTGTCACCTCACATTACCTAATAGGGATTTTTGTCATAACTCCAGCAACTTCTTTTAACTCAACACATCCATTTCAAAGCCCACCACCATGGCTATCAGCTCCATAAGAGACTTTTTAATCTTTTTTCACCCAAAAATGTTGAAGAACTTTCAATTATTTTAAAAGTACTGTTCTCTTGACAGGAAGCCCACAGATGACTTGCACACCTGTAAACCACCCCTTGTATTTTCTGTGTGTACATGAAACGGCTCCAGAATTGTAAGGAGAAAAACAGAGGGAAGGGGATTTGACTTCTTTTTTATGGGCAATATACATTTTACACATGCAAAAATGTAGCATGTATTTTATTGTCTGCCTTCAACACACATTCATCCACAACAGTCCTACTTATGTCCATCTATCTGAACTCATTTTTCTTCCCTTCAACAAAAAACCCCCAAACCCTACAGAGATGATTTGTAACATTTTCATCTTTACAGCTTACTTCTCATTTCATTACTTTGCTATCAAGCGAGGACAGAATTATTCTTTTTTTTTTTTCTTATTTTGCTTTGCCACCTTACATGTGATCTAATTTTAAGTAATTGAACAAACTGTGTCTAATTTCATGCAGCAAGCAATAATTACTAGACAGCCTCTAGCTATTGGAATTGAGAAGTCTGTCTCCATTAAGCAATTTTCAATTGTTCTGGACATTTTTTTTTAAATAGACAAGACTGGATAAAATTAGCCATCCAAATAATATTGTCACTGTAAAAATAATTGTTTTAAAAGTCCCAAACTACAAATTCCTCAAGTTGTGGTATGTCTAAGGTCACCTGATTTTTTTCTTTTTTTCATATCCTAGTACAGCATAAACTTTTAATTTCATGATAAATCTGTAATTGCCATAATCACATGACAGCCTGGGATTTCACACAGCTAATCCCTCTTAGCTAAAGGGTCACAATGCGGCAGGCTTTTTAACTATGTTTCAGTGTGGTTTAAAGTAATCTTAAACACTAAGCAACATTATTATATAAGCTTTCTGTGGATCATACGAGCTGTTCCTTTGTAGACTAAAAATAAAATAAAATAATAGAAATGACTTGACAAAGAATCAGCGTGCCACGGGCTAGGTTGCTATAAAAACATTCAAAGCCTTGTTGCATTCCCACCCACAGGGCTTGGAAGGCCTGTGCTACAGGCAAAGGCAGACATCACATGCAACAGAGAGAAACAGGGAAACCCTGAGAACTGCCATCTTATGAAGAAATAGGAAATATTTCATGAAGAAATGGGAAATTCAATCAAAACTCTTGCTGTTGGTCTTTACTCCACCAATGCAAGACTGACCGGTGTCTTCTGAAAACTTTCTAATGTCTGTTTGAAGGAACACAGACAAGTGCACATAGATATGGATATATATTTTTTGTGTGTGTATAGATTCTATTATATTTGTATGAATATGTATAAAACATACCTTAGTCAAATGGTTAAGTTTAAGGTAGTCGTGTGAAGAGGAGAAAGTTGGATTAGGTCCTCATGGGTCCCTTCCAACTTGACATATTCTATAATTTTATGAAATATATAAATATGTAGGGAAGAATGACTAAAAACACTGCAGTGACTCCAGCTGACAAGTCCACCTATCACTCTGGATCACTGTGGGATATATCAAGGCAAACTGTTCAATAAACAGTGACTTGAGACCTTTACTTTGTTGTGTACATTAGCTCCTACCATTATCTCTTAAAAGCTTAATTATTTGCAAACAATTGATCAAGATGGGAATTGGAGAAAAGAGACACCGGACCACCGGGAGAGCTGCAATGCATTAGGAGAGCAAACAGAATTACCTTTAGGTCTTATAATCAGAATTAACGATTGGGACCGTATGCAGGGCAGCATAAGAAGCTGTAACGCTCATGCTGGACTGTTTTCCATTTGATCTGCATTAACACCTCGAGTGAAAGCCATAAAACGGTGATTACAGATGGGAAGGCTGACCCTCCTTCCCAGAACCAGCCCAGCTTGTGTATTCTGGAAGACTGCAGACAGGCTTTCTTGCCAAGGCCAGAGGAAAAGGGTAAATCCAAGGGGAAAAACAAGTAGGAAGCGGGCAGGTTAAAAAAAAAAAAAAAAACCAACAAAGCAACAACAAACAAAACCAAAAAAGGGCATTTAAAGAACTAAGGCTGACAACAGATAAGGGCTCTGAATTTGACTCTGATATTTTCTGATCAAGCCTGCTGCTGCTAGAGCTATAGAGTAGCATCCACTGAATGATATGAGACCTTGTGCTTTTCCCTTTCCATAAATCTAGCACTGAAATGTGGATTGTTTGGCACCATTAATGTGTTTTTGAGGCTCTGTGGTATTACTTTTAATAATGACTTAGTACAGAAAGTGATTGCTTAATAACACCATCAAAGTCTGCATGCAAATGAAAATTATCCCTGGGGGATTTGCCCAGGGTAATATGAACAGTTAAGGAACATTTGAAAAGGTAAAAATAACTATGCAAAATATGAGTCAGAGCAGTCATTTTAGCAGTAACAAAGAAATCAAAGTGACAGAGAGAAAAATTTAACTTTCCATCATATTTTCTCGTCACTGTTTTATGAATGGTATTTAGCGAACAGTAGTCTTAATAAAAGCCCATTTTTTAATGCAGCTTGAGAGCACTTTTAGCAAAAGAAACAATAAGATTTATTTTTTTTAATCACCTTTGACTACAGATGGTTGGGTAAAGTCTCCATTAGGTACAGATGGCAAGCATCCAAGGTTGTCTCTTAATGCTACCCCTTGTCCAAATGTACTCCTTTCCTCAAATTTTCCACCCCAGGCAGCAAATGCTGGATGCCAGGACAGTGACAGACTTTATCTTATCTGTAACCCAGCATCAACAGCACTCCCTCCCCTCCTCCTCTACGACAGCAGTGCATCGTAATGGTGCCAGAAAAATGGGAAAATAACCCTGCCTTTCTCACCCCCCAGATTACCGATTCCTCACGGCACCGAACCGGCTCAACACCAAGGCTGCCAACCAGCCCTGCTACAGCACACAGGCAGAAGCAGTGCCCAGGAGGAAGGCTGCCTGCTCTGTTTGGAGGAGGCTGTGGCAAGCATCCAGCATTGCCCTTATCGTGGCAGTGCCGTCGCCTCGCTGACCGTGCCGGGAGAACCATTTTGGAAGCCCTTCCATCCCCCTCCTCCAGCCCTCTGCCTCCTCCAGAGCTCAGTGCAATGCACCAAGGTGAGACAACCTTGAGCTAAGCTCTGGTGGGTGAGGAAGAGAAATCACCTCCTCAAAATTTATGTCCCAGGAATGTTTATTAACTGTTTTCTAACATCAAAATTTTAAAAAAGGAAAAAAAAAATCTCAACACCGTGATTTTCTTTTTTCTGAAGAGAAACCCAGCCTCACTCAGCATCCAGAAAAAAGCCCAAGGATCAGCCCTCCAGTGACAAAACTGTACGTTGACTTTAAGCTGAACTCCAAATTCTTGCTTTACCCAAACTTGTCCAGGGTTAGCTAAGGTGGCAGCACAGTCATTCAGGTCTCTCCCCTTCCCCAACTTCCCTCTGGTTTGCATTTGAACTGTTTACATTAATGATCAAGTTGATCTATGAAAAATTACTATTTTTTTAAATATCCATAATGCTTTCCTATTGTCTCACATCTTTATGAATTAGTTTTACTGTTGCAGTGAATGCTTTTTTTGTCTCCTGACTGCACATTATCAAAGGGACACTTTGTGCCTTCCATTTGCATTACAAAAGCAGTGCATGGTGTAGTCTAAGAACAGAGCTTGAATTTATAGCAGTCGAGTCCTAGATGCTCACACATTCTGGCCTCCTAAAGAATAACAGGGGTTTCTGCACTCAGAAAGCAGCCAAAAAATGGTTGGATCACTATCCATAAAGTCATAAGATTGCAACCTCTTTTCTTCATTGGCCACCGGCATGTTGAGAGGGAGCGAAAAAGAGAACGCGTGGAGCCCCCTTGCCTATTTTGCAGGCTGCCTGAATAGGTTTATAGACCATCCCTGTGACCTGCTTTATATTCAGGCAAGGCTGTAAAAAGTTGCCAAGTTGAGGTGACCTGGTAGGGAGGGGGGAGAAGAAAAAAATTCAACTCGGAAGCTGCAAACTCGATCCTGTTTATCCCATGGGATTGGCTTGCACATTGGAGGAAATACTAAAACACTGAGAAGGAAGTTGTTTTATTAGAAATGCATCTCTCAGGCTGGGAGGGAAAAAAAGCCTGTGCAAAGTTTGCACAGTCTTTTCCTTGGCTGAGAGTAGTGAGTCAGCCTGATAATGCCATTGAAGTGTGAGCTAGCTTCGGCATTTCAAGCTCCTCGTTGCTTTTTCAGCTCAGCAAGAAAACACAGCCAATATGACACGGTCATGCTGCAGACAAAGCCAGCTTCTTCCTCTTTCAAAAGAAAATATTTCCTCAACTTATTGTAATAGTTCAATATCCCCGCGGTGAAGGCTTTTTGTAACATTACTGTTAATAAACCCTGGTGCTGCCAGAGTTATTGAACTGCAAACTGTGAAGGCAAAATCAACAGATCAGCTTGGTCTTCTAAAGTCCAAAATGCAGCAAAATATGCAGCGTGGCTTGATGCTGCATTGCTTTGGCTCGCCTGTATCCCTATGGCGAGGCCAATAAGCTGCTGCTTTGGGCTTTTTCATCAGCCCATTCCTATGAGATGGGCTCTGAGACACTGCCTATCACTGCCCTTCCAAAAGGGTTTGCAGGCTGCTTTGGAAACCTGCCAAAAAATAAAAGGTGAGGAAAGGAGGCAGAATCTGACTCTCCTAAGGCAAAAGCAGGGCGTAAAAGACAGAGCCAATACCCCAGAAATTTTAAAATCTGAACGTGTGTTCACAGCCAAGCTGATTAAACAGGGGCTGGGGTGATTTTGCAGGCAGAGGGTGGAGGAAACATTTCCTTTGTGGGGGTTTACAAGGAGGGAAAGGAGGTCCTGGCAACAGCGACCCTTTTTAATGAACAAGTTATGCCGGGAAAAAAAAAACGCTTCTCCTTTTTTCCCATTTGCCCTTTTGTAAATAATTTTCTTGCAAGAGTTGTCTGTGAACAAGTTTTGGCACTCACTAACATAAATATCCTTTCCAAGGCTGATGGAGAGACATGGTATGGCTTGGGATGCACTGCCAATACTTCTCTGGTGGCCCCATCAAATTACTCAAAATGTGAGCACTCATTAAGGAAAAAAAGTTCAGATCATCCCTTGCACAGGATATTACAGAAGTCAGAAAATGGAAAAACCTTTTAACTCATCTAATCCATCTCCTGGCTGCTACAATATTATTCCTTCCATACCATATATTATTACCCACTGCCTTTTCCAGTTGAGCTTTAGCTAGTCCAAGCAATGGTGCTTCTGCTATTTCCTTTTGGAGACACTCTGATAGACCTCAGTGTTTGGAGTTTACTCTGGCTCCTACTGGTTTTCAGTTCAAGCCGAGCCTATGCAGACACTCCCACACCATACCCTAGTAATTGAGTGGAGCTTTTCCCATGTTAAACATTCCTTTGGTGCCTGTGTGTATGTGCACACAGAAACACACACACACAGCTTGCACATACACATTAACTTTGCTTAATGCACTTAGGAAGGGATTTTTTTACTCTAGGATCAAGACTATTTGTGCTATGTGACGTGGGTGACACATTTTTGCATCCTCTGCCGTTTTTCCTTATAATTGTTATTAATTACTGTATATCTTTCACAGCCTAAAACTAACCAAGGACGGGGAAATCAAAAGAAAAATTGCATCCAAAAGATTAGCAAAATTCTCCTCAATGCAGCTCACAGCCAAAAACTATGAAACACCACAGCCAAGTGACACCAAAGGAACTGAGGAAATGCATCATCTGACTGCAACCGCCTTAGAGCTAAAATTCACAGCCCTGAAACCCAGCTTTTCAGTTAAGCCAACATCTTTATCAAGCAGCTGCGAAAAGGCAGGAAGGCAAACCCCAGCCTTCCCTAGGTGAGCAGCTTTTGGGAAGGAAGAAAAAATATCACCGGCACGGCAAAGGAAATCCCGACTACCTGATAACTCCGTAAAAGCACTGCTGTTGTTTTTAGAGCCAGCCTAAGACAGATTAGCCCAGGTAAATATCTCCTAACCAGAAGCCTTTTCTCAGCAATAAGTCACTGTCCTTATCTACCTCAAATGACTTTCTAAACAGGTGGGCTCGGAAATAACTCTACAATCTCTGGGAAACGCCAGTGCCAGCAGTTGTAATCCCACAGAGTTAAGCCGAAAGCTTTTATTTGTCCTTTTTCCCCTTTTTCCCAGGCTGTCTTCCTCACATCAGGAGCTCCCTCTGTAAGTGAGGGATAAAAACACTCTACACACCTGTGTGATCAGGTTGATGGAGAGTTGCTGTATTCAGCCAAATCCCTAATATGAACCTCAGGATTTTGGATGGAGCAGCAGCTTTAAGCAGGTTTCCCAAGGTGGTAGCACCCTTAAGGAGCAGACACCAAGCAAATTCAGAAGCCTCCTGCCAGAAGCTTGAACTCCTTTTTTATGGAGGGACCAAGCCATCATGCAAAGAGAGTTCAAGGCAACCAACACATCAGGTGCCAATGGTTCAACACCAAGATGAGGAGGGTTACATTCTATTTTACATTTTCTATTTGAAAACAAAACAAACAAAAAAGAAAACTACCACCGAGGAAGGAAATGAAAAGATAAAGCTGCTATTTTGCAATGCTGCTTTGTTGGCATGGAAAGTCCTTGAACAGATGCCCTGTCCACCATTAAATATTCACAACATATCCTTGTAAAAGAATAAAGACCACTCAACTTATAAGCAAAACCACAATATGTTCTTCATGACAAAAAAAAACAAAAAAAAAAAAAAAAAGAAAGAAAGATGCATTTAAAGATCTGGGAAGAAAAAATAAAGAAAGAATGAGGGAAAAGAAAAAAAAAAAGCCAGGAAAACACCACTGTTCTCTGAAGAAACAGAGACTCTTGGAAGTAGTACACATTCTCTGGCGTTAATTTTCCCACTTAAATTACAGTGATGCTGTAGCCTCATCTCATTAGAGATCATTGTCCCCAGTAGACAGTTGTGTTTATGGGGGATTCTTGCTGTTCCACACCTGCTGCTCAGGTTGCTACGTGATAAAGCCTGCATACAAACAGCAGTCTTGAGGTTGCTGGACTGCAACTGATGAGCCCAGGCTAATTCAGGGGTGATTATGTAGTTTACTGGACCACTAAACCTCTTTAAGCTTGTAATTACTGCCTATTTGAGTAAAGAACATTGAAAAGCAATTCACTGCATCATGCCTGCCACAGCTGGAAGCAGGCTGCCAGCAGTCTGTGGGGACATTAAAATCTACAGGGACTGGGATTCGAGCACAGCTCATAGGCACCGGCGGCGGCACAGCCAAGTGCGTTCACATTCCAGCTCACCTTTTCTGACCAGGCGTGCCATTAAAGGTGCAATGAAAACTATAGAAAAGCAATAAAGATGACAAATAACGGGATGTAATTGAAAGAACTGCATTTTAATGACTCTCCCCCTCTTCTCTCCCCCCTTATATTGGCTAAAAAAAAAATTAAGCCTTTTTGTCATGACAAGAGAAGGGAAAGAAAAGGCCTTTTGCAAAAGGGGAAATGCACGGCGTACATGTGTTTCTGTTTCGAAGTTGGGGGTTCCCCTCGTGTTTCAAAGCTTGAGAAAGATTAAGTTTACTTGTAAAGTGAATGCACAGTAAGTCCTTTTACGTATTTGGCAGAAATTACAAAGCAGAGGCATCTTAATCGTTGAATCTTCATAAAATTCCTTCACTGAGCCTTCATGAAATCCTCCAAGAGTACCCCAGCCATAAACCACCACTTTGAAAAAGAACTCCACCCCATGCAGCATCACAGCAGTCGTATTATCAAGACTGTGGGTTTCTTTTCATAATAAATACATATCTCTCTGATTCTATCTGCCTTTTGAGTTCTGACCCACTCTAACCCTCCTTTTCAAGTCTGCCCCTGTAGCTCTCAATGAGCAGGAAGCTATTAGAAAGGGCACCTTGGTTCTCTGCATAATTAGCAGTTTTGGGAACAGAGTCTGGGGGAAGAAGAGCAGATCAAATGGGACCTATGACACGGGCAGAAAGGTTGGTAATAGTTATTTTTACAAGTGAGTAAACAAAGGTCTGGAGAGGACTGCTCCAGCAGGGCTGGAGAAGAGCACTGGTAAAAACAGAGGGACATTGCCAGTGTCACCAGCAAGCCCCAACGCCACTTGGCCTTGCTGGGAGCCCCAACAGCTCCAGGCAGTGCCTGCCCATGGGGCTCCAGCTGAAGAGCCAGGTCCTGGGAGCCCTCCCATCCTCCAGCCACCCCACAACAGCCCTGCTCTCAGACTGCCATGTGTGGGGTCTGGCAATGGGCCTAACGAAGCCGCCCGATTAACTGACTGCATGAAATGGGCTTTAAAGCCTCCTAGGACACTGGGAGATGCAGAATTCATCAGTGTCATTTCCCTGCCCCACTAATAACTGCCACAGTTGCCTGGGAGAATGGGGTGTGGGAAAAGGCAAAAAATAAACAAGCAAAATAAAAAAAAACCCCACCATTTCTATTGATACAATTAACCCTGGACTGAAGTGAATTTAAGAGATGGGGCCTCTTTCTCTTCTCATCTAATAAATTGCCTTGTTTTAAGAAACACGGACATGCCATCTGTACCACTAATCTCACATGTATCTAGAAAGGGAAAGGGGGAAAAAACCCCCATGCATACATGAGCACAGTACTGTGAACAAACATCAGCTTTTAAAGGAGAATGTAAAAGCTTTCAGGAAGTTTATTCTTAAAAAGCATGTAAATTCCCAGTCACAACAATCCTCCAACTAACCCCATCCAAGCTCGAAAGAGCCACAGGCTTGTGTGTTATCCAGCTATCACTCTTATTAATATTCATTAGGCAGGGCTACTTGCATTTTCATAAGCTGTGAAGGTGGCAAAAGAAACAATCAGAATTCTTTAACACACAGGCATTATCAATTCAACATCTGCCAAAGAAGAGTGCATACAGATCTGAGGTTGAAATTCAAATGCAATTTACCTGGGCTGGAGCTGGGCTTCACTTTCCAGCAGCCAACCAGCTATTTCAGGTGCTCTCATTCTATCCATCCCAGCTTTCTCCTGCCCATAAGTTCACTCTCTGTTATTTTTATCTTTAAAATGAGAGTCCCTCATAAATTCTCTCATTCATTCCTTAGGTCTAATGAGTTCTCTTCTGCTAAAATAACCCAAGTTCAGTGCAATTGCATATATGAATAATACAGACAAGTTTTAAGTCAGTAAACTTGACTAAGCAATTCCGCTTTCTGGCTAGAGAATTCATTTATCTACACCCATTTAGAGTGTGAAATCCCTTTGACTGGCTTCAGGGTACAGGCCTGTACAGAAATCCGCTCTCTGACCAGCCTGGCCTTAAAATTTAACTCTCAGAGATGAAATGAGAAGTCTCCAAAAGAAAACAACTGCTCTAGTTAATTATGTACCCAACTTAGCAAAGAAACAAGTCTGATAATGCTAACTAATTTCAGAAAAAAGCAGATACACGTTCCCAGGATGATATTTCTATGCACAACAACGTGTATCAAAAAAAAAGTGTGATTTAGATCTCCTGAGAGTTGGGAAAAGGCACATCACAATTCTCCAAATCCCCAGATCCAACCCTAAATTAACATGTATTTGCCCACAACTTTTTCACTATGTATTAATTCTGGTCCTCGTAAAAACATAATTAAAAAGGCTTGGACCAGGATGTGACTCTCCCCTGTTTGGAAAACTTCTTGGACCAAGAGGACTCCCTCATAAAAAAAGAATCTTTTCCCCCAAATTCAAGGCAGGTCTCTACCATTTCACTTGGATTTTAAAAGCCTCCAAAGATCTAACTGTATCCTCCCTCACAGAGGTGGAACCAAGCTTTGCATTTCAGTGGAAATATTCATGGTGTGAGGCATTTCCCAGGGGCTGGTATTGGCCAGCACTTGGGGATGAGCCCTGAAATGGCAAACCTGTCTTCACCTGTGTAACTTTAGACCTGAACATGGCCAAAGCCTGGGCTGCCTAAGGACATACCCTCAGCTTTGTAAGGTGAGACCGTCGGCGGGCATCTTCCATGGGATGATGAATGGATGAGGGGTTTTGGAAAGGGCATTCCAAAAATCCAAACAGAGTCAGCTATAAGCAGCCAGCTCCCATCCAATCCCCAGCCTGAGCATCTCTTTCTTGCCTGGTCTTTTCCAAGGTCTGAGCACATCAAGTACTACACACAGGCACATGCCTTCACAGAAACTACCATAAAAGTTGGTAGTTTTTTAAAAGAGACAATCCACATATTTGGAAGCAAAAGCACTGAGATGGCGTGTTGCTTTCAGCACATTTATGAAGTGATGGCCATTAACGATTCACAAGAAAAGCAACAAGAAACAATCAATTAATCTTTTCAATTCAAGCTCAAAAATCCCCCTCTGCTTTCCCCTCCTTTCTGAACAAATTTATTTTAGAAAGACCTAAATGAAAGTAGTTAAAGACCAAAAAAATGTCACCACTAACAAGTTACAAAGTAAGAAACAGCAACCAGACACATTTGATCTTGTTCTATACAGGAACCTTTCTAAGATGACTGTTCCAATTAAAAAAAAAAGTTGAATTTATCATTTTGATGATAGGAGATTATGAACTTTACTATTATATGCATATATTTTGTTTAATGGCTTAGTTTATTTTAATAACAAAGAGAAACTGGATCTTTACAGATGAAAGCTTTTTTTCATGGCTTCAGTACAACTGGGATTTTTAAAATCCATGATGTTAACCAAAATGTGATAATGGATGTTCTCGAGGGCCCTATTTTGTAGCATTTTATGCAGAGCCAAACTGTATGCAAGACATTACAAACATGATGTTTAGCCCTATTTTAAGAAAGTAGAACTGACTCCAGTGTCAGAGGCCCCTGTAATTGTTTTCCATCTGCTTCTCATGCCTCTGAACTTGTGCAGCAAAGGCTGGCTGTAGAAATGCTGTGACAAAGGCATTAGCTCTCTGAAGATTTTTCATGAAATTATATTGAAAGGCACCATTTGTAGGATTTTGGCTGGAAGGGGACAGGAGTGAACGTAACTACTTTATCTCCAGCATCCTTGCCTTGAAGGGTCTGTTGACATCCAGAAGAAGAGAGAAACAAAAAACACACTAGGAAAAACACCAGTTAACTCTGCTACCATTTTTATGTCATTTACTTCCTCAGATAGAGATAATCAGAAACACCTCATCAAACCTGACCATGCTCTCAATGCTTCAGAAGGAACTTCTCATCTATTCCACTTCCTTTTATTCTCACATTAGTAGATTGAAAGCAGTTGCTTCAGACAACAGTGGCACTCATGCGTATGCAGCACCAAGTACACTCTCCTTTAATTTGTTTTATATGTGTACATAAATCTTTATGCACACAGAGGTGTGCATACACGTATGGGGGTTGATGCAGTTTGGTGAGCCGTGCCCTCCACCCCCAAAAGCAGGGACCCACTGTTTTTGGGAAGACAGCCCAAGATGGCAGCTCATGATTAATGGCTGTATCATCCCTGGCTCGGTGGCGGCGAGGCCCCAGGTCTAATCTGCCAAACATCCCCTTCGTCTGCGGCCGATCAGCAGATGCAAGCACATAGGCCCTGTCAGCTTGACATATCATTCCTACGACAATGTCAACGAGTATTAATGTTCAATTATCTGTCCTAGAAATAACCCTCGCCTTCACGCATTGTGTAACTGGGCGCGTGGCACTGCAGTAATCCGAGCGACAAGGGCAGAGATGCCCGCGCTCACCCGCTCGCTCTGAGCTGGCTTCCCAACATCGCCATGACATTGCCTTGCGGTAGCGCGTGGACGCCTTCCCCCTCCTTCCTCTCCCTGGCTGTGGTTTGCTGGTTTGGTTTGTTTTGTTTTATGGAAGGCATGTTGCAAAGACCCCCAAAGACCCTTCTACTCCTCTTTGCGTGTTGTATGCTCCCATCAGCGGGCCATGATCCACTTAGGGAAGGCGTATCTTGATTTCACACTCGTGCAGAACCACGAGGACTTTTCTTGTTTACTTTCATGGAGAGCCAGAAGCTGGCCATCACCTGGCAGCCTCTCTTTATGCCCCCTGCTTGTGTATTTATATATATATATAATTAATCATCAAACACAAATGTCAACAGTGTCTTCTTCCAGGGTTGCATCAAGATCAATTCAACCCTCAACTGCAAGGCTGGAGCAATTTGGCCAAATGAAACATTATGGGTTCCTTTTGTTAAAGCAATATTAAAGTAAGACCCCTCATAGGACAGAGAATTTGAAGAATAAACTCGAGTTTATTCCTGGATTTTTTTTTTTTTTTTTACTACTGCTCAAATATTAATATTATTGATTGCCCTAAATTCAAATAGAACTCTAGGAGTAAAAAAACTTGCCAAATACTTCTTCTTTTAAATCAGAATTAGGGTCAAATTGCCAGTTGTTTGAATAGTCTGTGACAGAGTTTGCATAATTTCTCTTTTTGTTGTTGTTACTATGGCACAGCTTCCTTGAACTAACATTCAAAGGTTATCGGCTCCAAGTTATGCTTGCTAAGTCTTCTTATACAACTCACAATCAGAGGGAGGGAGTGGGAGGAAGCAGTGTGATAACCAGTGCCAGCTTTGAGATAAAGCCCTCCACCTAATCTCTGTTTATTTAGACAACCATCTAACCGCAGCACCGGGCATAAAAACAAACCAGGTGCATGGCTAAGGGAATTTCTCCTCCCTTACCGTGATTGCATTATATTTTTTGGGTAAAGGAAAGCAGAGCCTCTTTCTTTTTTTTTTAAGATTACTTTGAAAATTTAAATAAGCCCAAAGTCTGAGGTTTTCATGTTTGGATTCGCTTGGCTGGATAGGCTTTTTTTGCTTTGTTTTGTAGGAAGGGCAGGTAATGGTAACAAAGCACATTCTATTCCATGCTTTTTTATTTCTTGAGGTTTAGGAGAAAAAGAATTTACCATATCACATTTACAATAAAATTTGAAAAATCAGGTTCCCACTTTGAATTCTTTC
This sequence comes from Phainopepla nitens, assembly GCA_013400175.1. Lineage (NCBI taxonomy): Eukaryota > Metazoa > Chordata > Aves > Passeriformes > Bombycillidae > Phainopepla > Phainopepla nitens. The sequence continues at coordinate 68,203 of VXBQ01001274.1, read as the reverse complement.
CCACCGGAGGGGATTCAGGATGTTTGGAATAAATATAAATACAATGGGATCAAACTGGAGTAAACTGAGCAGTGTTTTAAATGTATTTCCCTAAGGAGCTGGGCACCCAGCACATCTCCACTGCATCAGTGCTGAAGCCGCTTTTCCAGGGCCGAAGCTGCTTTTCCAGCCCAGGTGCCAAAATAGAAAAGCTCTTGCAGGTCAGGCAATGAGAAGCAGTAAGGTGTCTGGCTGAAGGATAACTGAGCTCCCTCCAGCTTCAGCAGCAACATGAAACAGTGGTGGGGAGCTTGCATGTTGGCTGATGGCTCTCTTTCCCCTGCCATATGAGCCCAAAGTTGTCTCCAACATATTCAAACTCAGTTTTCCCCCTTTTTCCCCCTCTGATAATTCACCTCCCCGTTTATTCAATCATTTTAGGTAAGGGGAAGTGATGAACATTGCTGAGTGCCAGTTTTTGTGGTGCAAGATGAATAACCCCAAGGAGCAACTTACACTGAGTCCCAGGCTCCTGTCAGCCCTATAATTGATGATGTTTTCACTGTAAGGGGTGGGGACTGGGACACATTAAGGCTCAATAGGGGAAGTAAATGGAGTGAATTGACTCAGCAACTCTGCCTTTTACCACAGCTTCTAATAAGGATAAACTGATTACTGCCAAATGTACTTTAACATCACAGGGAGGGGAGGGAAAATAAATCGATCTGCTCAAAGGAAATAAATGCCATACCAGAAGTTTTTTTAGAAGTGAACTTTTATATGCAGAAGCATAGAAGCACATTTTGGCAGTATGCTGCTGCTTCTTTCCGGGTTGCCATTTGCCACTAAACCAAAAATGCATTTGCAGCCTTAAAACGCATCCTAAAGATGAACGCAGTAAAAAGATCTCTACAAAGCCAACTTATCATTTTTCTAATCTCACTCTCAAATGACTTGGATAACAAAGAGGAGCACAGCAATGCTCACACTGTGTTTCAAATGCAGACTTTATGTCAGCACCTTTTTCCAGCAACTGAGAGACCGGATGCTCCACTTCTGTGCCAGGCAGTGGGGAAGGCAAGCAGGCAGCAGCCCAAGTTGCCAGGGGTGACTATGGAGCTGACAAGCCCAGGATCCAGCAAAACCCGCCCTGACTGATGACTTCTGGGTTCCTGCTGACCTTTGATCCCTTCTGGTTTGGTTGGGAACAAAAGAGCCCGTTCACCAGGGCCCCTCACACGTATATTTAACGAAAGCAGCCATTGCCTATATGCTGATTAATGTGTTTGCCTTACATGTGGCAGGAGGAGGACCATGGCCACCCTGTGCTGCCTTGCAGCTAAGTGCCAGCTTACCTAGCCTGTATGTCACACAAAATAAACCAGGAAATCCACCACGAGGCACATAGAAATGGCCAAAACAGGTAAAGACAATTTTTGTCGCTGATGCAAGAAGTTGCTGAGACTGGCGACGGTGCCACGAGCACTATCCCCGCGGACCCAAAAACCTGCAGAGAGTTTCTGTCATTAGGGATTTGATGCTGCTCTGACACCGAGGGCCATCAGCAGCTCAAACACGCTGCTGCAAAGATGCTGTCGGCTACAGCAACCATGGAGGATGCTGTCCAACCCTCAGCAGCCACTTTCATCACGGCATATTGTCACCATAGCAATGAAGCTGAATGCGGGCAAATGACAAGGGTCTGTCATCACTCAGCCCTGACCTGACAGCCCTCAGCACCAGTCGCTCTCATCCAGCCTCAATACACAAATAGGTCCTCAGCAGGCCCAAAAGTAATAATCTGCCCCTCCACAATGTCATCGTTTCACTGGCACTCCCAGTAGCAGTGTGCAGCCCTTATACCCCCTGGAGATGGCTCTGCCTTATTCCACAGGGAGTTTTCATGCTTTAGGAAAAAGGAAGAGGAAAGTCAGAAAAGAGGGAGCCAGAAGGGAGACAGTGGTACCCACACATCAAATATCAGAGATAATCAATGAACAAAACAAAACAAAACAAAACAAAAAAAGGGGAAAAAAATCTATTGAACAAAGAGAAGTAAAGCATAAAAATTAATGTTTGAGAGGAAAACAACAACACTTCCTACGTAATGGCTTCAGCAAGGAATAGCAGTGGTACTGACAAGGTCTAAAGCTCCTTTCTAATATTAAACATGGCAATTGTATATAAAATGCATCCGCTGCTCCCTTCACACAAACAGGTGTTTGGGGTGAAGTCAGGATAACTGGCAAGGTATGCCGGGCTGTCACCGACAGCAAGCACGGCCAACACACTGCTCTGCCTTCACGCCAACACCAAAATCAGGGTCCCAGCTATTTTCACGCTCTTCCTGCCAGAGATGCCACAAAGAGACAATTAACTTGGTCTACTTCCCTGCTGCCTGGGTGGAAATACAGCAAGACATGACAGAAATCAGAGATGGCAAACAATATCTCATCTAGAGCTCATCTGCCTGCTTGGATTAATCATAACATCTCTGTTTCAGGAGAATTTCTTTGTGGGGTCAGTTTTTACTCATCCTGCCCATGCAAAACTCGCCCATTCTAACTGCAGCACGTGGGGAAGATGGTGAAAAAGATCTGTCTTGGTGGTTACCTTACTTAGCTCATCTTGACCACGCACTTTGGATTTTACTTTGTGTTTAGTCATATGGAATACCCCAATTTAACAGCAACCCCATGTTACCATGCCAGCCCTCTCACCATTTCAAAAGCTGCCTTTTAACGATATTTAATTTAGGCTCACTTATATGCTACATTTGCTAGTGAACACATTGGCTATGTGGGTCTTATTTAACACCATCACTGTCCCCTCATAGTGTGCAACACACTCGCCGGTCTGCAGCAGCCCTGGAAAGACAATTCACTGTTCAAACATTTTTTAAACCTGATTTACCGTTCCAGAGAAACAACTCCGCAACTAATCTTCCAGGACAAATGTAATGCCGAAGAGCAACTAAACTGAAACGTATAAATTCCATATATACTTAAAAATATCATTGTCTGTAATTTAATATAACAATATTTCTAGGCCTATAACCTTGCACGCAGAGGCAATTTCCCAAGCATTAATACTTAAATGGGTCATATGCACCACATCTGTCATTCTGTCCTGAAGTCTATGAGGCACAACCAAGACTCTGCAAGCCTATTGATTTTTCTAGCATTTGCTTTAATTTACTTAACCATTGAGAAATCCATCAGTACATAAAGGGCAACTGTCCATTACTGCCTCATTTGCAGACATTCTTTCCCCTCTTTTCTTTTTCTTTTTTTTTTTTTTGTAAATATTTCCCTTTAAATCGCTGTGTGTTTACAGTGTAAAAATGAATCCGGAAAGCGCTCACACCTGTTTCTGTTCAGTAACTGCTGCACTGAGGTATATGTAATGTGCTTAAAGATAGAATAAATATCTAGACATTATTACATCTGTGTGCAAAGGGTGGTAAATTAGATCCTAATTACATTAACAGGGATTCTGCCTCCCAGCTTAAATTTTACATGAGCACTCTGTAAAAATCCAAAAGCTCTGCTGTGGTTTCTTTACGAGCTGGTGATTACAGCTACTTCCTATGCGGTCACTAAATATTCTGTTTACAAATAAATGAAGAAGCTTTGAGCCAACTTGCCAGGGTAATAATCCATGTTTTTTATTTTTTTTCCCCAGCAAACCTTTACCACATAAGCATGGCAACAATCAGAAGCCCCGGCTTCATCTAATTACTCTATCACATAATTTCACAAATTGCCTTTTCACTGGGGAGCCAAGTGCAAAACACGCTCACAGTGGGATTTCAGGCAGCAGCTTTCATTTACTACTCATTTCTTGTTAAATTAAACACAAAAACACCAGTTGTGTGAAAGAAGTCAAAAAGAATGCTTGCAAATGAGCCAGACAAGTGTATCTTATATTTATACCATTTGCACAAAATAGCTCATTGGCAAGCTGGATTTTTAACAGCACCAATAACGTCTTTAACCCTTTTAAGGCCTGGCATGAGGCAGTTAACTGGATCATTCTAACCAAACTCAACCCAGCAAAACCAGGCAGCACATCAGCCTTATCCTTTTGTTCATAACTGGGAAGAGAGGCAGCATGCCCCGACTCTGCCTTCATGCAAACCCCTCTAGCTTACCAGGGGTTGGAGGACAAAACTGATTCCACAAATTTCTGGGTATTACACCCACCTAATGCAAAGGAGGAAACAGTCCTAGAAATGAACCACGTGGGATTTGTAAGCACAATTTCGCTTTCATCCAGGACAGCCCTCCAAGGTGTGGGGTACCAGTGAGACTTGAGGGCACAGGGACCTGGAGGACCAGACCCCTGCTAATTATCTGAGAGTTAACAAGGCAGGATTGCAAGCTGCCACCAAGGACCACAAATTATTTTGAAAATAATTGCAGCCAGTGTACCATTGCTGGTGGAAGTGAACCAGAGGTTACACTGCTCTAAAATGACATTTTGTACATCAACAAGTACAAAACTAAAACATGACCATTAGTAATTAAAGCTGCTCCTTTTGTAGCACCAAAGCCAGTAGGTCAGGTACCATTTTACATCAGAAACCAGCCTTGATGGCTGCAGATTTGCCAACACTATCTACACAGGGAGGAAAAAAAACATTAGTAGCAGCTGTCTGTGTGCCTCGACATTCAAAATCCTATTCATACAGACAGGTGGAGTAATTTAAAAACCAATGTGGTGCAATTTTGATGCAAGTAATGCCACTGTTTACTAAAATGCCACCATTACTGCTGTTTATGAAAACATTACTAAAATTGCATTTTATTCATAAGAATCCTAAGGTTTGGGTTATTACCAGTTTCAAAATTATTCCGACCCCAACTGCAGCTTACGGCCCTCTGGGGTTTACAACCTGCTGCACTGACAGACCCATGCTCAGGTTTCAGCAACAAAATCAAGGGTTTATCCTCCTTGCTGTTCCCACACAAGCACAGTGCAGTTCTTGGATCAGCAAAAAATCCACAGCAAATAAGAGGAGTTCTGCCAATGAATCTATTAACTAGTCAGATTGTCTAATATGGCATTTACCTTTCCAAAAATATCATTAGAAACCCCAAAAGCTCTGTCTGACATGACTAAGGATGGCCTAGGTAGAAGATTTTCACTTCAAAGCTGGCTTTAGAGCAATCAACAGAGCAAGGCGCCCAAGGCAATGTCCCACCATTTTCTTTCTGAGTGCAAAAACAGTTCTTGGAAAACATCTTTATATCATGAGCAGCCCCTTAGTTTTACTAATGTGACTCAAGTGACCACTTTAGTGTCACTAACATGACTACCTTGCTTTTTGGATCACTGGGACAGAGGACTCTTTGTGAGAGTAAGTTTTTTTGTGGTTAGGTGTTTTTTAAAAGTACTTCCAAATGTTTAATGCTGTACAGGTTGGATTACAAAGGGCCAACCAGTAGCCAAGAAAAGAATACTCATGCTATATCTAAAATTTGAGAAGTATTTTCTGGACAGAAGTTTCTGCTTCATAAAGCAAAAGATGAAGTGGTAAGGCTCCTAGACCTTGCCTTATTAAAATGATGGCCCACCACTGAAGTGAAACGAGCACTCCACTAAATACTCTGGGTCTAAATCAGGCAATGATGCAAAAGGCGAGGTAAATTAGATAACTACATATTAACTTAAACTCTTTTCTGCCTACTTACCTTCTCTCTACACATATATTTAGCACTGCTGTAGCTTACAGGGTGAGGAGCTGGAAGTACAATGATGACTCATCAATAAGATAAGATTGGTCGGACTTGATGATCTTAAAGGTCTTTTCCAACCTTAACAATTCTATGAATACATTTGTTCCATGAATAACGAATCTATGAATATTGAAAATTGGATTTTCAGCTGAGCATTTTGTTGGAAAGGATGGCATTACCCATGGAAAATTTTAACTTACACCACCAAAAAAAAGTTTCCCTTCCAAAGGAAAATTTTTCTCTGGATAATTTTGATGGGCAGACAGTAAACATAAGTACTTAATATTAGGAATTAGCACCTCTTGAATAAATGCAAAAGGAAAAAGCATGTAAGCTGTAACAGTGCTGATTCTGTGTAGCTGAAGGTAAATACAGGAAAAGGGAAATAAAACTTTTTAAAAATGGATAAAAAAACCAAGTCACTTCTCATGCCTGCCTTGGAGCAACAAACAGACTATAGTCACCACAATATCACTGCTTTGGTTTATCCAGACAAGGGTTAAGTCCATGCAAACAGATGTAGGATAGTGTATGCCAGAGCAAGGGAATGCATCTTGCACAACTTGATGTACCACTTCCAAATGTGACCCTATTTGAAAGGCAGCTTATCTTACACCACAGATTAACACATCTCATCAGATATGCGCCCAACTGGTTTGGTGCCTCATATTTTGGCACTTTACCTGATCTGATTAAGTCATTTGCTAGCACACTGGCATGCTGTGAAACTGCTTCAAGAGTTAGATTTCCAACAAAAAATTAACACAGGCACTTATATACATAAGCATATCTGAGAATCAACATAGGCTCTTTTGTAGCAACCGTGTTAGAGGACAAGCTAAATAAACAACTAATAATGAACAACCAAGCCCATTAATTTATCCTCATTTCCTGCTCACCCACTGCTTGCCAAGATACTGTTGCTGCCTTTAATGCACTTCATATTGCAAACTATTCGCCAAAATATTTCCACGGATTCTTCCAGATTCAAAAATTGGTGACCAAACTTTTTCCCTCCCTCCCTCTCTTCCCCCCTTCCTAAGGTGATACTTGAATTTTGTAAGCCTGCTTTGACTGCAGAAAGACAGTGCATCGTGTAACACATTGCCGTGTCTTGACTGGAGGAGGCTAATTTTGAAAATGAAGCTGCACACACAAAATATCACAGCTGCAAATATAGAAAGAAAGGAGAGGGTGGAGAAGAAAGCAAAGCATCTACTGCTGACTTAAAAATTCTTATTACTGCAAACATTCTTTCTGGTAAACTCATTTCCGAGAATATTTATGCAAACAAAAGGAGTTCTAGTACAACCAGAGCAAGTGTAATTTAGCATCTGAATTAATGTTTATCATGTTTCAACTTTTCAGTATTCCCTTGCTTCGACTCAGATGTGAAATTCTGCTAGTGTCTAAATACTAATGTGTTTCAGCAGCTTCAAAATAATTCAAAATTCTTTAATGTGCTAGTGGCTTCCACATTGGCACAATAGTGCCTCCAAGCTAGAAACTGTAGGAAATTGGGAAAAAGGTAGGATAGACCTTTGGCAGTAGACACACACATTCTCTCTCTCTCTCTCTCTCTCTCTCCCCCTAAAATCTTGTTGGCTCAGGTTATTGGCTACCTTCTGATTTTAACCAAAATACTTCCCTGGATCACTGCCATTCCCAAGACCTGTGAGGAGCCCTGAAGAGATGTTGCATACCCTGTAGTTTAAGACATGATGACTGTCTTCGATAGAAATGGAGCTAAATCACAGGTGTTAAAAAAAAAAAAGATGCTGCAACTACACCACACTTCTGAATATAAGAAGAGCCTAAGTAAATAATCTGTTTTCCTTGAACTAACAGACTAAAGCACCCTCTGTTTTTCTTTTCTGTTCTAAAACCAAAGATTTGTAGGACAGCTCAGCGCTGACAACTTAAATAATCTGCAAGACAGTGCATGATACATGCTTCTTCCAAGAAATCATGTAACTGGAGCAACAGCAGCATTGCCAAGGGTATCACCCAAAACCCAATAGTATTCTTTAAAAATGGCAACATCTCCCTTACGCTAGAAAATGGACCAATCCTTAGAAGTTGGACAGCAGGTCAAAGCCACAAGTCTGAGGACAATTAAAGAAAATGCTGGAGGTTTTAACATCTCCATAAAACTCTGAAGGGTTAAGAAGTTAATTCAAACACAGTTAGCTAAATCCTCTTTGTCCTCCTTTCTGGAGCTCTCAACTCAATCATGACAGAGCCCCAGAATAATTGTCTTCTCCCAAATTAACATTTCCCATTTTCTGCCATTGGAAATGACTGCCACAGCACGTCCACCAACTGAAGGGAGCTGAGGACCTCCTTGTGGGTTACTTGCACCAACCTGTGCTATTTGCTTTTGCTGGATGTTCTGACAGGTCTTCCCGCTGCCAGGAGCAGGAAAAGCCCTGGCTCCCATCTTCCCAGTCAAGGAGATGGCGGTGCATGAGTGACTCAAGGAAAGCTAAAAAGCCTGGCTTTTCCCAGGAATTTGGGACAGCTGGCACTGAGAAGCCTTGCAGATGTGGAAGAAAGCTTTTTACAGCTTTGTCCACAATAAAATCAAGTGAAAGAGGAGACTTGCGCATTTGGGACAGAGCGGGAGGACACCCCCGCCCATTCCACGTCCCACATGGAAATCTGAGCCCTGTTACACAGATGAGCTCCAGGAGCCCTCTGGCATTTTGCAGAGCAAGTCCCAGTTGGTGCAGGATGGGGACTCATTGTAAATTGCACTTTTTTTGTGGGGGAGGGGGGAAAGGGGTGTTATTTTGTTTTAATGCTTTCAAATCTCTCAAGAGGAGAACAAAGAAAACTTGGTTTAGCCAAGTATTTTCTCCTTTCCATGTTGTCAGTACCCTAGTTTTGTACCCATCTACCCTTTCACTACACCCCTTTCCAAAGCCAGGCAAGCATCCCACATGGCAGTAGGGGCAGGCAGCCAAATTAACCCCATGCTTCTCCCAAGGCAAATCTCATAACTAAGGAAGAATGAGAAAATACATGAAATCCACTTGTTTTAACTTTAAAGAGTTGCTAGCCAGTAAAATATTAATATAAAAAGAAAACTATACTTAAATGGTATAAGTTTTCTATCACAACAGCATCCTTGAAGGGATGGGGATTATTTTTCTCAGCTAGATGCAAAATATCTACTTCCAATAAATTATTTTACAAATAACAGCTTTACCAAATAGGTTGCATATTTCTTATTTTAAATTTTCTTGTTTCATATCATGGCATCAAGTAATCAATAAAGGTTAAAAATCCAGATACATAATAGAAAAAAATCTTTTCACTTTAAAGTCAACATCTTTCAGCCATGTCTTTTACTTTCTGCTCAGTCTCCTCTTTCAGTAAGATTTAACCTCTTAAGGAAATTGTTTTAAAAGCAGTTAAAAATAATGATTGAATTATAGGATTTACATGGAAGAAATCCTCAGCCCATTCATTTTTTTTTAAATCATGGCAATTTGTTTTTTAAAAGGTGTTTGAAGTCCTTGAATCTACCTCTTGGCACCATTAAAAGAGAGTAGTTTATAATCCCCTAATGTGCTTAAATAAATCCTTCAATAGTTTAAATTGTTATTAAACATCTTTTGGGATTATAATTTTATAGCTTTTTTTTGCCTGATTAGATGATGAATGTGAAGATCATCAAATACTCATCATATAACAAACCAATTACATTGTATAATCCCCAAAATGAGGTTTGAATCCCAACATTTTAAATTAAGCTGGATTTAAAGGAGGCAGAGTATGCACAATGAGGCAGAGTGTGCACTTGAAACGACACCCCACAAACTCTCTTCTCCGTGATTTGGACAAAAAGGAATTTATATCAATTCCAAATACCAATTTATACCAATTATACCATTGCTGGGACAAAAGCCTAGGACGGGTTGAAGCACAAACTAATCCTGTTGCCACAATTAAATTTACACTGATTTAACTGTAAGCAAGACTATTTTTTAATTCCCCTTCCCCCAAGCTTTTCCCTTATTTCACAATTCCTGCTGAGGGATGTAAATTAGTGAGGAGATATGCTTGAAAAATCTGGGGGGAGAGATGAACTCTGAATGTTAATTGATAAAAATAATAAAAAAAAAATTTTAGGAGTCTAAAAGGCCTGCAAAACATTGCTATCCTGCAACACACCCTGAAATTATCCTTAGGGTGACTTTCTGAAGCGAGGCACAAGCACAGAACTGGTTTGCCCCAGTCCCTGCTCCAGCCCCTGCCATGGCATTTGATGCTTATCTGATGCCACTCCACAAGCCTCTTCTCAATTTTGACTCAACTTTAACAGTTCTTCACCAAATTCTTCTTCTTTTTTTTTTCTTTTATTCCAGATAGTAACAAGCTTCCATCTCAAATTTATAGGAAAATCCTAAAAACAGATTTCATATTTGCCAGATGGTGCCATAAGCTACCATGAAAAATTTCAACAAGCTCCACAACTACATTTAGCCCAACTAACAGCCCACCTGAGCAGCTCTTCCAACCCCGATGTTAAATCAAAATTAAATCAGAACAGCAAACAGTTAAAAAAATATCCTGCAAAGTCCTAAGCATGAATCTGGTCAGCACTTTTGCAATTGTTTTAGCTGATTGTTTTTGTTGTTATTATTCTAAGAGGAGGGGGGAAAAAAAGGCAATTTGGACGAATTTATCCCCTGATTTATCCCTTGAAAAGCTTCAGAGCATACTGCCTGCATCTGCAGAGGACAGCGCTTGCCTACCCTTTGGGCACATGTCAACTCAGTTCTGCACATCAGTCAAAATACTGGGGGGAGGCTGGAGCCTGACACTGAGAGGGAACTGCTGCCCAAACACTTCAGCATCCGGAGAGAAAAAAAATGAATTTCCTCCTGAGCGTGAAACAAGAACTAGGGGACAAACCTTCGGAAATGAAGTCAGCACACAGAGGAAGACTTAAAGCTCTTGGAGATGGAATAACTCCACAGAAAGAACTAACCCAGCCTACCCACTTTTGAAAAATTATATTTGTCCAATATTTATTTTAGGTCTTTCCAACCAATAATCATTAGTATGACAGACACAGCAATTACCGTCTATTTTATTTAATTTCATGCCACTGATGTGTATTAATTCTACAATTCTGAAAAAAAATTGTTTTTGAAAAGGAGGACTCTCAACTAACACCCCAATTAGGAAGAACCAATGGTCAAGGGGATGCTGGATTTTGCACTTAAGTGCTGCTCATTTCTTCTCTGCCTTTTTTCAGATGGCAAAGTGAAGGCAGGTAAAGTGCTGGGGGCAAAAAGGAGGTATCACCAGTCATGACATATCCCCTGCCTGAACAGAACCACCCCTCTGCATTTCCTCACCTCCCACTTCAGGGAGGACCTTGTGCTCACCCTACAAAAGACCAAAGCCACTGATAAATAAATGGGTAAATAAATAAACAAACTGTGTGGGATCTCTAGTTTCCTCAGGATGATCTCTCTCCTGCAGCAAGGACATCAGGTGGGGACACCACCACACCACTCTGCAGTGTTATAAGAGCAGCCATGAAGCCCAGATGCACTCAAAAATGAACAGGAGTTTTAATTATTTCAGTCTCTTCTCCCACTACTCCTCAGCTCTGATGTAAACATTATTTGAGCCTGGATTTGTTTTGGGTTTTTTTGCAGCCAGGACAGCACCCTAAGCAGCCTGTAAACATGCTCTGCTGCTCTGGCACTTGGAAGAGCCTAGAATGCTCTCCAGACATGTTTTAATTTCAGGAAACTGTCCAAGATCCTACCTAGGGTCTTTCTCAAGGTCCTGCCTGGAGAAGGTCAGACTGGATAAACCAATTCAGTTTCACTGAATTGATCTGGTAAATCTGGATCTACTATGCTGCAAGGAGAGGAGAGGAGAAAGCTGCCCTGCAAAAAAACCTGCATGCTTCACATGGCTGGGCTGAATCTGCACAGGGGGATTTCTAAAGCAAGCTTTAGCTCAGTGTTACAAGGTAGAAAATGCAGCATTGTATAGGTCCTGTGGGGAATGATTCCTTCTGCATTTGAGTCTACCAGAAGCAGAGACCACCTTACAAGCAGATGTCCAGATGTTGTCTACAAGGGACTGCTAGGAGCCTTGCAGAAAGTCCAGCAGGCACTCCTCTTTTGAACACTATTACCACACAGGAGAAGAGTGAAAAGCCACTGAAATCCTGCACCTAACCCAGGTGAAACAATAAGGGGATCTGTTCAGTCTGTTCTCTGGTCCTGAGACTAAGCATGGAATTAGCTACAGAGTCAGGTCAGGCTCGTGTAGTTAAATGCTCTACACAGGGTGGCTCCCACCACAAAGGCTTTTTAGAGACACCTTGTAGCCTTCTGCCATATTCCCAGGAAGGCATTTGGAGGGGGTGTACCCAGTCCAGGCTGAGATGTGCTGAAGACTGCTCAAACAGCTTGCCAGGATTGACCTTTGTAATCCTGTGCTCAGATTTGGGTGATGCTTTATTTACTAGCACAAACACAGCAACAGGCCACTTTCAGGAAAAAAATATTTATACTACTTAACTTTCCTCACTGGAAACTACAGGAACTGACATGCAGTTGTTCAGTGCTCTGTGGTGTGCCTTGTCCTGTCTGCAGACCTTCCAGGGCCTCCCCTGATTCCTGAACCTAAACCAGGTGCATCAGGCTGATGTGAGCACTGCTGCTGGCACAGCACCCATGGACTGTTTCGGGGGTGGGTGTCCTTAACCTCACCTCTACCTGCAGAGCGATGTCAGGTGTCAACTCACATGGGTGAGGACCTACAAAGAGGGAGCCATCAACGCCAAAGGGACCTCAGCCTTTGGAAGTGATGGCACTGAACACACCAGGAGCTGGCACAGCTGGGGCATGGCTGGCGTGGAGTCTGCCAGAGACAGAGATTAACCTGGAGACATCTGAGGCCCTGTCTGGCCTCCGAGGAGTTGGGCTCCAACACGAAGGTTCATTCATAGCAACCCAGGACCGCCCAGGACAGGATTCCCTGCCTGATCCCCGTGCTGACAAGAGTCATGGCAGGTATCTGGTTTCTTGGCTCAGCAGGGGATGGAGGGGTGATGTGCATGAGCGCTTCCTGCGCTGTACGAGTACACCCTTGGCAGAGCTCCCGCCGGGGCTGGGCAAGCTGGCCAGCTTCTCGTTTCACCCTGACCCTAGCTACAGGCAGAGGAAAGAGTCAGCTACTGGGATTAGAGGCAAGAGCCCTTCTTCACTTCCACCTGCAGACACCCCAGCAACCCTTGCCTACCCTTATCCTCCCGGCACAGAAAGGCTGAGGCAAAAACCCTGGGACTCAAAGCCCAGATCCCCACAGTGGATAAAAACACAGATCAGCATAATTTGATGAAGAAGGAGAATGGCATTAGAAACACTTATCTAAATGCTAATGTTAGAAGGTATGGTTCATATTATAAAGCCTTGAAAGCAGCTCCAGCATCCAGCTTAACCCCACACACCTGTCCAGAGCTTTGATTTCTAATCCCAGGAATAAAAAAACCCATACAGGTAGCTGTGGTAACAGAAATAATTGTGCATACCCCCACCACTCCCTAACATTAAATACAGGGGTAACTTACACTCTGGGAATGAGAATGTCTCAAAGAAAAATATTATACTTTGCTATTAAACCAGATACATTCAGACCTTTCATCATGAAGCTTCTGATGATCACTGACAAACATCTGAATAAGGTCTTTGTTTGCTTTTGGCTTTGTTTTTTAATCTCCCCAATTGTTTTCTGCAGTTCTCTGGAGCAGAGAACCAGGGGCCAAATGCTGCTCTGTGCTCCAAAGCAGAGATTCCCACTGCAATGCAGGACAGGTCTGCAAGGTTATATTCATATATGCTTTAAGTAAAAAATCACATTTGGCAGTGATGTCCTGTTAACAACTGTGTCTCAAACAAACAAACAAATCTAAAAACAACACACACACAAAAAAAAAAACCCATACCATAAAAACATACGCTCTGTGCTCTTCCCCTGCCATCTAGCAAATGAGGCAACAACAACAACTCTGCTTGGAAAAGTCCCTCTACTGCCTGGCAGCAACATCATACGTATTTTTTGCTTTCTATGACTACTACAACTATGACATTATCCATGTTTTATTTTGCATATGTGATCTAGAGTTCACTTACTGTTAGATGCTGGAACAGCCATGCCCTCATGATATTTGTGGCTACTTTGGGAAAGATGCCACGCTTTTTATGTCGCTTTTTGTCCTTATCTGGATCATCATCATCACCTGTGCTGGGGGAAGCTACACTGTTGTCCAAGCCGTCACCTGTAAATATAGTGAATCAAATTTTGACTTATGCTACCTTTATATACTTCAGCCGAAGCCTGGCTTTGGGTATAAACTGCATGAATATTTAAATGAGGTATAAATTCTTTAACACCGTAATTCACCAGGGGTTGAGGGGATGGGGGAAGGGGGGAGAGAAACATGGGGAGAGGGAGGGGCTCAGAAATGTGTTGGCCCCATTCTGGTTTATCTTGAAGGACAGTGTGGCCATCTCTGCCACTGTAACCCAGAACAAAAAGTGCTCAAAAATTATTAAAAAAAAATTGCAAGCATCCAGCTTGCAAAGGTGGAAATGCTGGCTCTTCTTCACACTAGGTCACTTCCCAAAGATTCATCCCAATCAGCTGCTTTGTCTGAGCTGACAATTAGGAAAGTATCAATGATGTTCCGGGATGGGGATCATGACGTGTGTGAAGTTGGGTGCCTCGTCCCACCCTGGGGTGTGAAAAGTGGGGTGAATGCAACATCATATTCTCTCAGCAAATTCAGAAAAAAACAGATGATTGAGGCATTGCTTATGTTAAGTCCTTTACAGATGTTCAACTTCCCCTGATTCTTTGATGGGAGGTGGGTAGCTAACTGGCTCCCCTCTTCCCACCCCCAGCCAAAAGAAATTCAGAGGGGGCTAAGTAGGCACCAATTTGACATACACCATTAGGAATTAATACCCTGTTTTGTGCCAGTGTGCCGTCTTTGTAATAGGTGTCTGCTTCTGTGAAACAACCACTGATCCAGAATGAATTTCCTTAATGCAGAGAAGGTCTCAGACAGTTCTCATCACATTAGCAACACGTCTGTGGGAGGATGCCACTGTGTAGCAGTCAGCTTGGGTCTGGGCTCATGGGTTAGTGGCCAAGGGAAAACAAAAGTTGCAGTGCCTAGCAGTTTGCATGCAATTTTCATTGCAAACACTGAAAACAGTTTATAAACAAGCCCACAGAGCAAATAAGTCTTTGCATTGAATGCATGTGGACTGAACAACATATCCTGGCTTCCAAAGACACTGTATTTGTAGCAATATGGAGTTGTGATGTTATTAGGCAAGTGTTTTTTGCACCTCCGGGGCAAGGATGATGAAGAAAGTAATCTCGATTTGTCTGAACACAAACTATCTCTGTTAGGGACAAAAATAAAATATATTTTTAAAAAGGGATGCAGACTGTCATAATTATGACTTGTTAAACAGCTTTCAACACCAGAAAAAAAAAAAAACAACAAAAAAGCTATTATTAGTGTTATATTCTTAGCATGTTACTGACCGTGGCAAATTTATAATTGTCCTTATGACTTGGCCTGTGTCTTTAATGAAACTGTAACCTTGGGTAGTTACAGACAAACACAAGATTTTTATGAAGAAACTAGATATCCAACAAATTCTTTGAAAGCCCAGTATGTAAAAAAAGGCTTTTATACAGAGAAGCAATTCACCATATAAAATAATAATTCATAAAAGAAACATGAGCAAAGGAAACAACTCAACAGCATTTAAAATTCCACGGGCTAATCTACTTTCTGTCTGCAAAAGGCAAACAAGAAAAAGAAAAGTATTACGCATTCATTGATTAAAAATGAAAAGCTTCTAACCTAATGACACTGCCTTTCACCACCTCCCTGCCATCGTCCACCCACTCTCTCCCCCCACCCCATTTTTTTAAAAATATACTCATTTCAAACCCCCTTCAGATTAATTTAGCAGGCATTGCCTCATGCCTGACGGGAGGAGGACTCATTGATAATTTATGGAAATATCTACTATAATCCAAGGGAGATGACTTTTTTTCCAGCTTTGTGCATCAATAGATAATCAAGGCCTTCAAGCAGCCTTAGCTTCCCATTACCTCGGGCAAGAGAATTCCTGAAAGCATGCCTCCAGGGCACCTGAATTATATCCTCCATTAGGGGAGGAAAAGCTTTCTGCATTCCACCTATAACACTCCCCAGAACCTTTCCTGTTTATTTCTGCTGTATGAAAGCAGAAGCATTAGGAACAGGATTTTTTAAGTGAAGACTTATGTAGATACAATGGAGAAACCTTTCAAGCGCGAGCCAGATCACCTCCTTCAATCCCGGGCAGTGACCTATCCCAAATAAAAGGTTTCTGTTACATCATTAGCTCAAGCCAAAAACAGCCTTGGCTTAATGCACAGTTTGTTCTTCCTACTGTTTTTAGGCAAATACTGCTACTTTACTCCCATCTGGGAGGGAAATTACACTGCTGGGCTGTAATCTAAGACAAGATTTTCATTGGAAGCAAATGCTTTCAATCCAGTGTAAATACTGGTGTATGTTCAGAAAAGCCTAAAACAATAAACCCTGGCCTCGACCGACACAAGTTTGAGAAAGTGAAAAGCAGGGAGAGGATAAGAAAGCACCCGGCTATCCTCAGAGCAAATGCTTCAGTAGACTTCTGTAAATTGTTTAACCTCTTCCACTTTTTTTAAATGGAAAATTGATCCCGTAAAGACTGAAACCACAGAGAGAAGTCTAAATGGTCAATTGTGGATTTTAGTATTTCCATCTACTTTGCAACTCGATACACTCACCTCTGTGAGGTCTCCAGAGATTCCCCCCTCCTTTTCTTTTCACCCCCCCTCTTTTCCTCCTTTTAAAGATCACTAAACAAACTTGAAGCACCACTGACCAGCCACACGGTAGCAGCTACGAACTGCATTTGTAAAATGTCGGTGGCAACTCTGTTCCTGAAGTTGACTTCTCCTGCTGCCAAATGAAGGCGAACTGAAAAGGTGGAAATAATCATAGAAATGATGCTAGTCCATAAACAAGCTTACAGCCTCATTAGTATAGCGGGAGGCTCCGCTGGGTGATTTATGCTTGTTTTGCTGATGCCATGAGGAAATGCCATAGGGCAACTTTAGCCAGCTGCTAATGGTTTCTGACAGCTTCTTAGCAACTAGTGCAAGCAACGCCGTGGCGTTTGCTAGTGACAGAAACCGAAAATGTCATATTATCTGCCCATGTGTCACGAAGTCCGTGTGGCAATTAACTAGTAGGCCAGTGACTGAGGGGCCACAGGCTCCTCAGAATGGCCCATGGCTATTTGGGGTCAAAGCGGGCGCTCCGTTCGCCTTTATGCTGCGCATAAGCACGGGCGCGTGCACGATCCCCATCGCGCCCCCTCCGCCCCGCTCGCCGGTCAGTTGGGTCCAAGCGGATCCTTTGTCCACGGAGAAACTCCGTCTCACTTTCTCTTTAGGCATGGCATGACATTATCAGAGGAACTGCAAGTAATCTGTCTTGATATGATGGTTGGAAATGGCACTTTAATTGGCAATACCTGATTCCCTGGTTTTGAGTGCTGGATCCGAAGGTGCTAGCTGTTTTTCTGCTCGCTCGCAAATTAGTCTAAAAGGATTTAAGATCACTGAAGCAGACTCGTTGCCTGTCAAATTGCTGGGAGCGCAGCAACTCTGCACAGCAACTAGATGCTATTTAAAAAAAACCACAAATGCGGAGCCTGTAAGGAGCAGAAGGAGAGCCCGGACTCCGCACGCCCGTTCCCTGGCGAGCAGAACCAGGCGCTATATGTCAAACTGTCAAACCTTTCAGCGTGGCTGTTTGCCCTTTCAAATAATATTTAAGAATTGTTTTTACACAATTTTTTATAGGCCATGGTCTAGTGAAAGAGGCCAACCAGCAAAGAAAGGAATTTGTACTACAATTCGTCCGTGGACGATTTCTTGCCAGACCTGGGCCAGTCCCCATGGAGCGAGGCAGGTGACCTGTGGCAGCTCCCTGGCTGTCGGGGAGCTCCGATTTCAAACGCCCTCAACTCCAGCATCCCAGAGGTGCCTATTTAAGCACACCCAGGCATTTAGGCTGTGCTATCTTGTTCCTTTCAAGAAAGGATAAAGCAGCATTTATCGCATTCAGCCCTGCTGAATGGCTCAGCCTGGCCATGCCAGCAGGGGCTCCTCTCACTGCGCTCCCCTCTCCACTGTCATCGCCCCTTACAACTTCCCTTCCCCTCCCACTCCCCCAAAAATCAGAGGCAGAAGCAGCAAAGGGCAAGCAACTTTACAGCAGCCCCTCAAGTGGGTAATGCTCTCTTTGTCCCAGGTGATATCTTATAAACCTTTGTTGACAAAATAGGTGCTTCTGGAGAGCAACGTGGCACAGGCACTTGCCTTCAGCAGCCATGGTCGTGGTAGGAGTTTTGTGGTGATTCAAAGTCTCCCTCACTCCCACACCAAACCCAAATTAAATGTCATCACCCCGCGACACTGGAAAGTCTGGCAGTGGAGCACAGCTGGGCAACTTTCAGCCACTCCAGCTCCCAAATCTACTCTCAAAACCTCAACCATCGAGGCTGCCCAGATATGACATAAATATTCCCAATCCCAAGTCATGGAGGTTTCTGAAAGGTTGGGAAATTCAGATGCCCTAAAAACTCCAGCCTTTTGCTTGACTACAAAATTCATGCCCTTGCATGGAGCTCTTTAGACAAACGTTCTCTAATGACTTTTAATTGACCAGAAACCTCAGTATCAAAGTTCCAAACACAGCTTTACTAAAAGTACCTTCCCCAGGCGTAACAGGTTATTTCTCACTCCACATAGCCCTGTCCTACTATCAAGTCTGCACTTGGAGTACAAGTATTTTCTATATCAAAGAAAACCAATATATTCTAAAAAGCCTGCTTCCCATTCCTCTGATAGGAGATCTGAGAGAGCTTTTGGGATGTACAGTTCAATTTTCTGGGAGGAGGTAACAGCAGGGCACCAGCTTGCTGAGGTACACCAAACACTATGATGAACACTTCCAGCTTATACAGTCCAGCTCTAGATAGGCATCTAAATACACTGCTTTAAGGAGTTCACAGGAGAAAATGTGAAAGATGTGCACCCAGAAGCCCTAGGAAAGGCCTGGAGCAACTTTTAAGTGGACTGACTAAAAGCTCCTTATGTTCAACTTATTTGTATGTGTCCAAATGTCTCCTGTTAAAAACAGTTTCTGCCTCCTAGAAGAACTTCACAGTTTGCCTTTACTCTTGTATTTCTTGAGCTAATATAATTAAAATATACATTGTGTTTGGAAAAAAACAGTAAACAGTTTGTCGACTTCTGTACTAGATTTATAATGTGCTCATGCTGTGAACTGAAATACCTAACACGATGGCCCAAAGTTCATGGTCTTTTCAGTAGTGTCTTTTTTTTTTTAATTCTATCATAATTTTTTTTGCAGGCATTTAGATACAAATTCCTTAAATTCCTGCTTCTACTAGCATGAGAAATCCTAAAATGCCTAAGCCAAATATTTAATTGTGCAGTGTCCATCCACAGCTTGTTGGTTTCTTTCTCTTTTAACTATTTCAAGAACCAAAATCTCCTTAGTAAACTTTCTAGTAAGTGGAAAGGAAGATCCATTAGCTTCAAGCAACATAATGTACTAGAGAGATTGTAGTGGTAAAATTGCTTTCCTTAACCTTTCTTCTGTGTCGTATACCAATTTAGAGTAACTACTGTAATCTCCACAGTTTTACCTATATTATCCCTTACAAAAACAAAACTCCAGTTTGCTGGATACCCACACATCCACCATGACAACTTTTTCTGGAGCAAAGCCAGGCTTATGTGTGAAATTTTCCTATAAGGTACAAAATTATGAATTCTCAAAAAAAACAGCAGGTCCATGGATGCAACAAGCTTTTCTGTGAAGCAAGACAGGGAATGCTGTTCACAGGAAATAGAAAAAGGGTCATTTCAGACCACCAGCTTTGAATGGGCTTGGGCAATCAAAGACTGTGGAAATTTCATTATATGTATATATTTTTCAATTTGTTTCTGACACAACCAGCTCCAACTTCGCACAGGAATGTGGTGAGCAAAAGTCGCACCCAAATGACTCTGAAGTGAGTCAGTGCAACTATTATTCATGTCCACAAGTACTGAAGGACAAATTCACTACTCAGGAACTATCGTTCCTCCTTAGAGCAAGGTGGCTAAGGAAGCAAGCTGAGCAGCACAGAGGTTGAGTGCTCAGGTATGCCAGGAGAGAGCTGGAAGGCACTGACACAGTCTGTGGGTATGTGGCCAGCTGCTCAACTAAGCTGTACCTATCCATTGAAGAGAAACAGGAATTTCAACATTAGAAGGCCATTGAGTTTAGAATATTTCCCCAAAACACAGTTATTTTAAAATTTAAACACACATGTATATATTGCATGTGTAACATTAACCCACTGACAGCTCTCAATCTGCCAAGCAAGGCACAGGAGCTGAGAATGGGACCACCAGCAAAAAGGTACTTCAAAAAACATAAAATAACTACGGAATTTCTTTGCTGGGAAAAGCATTTTCTATTATTTTGGATCCATGGTTAGTCAGATGTGAGGAAGCACCCACTTCTGGAGCTCATGAGGTCAATGGCAATCATCCCAGCACACTGAGGGGCCTACAATGCCCCAAAAATAATTTACAATAATGATGTAGCTCTGCTTGTGAATTAGAAAAGTGGTGTCGATGAGGGACCTTTTTTTTCATATTCCTTAAGGAAAAAGCCTTCTCAAACATACTTAATAAAAAGTTAATGAGGAACAACAAGGTCTGAAAATGAACATTAGCAAGGAACAAATACCACATGTCTGGATGTGCACACATTTCTTAAGGAGATGCAGTACATGTTTCATGCAAGGATTCAGACCATGACATAAACAGTGGGAACTTGTCAGTCACAGACAGTATCCATATTTACAAGATACTAAAGGACACAGTTGCAAAAATATCCTACACGAATATTCACAGATAGCGAAACCTGGGAAAGTATAAATTACACTCTGACATTTCACAAATGCTCAAAGTTTTTTCTTGAATTATTGTACTTTGTTCTTCAGAGACAGGAGCACCTTTTTCCAGGAACTTTACCATCTTTTTTTGACTTGAATTCCCTTCAGGCAAGCAACAAGCAAATCAGTTGTCTATGCAAAGAGCAAAAATAGCATTGACAAATAGTGGGGGAAAGCCCACAGATTTTACTCATTTTCATTTCTTTGGCAGTTTTTTATAGCTGAAATAAAGGAAATCTCCTGCACCAGGTAGCACTTCTTAATGAGGTTCAGAAAACTATGTTATTATGGGTAAGTTGGGCCGTATTTCTGGAGCTGTGCATCGCCGAATGAAATACTAAAAAGAAAGCAATTCATTGTATGGGAAGCAAACAACTTTCTGCTGCCAGCAACAGAAGTTTACTTTGAGCAGTTGGAAGCAAATACCCTACAGAAAAGTATCTGGTTAAACAGAAAAACATCCTGCTTTAACCAAGAATGATAAAAAGCTTAAAAAGTCAGGGTTTTCTTTTTCCCTAACCTAAAAGCCACCATGATAACTCTACAACTTCTTGGGAAAAGCTGTTTTTCAATCATCTCCCCTTTTGTGCAAATGCAGGTCTTTTTTATGAAAGCTATTCTCTCCAACCTCATCAGGAGAGCTAGTCCCACCAGTTGCATTCTCCAGGAAACTCAACTACCCATGACTGAGACAGAAGTAAACCCACCACTGGATTCTACCAGACTTACTTCCTTGTAAAGCAGGAGCACAAGAAGCAGCAGGAGCACAGGACTGCTGCGCCATGGGGGAAATATGCCCAACTAATGCCCCAAATGTCCATGAGGTCAACTTCTGTAAATCTCTATAGCTCCTTAACAACTGGCTCTATCTTTGTGTTTATCCAGCTCCTAAGACACTTGACTCTTGGACTGAGCACAAGCAGCTATAAGAGGCTCAAAGCAAAGATCAGAAGCATGTTACGTATCAACTAAGGGACCCGTTATCTGTAGAAACAGTTTATTATGTGGATCATTTAAGTAGGCTTCCTTCCCTAAACGTAGCTAAATTGCCTTGAGCCCTGCCTACATGCCTGCTCCAGAGGAGAAGATGCTGTAGATTTCCAGTTTTAAAACAGAAAACACGTGCCAGAACCTTGACACTGTCCAAATAATTCAAAATGAGTTTATTCTATTGAAAAGTGTTTAAAAAAAAAAAAAAAGTTGGACAAGACAAACCAAATTACTTTGGATTGTTGAACCAAACAAAATCATTTTATTTTGGGCCAACTCAAGACCAATCAATGCTGGCCCAGGCTGCAGTTTGCACTGCAGGAGCTATAGTTCAGATACTGTTTGACCCAAATCCTCTTTTGCAGAGCTGGATCCCCTATGCCACCAGAGTCATTCAGCCATAATGAACAGGTGAAGGTTAGTCTAGCTGCAGCTCAGGCAAGTCAGGATACATGACCTACCAAACCCACAGGAGATATTTCCCATTGCAAGTTGCCATGTGGTTTGTGTCAAGTAAAAAACTTCTTGCAGATACACAATGCAATTTCTTCTACTGCCATCCACTTTAAAGTAGCATCAAAGCCAAGAAAATCAAGCCAGTCCAGCAGTTACGTCAATTGACAATAAAAACCAAGACATAAATGAAAGGAAACTAACATTGAACTTCATTTTGTATGCCATGGCTGCATCACATACTCTACTTCCCCACACACAGTGACACATATTGTCACTTTGCAACTGCAAAAGGCAGCTCTAAAAGCAATGAGAATGAAATGCCCCCATCTCATCTACCTTTCCTCTTTTGACAGTAATAACATCTCCATTGCTGTTGTTAAAAACCAATCATCACGTCCTTATAAAGATCCACTTGCTCTCACAAATCCCAGCCACTGAACCCTCCTGACTGGGCAGCTAGTGAAAAAAGATGTGGCCTTAAACTCATGACACAAATTAATTATTTCTTCACACTTTAAGCAAGATGAAGACAATTTTGATTTGTTATGGGGTATTAATCCAAAAATCTTTGTGAGGCAACCTGGCAATTCCCACTGCATGACCCTGTATCTCACAGCTATGGAAAGGAGGGCAGAGAAGAGGTTGGCTGTGTCCCCCCAGAAGATCCACTCCCACAAGCTGTCTTTGAGGTCCACGTGCCTGCCTGCCTAAACTGCTGGGCAGAGAGGGTCAGAACATCAGGGACTTGGTGAATTTTCCAGTGCCTGGGCTTCATAGGAACAAGGCAAGAGTTGGATCCAAATCAATTATACTCCTGTTTCCTAAGGAACTATATGAAACATTTGCAATCCTGAACTGAATGGATGGCATTTGGACTGCACCACGAATTTCCTCCCCTCATCCTGTCCTAGTGCTGTCTGGGATGCTCAGAAGCAGCCTGCTTCACCCCCCAAAGACAAAACCTTATGTTACCATGCACATAATGAACTCAGGAAAAACACCTGAATTATAAAATATGCATCCCTCTGCCAGACCTTTCAAGGGAAAGGCGTGCACAGAATTACTGGTTTTCCCCACTGCTCCTTGCTATCCAGCATCCTTCTCCACTGCTCTTGTTCCTCCAGCAAAAGGAGTATCCGTGGCAAGAGTGGGAGGTTGCTCCTCAGGAAGGGGGTGAGCATCCAAAAGGAGTAAATTTGTCAGAGCCAAGCTCACATAAAATTTTCTTCCACTATTGCTCCTCTCCCGGCACAAAAAGTAAATCTGCTGTGATGAGGCGGCACTTAAGAAAGGCACAGTAGGATAAAACAATCCTGAAGTCAGGCTTTATTGTGAAGGCATGGTGACATGGGGTCTAATGGCCAGCAAAGAGGCACACTGCTGCCACTCACACAGCACCTGTGCCCTCTACTCTGCCCAGACTGTGGCTCTACAGCATGAGAGGGATCAAGCAATGACCACCGTGGTGTGCAGGCCACTGACTCTTCTGCTGCTGCAAACACTCTCTCCCTAAATATTCCTTGGGTATGGGGAGGTGGGGTGGCACTGAGGGCCAGGTCAGGGTACAACCTCTGTGCATCCAGGTGGCTGCTATGAACACAGGCCCCACAGCAGAGCCTGAAAACTCAGAGGGCTCAGAGAGCCCTTCAGAGAAATAACAGTGATGGGGAGGTGGTCTTGACCCTGCTCCTTGTGGTTGCCCACTGGCCACCAGGCTCAGCTCCTGAGGTCCCCTGATGGTCCCTACCTGGGGGCACATAGGCAGTGACAGTCCTTTCAGGAACTTCAGTCCTACTAAGTTAGCACATCACCTTAGGCTCCAGCTTAATGTATTCATGACACTGCTATGTTTTTGGCTTCCTACGACTTTCTATCACAGCTTTTGGTGTTTTGATGTTTGATTTACAGTGCAGTTACAGTTTAAGGTGTGGGGTTTTTCCAAATTAAAACAAACAAACAACGAATCCAAATGTAAATCATCCAGGAGCAAACAGATTTTAGGGTCCAAAACACACAATTAAGGCGAAAGAAAATTCAGATCAATGCTAGACACTTAAAAATGTTTCCTGAATATCACCTACAGGTGCATGTTCACCTTATTTTTACCTCTTTCATCTTCCATCACTACATATTCCTAGATATTACCTGCCTAGAATTACCTTGAACAGGCAAACTGATGGGAGGAAAGGGACAAGCTTCTGGTGCACCCCAAAATTTGATTATTTTTTATGTCACTACTTCTCACGGCATCAGCTCCAGCTGCGAGAGGGATGAAGAATAGGAAGGAGTTAACTCAGCCATTTCCAGCTCATCTCTTTGGCAACATAAGAGTGTTTAACCAAAATCCCACAGAAATCTCAAAGCAAAGCTGGGTCACAGCAAAAAGCCATCCATATCTTAAGAAAAAATAAACAAAATGTTTACATCCTTCAAAAAGTAAGTCAAAATTATTTCTGGTTTCTTTTTCAACTCCTAGCATTTCTCATTATCACTAAGAGCAAGAGCAGTAGAAATGTGGAGAAAGCAAAAACTGTAAAAGCTTTCAGTAATCTGATGTACTTTAAATGACATGAATGAGTAACCAAGGAAGCTGAAGAAAACCTCAGGTTCTAGCAGGCTGAAACCACAGGCATCAGCTTCCCCATGGCAGGTACAGACCACAAGGAAGAAGGATCTGGCTTTTCTGATGAAACAACCACATCCTTGTCGAAAGGCTGAGGACCTTGTCTCACCCCTTCCACCCACCAGTGATGGAAGAGGACTCTCACCTGCCCAGCTCCCCACACTGTCTGTCTCCTCCTGAGGCAGCCTTGCAGTGCCTGCAAAATCATCAGCTTCGCCTTCGTAACTGCCAAATATCCTGTTCAGATGGTACCCTCTCAGCTGAGGCTAACAAGGAATGGATTTCTGCTGTGCACCCCACCTTTTTCACCTCAACTTTCAGGATGTGCAGGGACATGCCACACACACGCAGAAGCCAGCGCTGCACCGGGTCAAACACCAGAAATGTCCCCGTGTCCTTCCTGCCCATGCAGATATCAAGGAAGGTTTTATAGGCATCAGTTGCCTCATAAAGGAAAAGACAGACTTTTCTAAGCATCCTGTAAATGCCAGGAAAAGAGAAGAATGGAAAGGAAATGAAAGGAACCACCTGGAAAGGAGAACGGAAAAGCAGGAGACCTTGGCTCCAGGGAGAGAGCTGACCACAGTTTTAGCCCTGCCTTCATCTATAGAAGATGTTTGCTTTTATTAATCATGGAAAAAATGTGGTGCGTGAGCTAAGTCAGCCCCTGGGCAGATTTAACTTGGGTGACCTGAACTTACTCTGCAGATCACCATAGGTCTCTCTGACCTTGGCAGTGACACAAGGATCATATTTTCTCGTGGATGAATTACTCTGGAATAATTCTGCCAATGTATTAGGCATAAATAGCCTTTTATTTAGGGCTGTGAAAATACATTCTCTCTTTCTGCCTCTCACCTTTCCAAACAAAATCTATTTATTGGAATAAGGAAAACCCCACCCTTCATTAAGGTCTGGGTACACATCTCAAGGGCCAGACAGAAGTTTGGCTGCTTCATGCTCATGGCAATGTGTTTTCAGACACTGCCTTCAGCAAGATGCATTGTGGAGTTAACTGGTCAGATTTGTTGCTTTTGATTGGAGTGGTCACCCTGCACATTTGCAGATGAATATACAAATACTTTGAGACATGACAGAAGTGGTAAATTTAGGTCAACAGTGGGAATGTTCAGCTTCAATCACCAAAACAGAAAACACAATCCTCAACATACATCTACAAGCTAGAAGAGCAGCTCAGTGAAAACCAGCCAAGCTGCACTGAGATAAGCAAAAAATCCCCCAACACCCACATCTCAGCCTTGCAGAAAATTGACCAATTTGGAAGGAACAGGTAAACAGTGTGTTCTTGGACAAGAGTCAGCAGAGTTTGGATGATGCAGACCTTTCCGTTCAAGAGTTGCACTGGTTTTTGTGTCTGGTCACTTGAGGTCACACCACAGAGCTCTGAGGCTCTGCAGAAGCTCTGCATGCTTCCTCCCCATAACGGAGGTGGCTAAAGTGGCTATTAAAATCAGTTGTTATTCTGATGCCACCTGAGTTCTTAATTGCTGAAAAAATGGGGACTACAACCACAGAAAGGGCTTTCTGGCACTGGCTAAGGAAGTATCAGTTTTTGAGGTCAGAATAACATCCCTTAAAAATATGAATCAGAGTGGTTCTCTCATACTGCAATTTGATAAAGGCAGGCAAAACATTAGCAGACTATTTTGATGNTAATCAAATAAATCCTAGTAAATACTATTTCCTGCTTCCACTCTGAAGGAATCTCTTCCAATAAACTCATTGCATGTTGAGCAAACACATTTTTCCAACTGTGTGTTAGCTGCTTTCTTCCCCCATACACAACTGTTGCTGTATGGCGGATGCCTTAGGACCTGCAGGCAAGTGTCTCAGCCTGAAGACTGGGTCACCAAGGCTTGTCAGGCAGAAAAGCAATCACTAGCCACAGATCTGCACTCCTTCCCATCAAAATTCTGGAACAATACTCACTGATGCCAAAACAGGTGATTCTCTTCAGACTGGAAAAGGCTTTCACAAATACCTGTGAATCATCTGAGCAGTCACCAACAATGCCAGCCTCTGAACCATTGCTAATCATGCTGCGGGTTTCTATGCAAAGCAACTCTGAATTTTGCCACTTTGAATTCCTGACCACCTGCACCTGAAATTTGTGGCTGAGGCAGATGAGGAGACAGATTTCTATCTATAACTATGGGTTGAAATTCAAAGTTCAGCTAAAAAGCATTCTCACCTATACTTAACGGATTTTATGGAAAATACTTTTACATAAGCACCATATTTGCAATAAATATGATCTCAGCAATGACCTGAACAAGGGAATATTGACTTGGAGAGGGAAATTGCCTGTAAGATCATGGGGAAGCTATCCTTTATGCTCACCCCTTACCAGCCCAGGAGACTTCATGCATATTCAAAGCTGCTCATGAACCTCACCCCAAAGAATGAAATGAGAGGTTCAAGACGGCAGGTGCACATCCAAAGATTACATGAGTTGTAAAGAAGGAGATCAAAGTCTCAGAGCAGTCACCAAACATGCTGGAAAGCGCAACTTTCCAAGGCACTGCAAGTTATCTGTGCTGGTTATGACTCCTGCAGAGCAAGCAGAACAACTGAAAAGAAAGCCTCTGCCAGGACAGTCCTGGAAACACCTCCCTTCCCTGGGTTTACCCTGGGAAGCCATCCCCCAAGATCCCAGATAAGGCAGGCTGACAAGGTGCTGAATGAAATCCCACACTGCTGCTGCCAGTAGCCCGCCCTCCCTCCACGCCTGCAAACCTCCAGCACTATCCTTAGGCTTTGTACTCGCAGCCTCCCCAGGAAGCAAGCCCCAAATTTCTCCGAATTTCATGTTTCTGGGGCACAGTGGGGACACAGTGTACAGTTGGGAGATATTTTTCAGGACAGCATCCAAAGCAGACTTCAAAATGGAAATACTCTGCATAAAAATTATTAATGCCTTACCTCTCTACCTCATGTGCTGGTCAGGATTGCTACAAATATACGACTGCAAAAATGAAGTGGAAAAATGAGCCATTTTGAGTGCCTATAAGTACACATAAATGGACCAATGTACATCTCATTAGTTTGGAGTAGAAGCAGGTTAAACTCTGATTTTCTGTTTAAAAACAGAGAGAAGTTCTGACAAATGCAGTGCCAGCTGCCAAAGGACCCTGTGCACAAACAGCACAGCAAAGCTAAGTATGGCTACTCCTACCACCTCAACTCAGCAACAGGCTTTGCTTCAAGGCTTCCCTCATGGAGCCTCTCATCTCATGCAAGACCTCGATGAGGTTTAGTTGGAGGTTGAGCAAAGTGCTGCTACACAGTTTCAGAAGCCCCAATCATCATGTTTTATATTTAAGTCCTCAGCTCCCAGAGTCATATGAGAACCTTCAACCAAAACCACGTATGCATTAATAAAGCAAGCAACCTCTTGAAGTTAGGAAAAGCTGGAATCCTGGTTTCTTGATAGCTAGGCATGGGAATACAGACATTAACCCCCAAAATAATATTATTATTAAAGAAAAAAAAAGGGTATATATTTTTTTCTGTGAATGCCAAGATTTTTGAACACTTCAGTTACCCACGCAGGTCTGCAAACACAACAAGTGTCATGAGATGCTCAGACCACTGTGCTCAGGAGCTGCAGGGGACACAGCCTCGTCTACACATACAATGCCTGAGCCCACTCCTCTAACCTTCAGCAGTACAAGACACTTTATTCTGCTTCTCCACAAAGAGCAAAAATTTTCTTCCTAAAGGAATGCCAAGTTTCAGCACAGTTTCATCTCTCCTCACTCTAAGCATTTAAGTCAGACTGCCAAGCTAAGTGTCTGAACCAGGTGATTAGTCCTCCCTGAGTCCCTTCACAGTCAATGGAGAGAGAGAAACTCTCTGGAGGGAAATTCAGGATTGAGATGACTACAAGAATATGTGCACTATTAGCTTTGAAAACTGCACAGAACAGTAAAAACTTACAAGCAGCAATGCTCTAGCATGGAAACTATGGCTAATGAAGACTGAATATGCCCATCTCTGTTTCTAAGCAAGATCTGGACTCCAGGGCTCTTTCTAAAATTACTCAGGATGGAAAGGCTGAATTTAGCTCCCATCCATCACCTTATCACAAGAATACAACCTCATGCTTCCTGTCACAGTGAATCTGGGAAAATGCAAAATTCTACCTCTTATCACCAAATCATAATTAATTTCTTCTTCCTACTTGAGAGAGGAAAAAAAAAAAAGCCCTCCTTGATAGATGACTAAATTTATGTCTTACCAAACTGAATGCAAATGCAAGAAACAGGAAGTTTTTACTTGGAAACTGGAATTTCAAGCACTCAGTGGCAAACAATGAAGCAGAGAGATAAAGATGCAATGACAACGGTGGGGGACAGAGCTGCCAAGCTTCCTGCCCACGCTGACTCAAGAGCATGTGTCCTACCATGATATGGACTGGCCACACCGCTTGCTTTTATTTTGGTAATTGGTATTTGTTCTTGTGAAAACCCCTATAAAAACAAGTCAGAAGACCAGACAATAGTAGACTCACCATCTCTTATGGCCAGATCTTTTACTTAACACTTTAGCAGAAGATGTAATCAGTAGATCTTTGTCCATTTATACAATTCTCTCCAAACTGCCGAGGATTGTATTACACTCAGCAGCATCCACCAGATCAGAGCATCCAGTCTTCCCCACCACTTCAAGAGATTGAACTGATACTTGAAAGCACATTTGCTATTATCTACTGCAGCCCTTTGGANAATATTGCCGCTCTTTTATTATTCCTGATGTTCCCCGGCTTGTAATATCTGAGAAGTTCCCAGGTCGATGGGATTACTTTATCTTCCTCCCCCTTCTTTTATCTCTTCCCTCACCCCACAGGTATCCATGTCCAAATGGGACACTTCAGCAGGGGGTTTGCTTGACCCAGGTCACTCGAAGGTCAAGCTTTTCACCACTTGCTAATGCAAAGCTTCCCCCCAGCCCTTGCAACCCCGGGGGTCCGGGCACCCCTCCTCACACACCCCTCTCCTGGCCATGGGTGCAGATGGAGGAGGCAAAAGCTCCTCACTGAACACACAGAAGCAAAATCCTCCCCATATGGAAACCAGAATATGTTTTGTGTTTTTAAATAAACAAAGCAAAGGGAGAAGCTCGTGAAAAATCAGCTCAGCAGAGCCTTTATTCTTGTACCAAACTTGAAGGATGGGAAGCTTAACTAGTTAGGAGCAACTCAGACTATATTTCTGCCTACCAGAACGAAGTTCGATTTTTATTTAGATTGATTTTAAGATTTACGTGCGAGAAATGGATACAATTGGATCAAATATATACTAAAATAAATTGTTGACTCCCATGAAAGCCAATAAACCCAAAACAAATTTCGCAGATCTCATCTACCAGCATTTGAGATTTGTTTTATTTCATTATTTTGTATACATTTACAGAGCAGAAATTTGCTTAACTCTGTTCCACTTTTCTTTTACTGAAACAATAAGACTCTCTGCAGAATATTTTCGACTTGAATATTATCACCAGGATAGCATATGGCAAACTAGCAGCAGGCAGTTTATCTTCATCCTCTTTGTAAGCTAAAATTAGCACAATGCTTTTGCAACAGCATATGATGTATTCAGACCAGTACGATATACCTAATACAACTTCAGATCCATCCCTGGCTAACCTCCAATATCCAAGTAAATTGATTGCTAATTTTAACTGAGTATTAATGTGTTTAGTATCAAGTTAGCATTTATCAACTTGAGAAGCACTTTTAAGTTTAATACTGTCATTTCACATACACCAATTGCAACGGTAAATAAAATTTGTATATTGGTAACACATAGCATTTCAATTCATCTGTACAAAGCAATTCTAATTTATATTAATACATTATGTATGGAAAGTCATGCTGTAAAATTGCATAATATGCATATTCTGCTTTTCAGTGATGCAATATAATTAATGGTGGTGAAGAGCTGATACATCCATGTCGTGACTAACATGTTCCTCCTGCAGACTGCTAGCTGGTTACTTTATTGGGATTAAATTCAACCAAGTCACCAACATCCTTTGGATTAAATTAAATCAAGTCATCCCTTTACATTTCTTGATGAGGTGGCTGTGCCAGCCCTCTCTGCTCTTCAGCCTGGTAAATTATGGCCACCTCAGGGGTTTTTTAGCTGGATTAAATATGTGGTGAGACACTAATGTTAGCACTGCTTCCTAATTTGTTCCTTGTAGCTGTAACACCAAGGAACTTAGCACGACGCTCCTCGTAAAGGAAACCTGAAAGCTTCTAAAAGGTTCTAAAAATGCCCTGTGCTTCACAAGGGTAGTTGTTTTACCACCTTTCTTGCCAGATTGACAGAATAAAAAAGTGTAGTAGTAGGAAGCAGTCACATCCAAGCATGTATATGAACAAACACACACACAAACAATAAATATTTATAGACTGACATTCAAAGATTTTGTGGCTCAGCCTGCTCGTCAATATAACACCTCTCTGCTTTCCTACACCCCATTACAGAACTACAATAAAAAAAACATACCAAGTCTGTCCAATCGTTATACTGAATTAACATCACCACTATTCTTGTTTTTACACAGCTGGCCCCGTGCAGAATTTGCACGGGGTTAGTGCACACAGATATGAAAAAAAAAAAAAAAGAAAACAGGCAGGATCCTGCACAAAAGCCTGTCCTGGGGCGTTCTCATTGCCACAGGCAGGATGAGGGGACAGGAGAGATAAACAGATGCTTTACTAAGTGGGGAAGGGAGGAGAAGTACAGAATGAACAAAACATTTCAACTCCACTTCGCTCTCTCTTTTCCCTTTGCTGTAATTTGCCTGCATCTTATCCCCTGCTCTTTAGCAAGAAGCACTCTGACATTACAGTGCCCTGAAACTTTAACCCCATTTTAAATGACACTTAACTTAAAGCTGTTCAGTTAATGCTGACCTCGTTCCCTCTTTCCCCTGCTTTAGGAAGGCATTTGATGCAGTGCATGTGCCCCAAGCAGGAACTCCACTGTGGGGTTTCTCCCTCAGTGCTGTGCCAGGGAGGGAGAAATGGAGGAGATTCTCTTGGCACAGCAGTGAGACCAACAAAAGATTCTCCATCCTACAAGCCTGGCTTCCATGACCTTCACTTGCTGACCAGAGAAAGCTAAGATATGACTTCTTCGAGGTCCATCGGGACACTACAGACTCCAGAATATATTTAGCATGCATCCATGTGACACTGCTATTCAGAGCACTGGGGAAGATTTCAGAATAAGTTAGGGTATGTCTGCCACCATTAGGTCTTTTCCAAGGGCATAAGTGATGTCTTCTAGTAGGTCTTCTCCTGTCCTCCTGCAAAAGATGTGCTTACAACCTGGAGACAATACACAGTATTGGGGTTGCAAGGGCTGTCTCTCATCCACAGCACAGAATCAGCCCCAGGAAAACTAAGGACTGAGGGACAAGTAGTTGAAAAGGCTGTCCCCACTGTACTTTTATTTATTTAAATGCTGTTTCTTCTTTCCCACACTTTCCCATTACACTTTAGCAAAGAGCAACTGCAAAAAACCTGACTGCAAAATGTGTGTGCGATTTTAAGTACTCAAGAGAAAAAAAAATATATATAAACAAACACTCATAATATTTATAACAGATAAACAGGTTTTATACATAAATATAGAAATATTTATATATTGGCTATTAGATGCCAGAGGTACTGCCTGGTGATGAGGAAGTTCCCAAGCCCCAGAAGGAGGCAGGGTGGCAGTGCCTATCCTGATGTCACACTGATCCCACTGCACATCACAGGCCCAGCCAAGCTCTCCCATGTCCTTCCCCACCTTACAGGCCTGAGCAGCAAAAGTTCAAGCATGTCAAACCAAAGGTTACATGGAGGAGGTATCATGGCTAAAGAGCCAAAGTAGAAAGGTGGAAGACTTTACCAGCAGCACCCTCATTCAAAGACCTGCCAGAGCAGTCGGGCATTTGCTTAGTCACAGCCCTACAATCCCAGCCCAGCTTGGGTAGAAGGGACATCAGGCATCTCCCTCTGGTATTTCCCATGTCACCAACTAGTGGGTCACCAGGCCAGTGAGACATGGTCCCCGATGAATTATAGGGTGACAGGTGGCTCTGACATCACTGCTGCAAGCTGCAGAGGCTGCTCTGATTGCCCAGAGAAAGTCCCCATCTCATTCATGAATTTAAAATCGGAATAAAAAAAATATAATACTAGTAATAATAAAAGCTCGTGTGCATCAATGTGCCTAGAAAAAATTATGTCAGCATCTTACAGTGCTGATCCTATTAATTAATCCCTTGAAAAATGGCCCCTCACCCACAAACATATAATGTAATGCCAGCTTAATCTTACCTAAAAAAAAATTACAATGCAATAAGATTACTCGTCTGACTCTGCTAACTGTTACAGCACTGCTTAATCCTGCATTTCGGAGCTTTAACAAGCTCCTACAATACTGTACAGAGTTTATCAGAGCAGTTGCCCAGACAAGAAGGACTTATGTCTTAAAGAATATAATTCCACTGTCTTTTGTGCTTTTTACGTTTAATATTTATACAGTGACTTTCATCCTGAAAGATCTCAAAGCCTATTGCCTGCTCCTGTTTCCATTGAAGTCCTCCTTTCCGGTTTCATATTAGAATAATATTAGAAATAAATACATACATACATATATATATACATATATATGTGTATATCTATAGGGGCTTATAGCAGGAAAATTTGTTGGGGCAGGAGTTCATCCCTCCCTCTCATTTCCCAAATGCAGCTGGGAGGGGCCCCACCAAATCAGCCCCCCCCCCCAACAAAAAACCTGCAAAGGACCCCATGGGGGACTTTGCCTAAAGAAGTGGGTGCAAACTTGACCTATGAAATTATCATCTCTCCATCCCTGCAAAACTTGGCCTTCATCCCCAGGCTGTCATCCCACCAGCACAGCCCCACTCCGACAATATCCACCCACAGCCACACATTCCCCAGTCTTTGCCAGTTATAGACATATTAAGCTTCCCATGGAATAGGAGAAGAAAGCTCTGCTCCCTCCCTGTAATTATCAAATCAGCCCAAAAATGAGGAAGAATTGAGAATCCTCATTATGGCACATCATAAAACACGGCGAGGTCTCGTGCTCGCTGTCTGTTATTGGCACAGCCTGCCAACAAAACTTTACAAAGAGCACAGGCACTCATGTTCACAGAGATATTAAAGTCATAAAAGGGGAAATTTGGATTTTATTTTCCCACAGTCTAAATGAAGGTGAACCAAGCAAATTTGGCAAAGAGTGCTAGTCAGATGCCATTTCCCACAGCAGTGTGGTATTTTCCTCTGGGAATAAAACATTTTCCTTCAACTACTGTTTATAACTCTTATCAGTTCAACAGCAATAGAGCCATCAAGTCCAATATCTTGTGGAAAAAAGTCAAGGTCAACAAGTACTTGCATTTTCGTTTATCTTTAGCTGCAATTGCTACTGACATTCAATTGGGTAATAAACATGAGGACTGTCAAATGCTCTCAGCAAACAGGTGATCCAAAAGCTATCAGAGAGAAAGAGGCTACCGCCAGGTAATCAAACAATTCTGTTGCAACAATTATGATTTGAGTGCATTCATTTACAGAAGCAATCACCTGTCAAATTTGAATGAATAGCATCAAAACATTCCCACCATCAGGTAATAAGGGCAAGAAAAAACAAGCTATGTCTACTTTCTTCCCAACAAAAGCACGCCAGCATTAGCAAGAGCCTTATAAAAAAAAGAGGGGGGATAAACAAAAATATCCAGCATCTTATTTCCTGAATCGAATTATAAAAAATTATTTTAACATAAAAACTAGAGGACATCTGTCCAAGTAATTGGGTCTTGTGGTAGTGTGTCATACAAACAACAACGGGTGTTTAGGAAAACCCTACGGAAAGTGGGGGCACACAGAGGCAGCTGTGCCAGCTCTGACAATCAGCACTTGGGCAGCTTCCTGAGCCAGCAGTTGCATCTGGACTAGGGTTTTTAATAGCTACAGAAGAACCTACTTTTCCATGAATTGGGCTAATCTCTTTTTGTCCCCTACTGACCTCCTCAGAATGCTGCTCTTTAGCAATAAATTTAACCCAACACATAAACCATTTTTGTTTGTTTTAAACCTACTAACACCTGGAACAGCTCCTGTGCCACAAACACCGCCCTTAGTTCTTGCATTATGGAACAAGCATCCACTTTCTCCATACACAACTAATTTTAAAGATTTCTCCTCCGAACTTAGTCATCTTTCCCTTCCCAGCCTTTCATGTGAGAGACAGGAAAATGGATTGTGCCAAGCAGCTTGATGGCACACCCTGTTGCATCACTAATCCAGAAATATGGCATGTTTATGAGTTTATACTCGTTGTGATAAAATGTCTCTCAAAACAAACATCTCAAGATCACAACTTTCGTTTTTTTTAACCTCCAAGTTAAAGAGGTCAATGACACACACCTTAAAGTCTCACTCTGCCTACATCAGATTGCAAAAGACTCAGCCACCAAGTCTGAAGACACCAAGACCTGGAGAACCAAATGGGATAGAACCCTTAAGATGGGACTACTAAGATGGTCTTTAATATGGGCCATATGGGAAGCTCATTAGTTCCAGCGAGCCACCACAAATTAAGTGACAACACCTAGGATGTGCAAGGAAAAAAAACCATCATATCTGAATAAAGCAACCAAAAAAAAAAAAAAGTATCAGCCATCTTGCAAACACCCAACTCCAGTACTGATGAAAGGGGCATCATGGACACTAAAAACTTCAAACCTATTTCTGCAACTTCTTACAAAACCAAACCTTCCTCTGCCTCATCCAAGGAGGAAAACAAGATGCTCTTCAGTCCTACACCAGAGTTTTTAGCTAACAGCCCAAGATGTGATTTAGCAATGTGATTATTTTCCACCACTGCTCCCTTTTTGGCATATTCAAGATCCTGCCCTCAATGAGACACCTGGGTCTGTGCAGACACACTTTGGGGGCTGCAAAAGCCAATGGATACTCTCAGTTCAGGGTCAGGGCCATGTTCTTATATACACATTTATGTATACATGGGCTTGTGCACAGCCACACAGATGTTCAATGGGTAGATGTTTCTGAGTTTAGAAAAACTTGCCAAGAAAATAGAGAGAAAAAGAAAAAAAAAAAAAGGACTGCAGCACATGGATTTTGCTGCTTGATTACAGATGGGCCGAGAAGTCAGGAATATTTGTATTTCCATAGCCACTTTAAAGGTAAACAGTTTCCAAAGTCTTTTTCCCTCCCTCTGCTCTGCCAGTGAGGGCAGTAGCCTCAGCCTAAAAGATCCGCCTCCTGACATGGTTGTCTCTCTGCTCTCCTCCCAGCTGGAAGCGTTTCCTGAGCAAAGACTGAAAGTCACATTAAACCGTGCTGAAATGGTTGTGCTGGTTTTGAACTGCTTATTATCTCTGGGGGCTGACCTGAAAAACAAGTTGGTGCTTACAGAAATTCAGGTTTCCCCTGCAAGGCAAATGGAAAGAAGGAAGGTTTTTTTACAAGGAAAAGAGTTCATTTACGATGATGTTACCCACAATTTAGGGAAAACAAGCAACATTTATAAGTATTTAATTTAGCTTTGCCAGAGCAAAAAAAAGAACGCCTGTTAATAACAGACATTTAAGCTAATGTGAATGATTGAAATAAATCATGACTGAGAATAAATTAATGCTCAAATCATGACAGACACCCGCTTCTAAGTAAGAACTTGCTCCCATGCACCATTCTGGAAGCACAACCCTGCTTAGCTGAGGCACACAGACTTAACACTGCTGAAATCTAAGTTTAACAGCTGAATCAGGCTGATGAGACAAAAAAAAAAACCCAAAACCAAACAAAAAACCTAAAACCTAAACTAGAAGGAGGACAAAACCAGTTTCACGCCCCCCGGCTTTAGAGCGGAATGATAAATTGACATCGTGTTATGAGCATAATCCTCAACCACTCAATCACTGTTAAAAAATAAAACATGATTCTGGGGAGATAAAAATAATTAATGCTGGTGCTGCTGAAGAATACGCACCTACACAAAGAGTTTCAGATAAATCTGGGCCTGGCTTAAATCTCGTACCTCACGTCAAAGGAAGAGGGCACAGGTGCTCACGCTGATTTAAAGCAAACCGAGCGCTGCCTGCTTGATGGAAAAGCAGGAAAAGAAAAAGGGATGGCAGAGCCTCAGCAAGAAAACTGATACTGCTCCGTTTCCAAACAAGCCTATTACACTTAATTCGGGATTCACAATACATAAAGCACCAGAAAAAACACAGGGAGCAGCCCCTGTTGACTAATGCCCTGTCTTTTCTAATCGAGGGTCACATCCAGTCTAACCGATCGCATGATAATGGCATCAGAAAAGGTCAATCAAAGACAAGCCGAAGCTTCCACTGCCTGGCTGACCTTCGGAGCTTGTGACAAATTGCTATCAGTCAATGTCAACTAATGACAGCGGCTCTTTGGCTAATCAATTGTTCTAAAAATGATCAAGAAAACTACTCGTAGGACAGCTCATTTTCACATCAATGCCTGTGAAGTATGAAAAGCTCATTTTTTTTTGAGTTTTTAATAAGCTCATAAGTAAAGCAGTTACTTGGTAACAGGGGTCACCTTAGTGAAAAGACAGAACCTTTGTCTGCCTTTTACATATTCTTTTATTACCATATTATAGTAAAAATATGCCATGCCATTACTATGCCAGAGGGCTACATAATAAAGTAGGTAATACTTCATACTTTTTTTTTTTTGAGATAAATACTTCTGTGGTTTAGGGGGCCTCTGTTTGGATGTAAATAATTGTCAACATAGTCTCCATGTATTTAAATGTAAAGCAATCACGACTGGCACACAGGTGACATGCCCACTCATTACTCACCCAAATTTCACATGACAGAGCCGGTAGTGAAAACCACGCTGCAAAATCCAGCGGTGCTGCTGGGAAGTGAAGGTCTAACAGCAGCTATTTTGTTCTTAAACCCACCCACCCCATGCGAGCACAACTTATTCCAACTATTTCCGACAGAATCCACATTTGGTAGGAAAACCGCATGCTCCGAAACCCCCTAAGCCCTGCGAAAGCAAACAGACATTTCCGCCCTGGAAGGATTCTGCATGTAAAAGCCAATGTGGAAATGCACACAGGCTTGAGCAGTGGGAGATACATCATGGTTCTCCTTGCAACAGCAAAGGGGTGACTGCAGATCTTTCTGTCTCTTCGTCCTACCAGCCTCTCCCAGCACCATTTTCAGCCGTTTCTCAAAGCTTCACAGCTAGGCCATGCTCAAATCTGCATTCATGCATTAAATATTACCAAAACAACATATCCACACTGGTCTAAGGCTTGAGAAGTGCAAGCACAATCATGCTTTCCTTTTCCATAAGGAGAACGTCCAGCAAAGGACGTTGCAAGGCATTACTTCACAAGAAGCCGTTGGAGAAGAGCTGCGTTGAGAAGGAAAGAGGAGCCATCATTCAAGCACGGCACTTCTTTTCATTTGGGTTTGCCTCTTTACTTTGGTGATACCCACCCATGACACCTGTACTGCCAGAAAGGATTTTCCCCGAGGAAAACACCCGCCACCAAACCAATCGCCCCCAAAGCATTTCCCCACATCCCCGGAGAAGGAGGCGGGGAGTGGTGGTGAAGCGCTAAACAAGAAACATTAAAACTTTTGTTTTCATCGGAGAAACTGCCAAGTGACAGCAGTTTCAGGTTACACCCTAAACCTGCCTTGCTATGGTAGTTTTTCAAATTAAAATATCTTCTGTGGCCTTAGCCACTCTCAAGCCATCCATAGGCAAGAAAGAAAGGAGGCAGGGCGACACTTAAGCTCAGCCATAATTGGAAGTATGTGAAAAATGAAGTGTCAGTTCGGTCAATAAAGGGCAAAGGTGAAGGGGAACTGCAGCCCAAACTCGGTGCGAAATGTGCTCATTAAGACACCCAATCCGAGGGCTCCTGCCCACCTATCCCATTAGTCATCGGCCATCTGACCGCTTCAAATGCCTCCCCGCTCTTATTACTTTTCTTCTCCCATGTTAAAAAAAAAAAATAAAAAAAAAAAAGGGAAAGGGGAAAAAAAAAAAAAAAAAGGCGAGCTGGTATATAAATCCTTGCTCAGTCATCTGGAACATAATGTGGCCCTTCTCTCCCCCTCTTCCCAGCTCTGCCGCCTGCCTTTGCAGCCTCCAAACAACCGCCTGGAGATTCCCAGCAATAATAAACCCGATTGCCTTTTTGCCTATAGGTTGCTCAAACTCCTACGAAACCTTGAAAAAAAATAAACCATTGCAGCCATTGACAGAATTTTATAAAGAAATATCGCTGCTTTGTACTCCTGGTTTGAAGGAGCAACAATTATTTGGAGGTTAAAAAAATGCTTTGAACGCACGCTTGAGGCTTGGGAGAAAAAAAAAAAGAATGAGAGGGAGAGAAACAATACGCACAAATAAGGTGACACTGATGGATTATTTTTCTTTTAAACTGTGTAGGAGAGCTAAACATGGGAAAAAAAGAACTCCACTCTGGATTGAAATCGACTGTACCAAGGCTTTGTTCAGCATCTTCCTGGTCTCACTATTTGAAAAACAAACAAAATAGATCTCCCAATATCCCAAACAGGAATCTTTTGAAGTTACAAGACACAGTAAGATAAAATAGTGCTGCCATGAGCTCAGCATCACCTGCCTGTACATAAGAATTTGCTTCTCTTCTTTTAAAGAGAATTTAGTGAATTATTTGTCCACTATGTAAATTCAGATGTCTTTGCACGATTTGAAGACAGACCTCCAAAGGCCTTTCCTGTTAAGTTCAGAGCAACGGGAAGACATTTTCATAATATTATTCTGCATTCCTGTACTATAACTATCCCCTATGATGACACAATACCAGGCCTTTAGAAGAGGTTGTGTAAACGTACCATGCAATAACATATCCTGCTGTTCAGTGGCACAAGACCTCAGAACAGGTCCCTAGCAGTTAAATATGGATTTCTGCAATAGATCGAAGCAGCTGGGAGTTATTACTATTTACTAAGTAAATAAATTTACACATTTAAAAAGACTTTAAAATGTTTACAGGAAAGACCATCTCTCCTGATTTCAAAGGCAGTATTTCAATGGGTGTTGAACACTGGGACATAAATAGGTTAAAAATACCCTTCACAGGACTTGTAGTGATGAATAAAGTAAAGGAGAAAAATCTCCAAAAAGTCTAAAAATAGTCCTCAACATATTCTGGGTTAAGGACTAAGGAGAAAAGTCTTGCTAAAGGCTTAAGCTTTCCAGTCTGTGTGCCTGTCTGAAAATGCAAAGCTTACATTTACACCCTTGTGATACTTTCAGCCAGGTTGCAAACCTGGCCCAGAAGGTGCTTTTCCCTACCCTAACAAGGGAAGTAGGTTGTGAGAACAACCTGAAACCAGACAGTTTTAGAGGGTTTTATTTCTGGTGATCAAATTTGCCTTTTTTTTTTTTAATGGCAAACGTGATCTTGACAGATGGAAGGAACCAAAAGGAACTTTTACAAACTCCTAAAAATAGGGAAGCCCATAATATACTGAATATATGTCACGCAACACATGCATCTCGAGTTAACTCCTTTGCTTGCAAGCACCAGCATGTGGGTCCCCAGCCTTTTGCTGCCACCCCTCCGCAGCACCTGGCTGCTGTGGCAGTGCCAT
This sequence comes from Phainopepla nitens, assembly GCA_013400175.1. NCBI lineage: Eukaryota > Metazoa > Chordata > Aves > Passeriformes > Bombycillidae > Phainopepla > Phainopepla nitens. Next base: position 27,551 of record VXBQ01001274.1, on the reverse strand, counting down.
GCTGGCTCCTTCTGCTGCCAAGAAAAGCACTCAGCAGTGGTGAACACAGGGGTTTAACAACACTGTTGCACTCCTAGTATCAGGCCACGGAAGAAAAGCCACCAAATCACAGCATCTGGAAATTAAATGCAGTTGGGGAGAGGCAGGATATTTGCCATTTTTTTGCTCTCTTCCGTTTCAGTCCTTCAGGGTTGTATTGACTTCTTCCCCATAGGGAAATGCTAAAATCACATTTTGGTTTTTTTTTTTTTTTACAGAAGATGTATATGCAGGCATGGGTGTGCCTAAACAAATGAGCTTCTGCCATAATCTCAACCTTCAGAGTATTTCATGTAAACAAGACATAAAGCAAGGCTCAGCAAGATCACCGCTACCACTACCACATTCCTGTTCCTCAAAAACAATGTCATTTCCAAAGGTGGCATGTGGCCTGAAGGCAAATCTTGGTAACAGAGACTCCCAGGACAGGATCTCTTTTTCAAAATTCCTTTCCTAAACTTGATCTGAGAGCTCCAGTAATCAAATTCCCACTTTTGTAACTCTTATCCAAAGTTTTAATGCACTCAGTCTTCTTCGCAAAACACTCTATCAAGCACTGGCAGCAATTCCAGCCTCAATAAACCACTGGGTAACAGTTTCAGAACTGACTAAAGCATCACTGACAAGTCCTTCTGTGGATATTTCATAGGACTCCAGCTTGAAACTTTGGAAAACCCCTCCTGACTGAGGCAGCAGCATGCACCTTGCTGGGAACTGACCAGGATGGCAATAAGACATCAGATATGACCAGCACTCCAGACTACAAAAATGCCACATTTAGGAGAAAATGAAGTCTGAAAATCTTTAAAAGTACACCAGGAACTAAGCTCAATTTCCAATGAGGTCTAGGAGCATTCTGGCAAGCCTCCCCACAGATGTTTTGTCCACGCACATATCCACATAAACACACGCACATCCGTCTAATAAAAGAACAGCCCTAAACGAATACAAAAACCCTCTCAAAACACCACATTTTAGTTCAAAGCTTATTTCTGAAGCAGCTTTTTCAGCCTTAAAAAAAAACCCCACGGATTTAAAGTTTGCTCGAAAAGCAAAGGGCTCTAATGAACAAGTTGACACCACTTCAACTATAGCATTGTGAACAGCACCACTAGAATATATATGTATACATACTTGAAAGAAAAAAGGCCCCCTGAATTTATGTTGCATATCATTTTCCAGTAAAAGTCAGAGGTCAGAAGGTTACCAGTTTCTGCCTCAGCTCTGCAACAGTTTACTATTCCAGGCCCCATTTTTACTAGGCTACACTTGCGATGAAGTCAGCAACTTTTCTTTAAACAATAATGAGTCTCAAATACTTAAAATTCTATAAAGAGATGTTATTCACCATGTACATTAAATCCATGCATATAAAAAATTAAAATATACTGGTTTAGTTTAAAAACTAATCTTGTTAAATGCAGACTTTGCAATGCTAATCAGTACTGTTCAACCTTTTTTTGGAAACACAATTCCTTTGTTGTCTAACAGCACTTGAATGAAACATGATCATAAAACCAGATTTAAAAGTATATACCTATTGTGAGTTCAGAGTCAACTTCAATAAAGCACTCTCTTTTATATTCAGATTAAGGATCCTTTTTAAATTTTAATTGCATTAAATTAACACTAAATCCACTGCAGTTGGTCTCTTCAGAAAAAAATATGCTTTCAGCTTCTCAGAAAAAAAAAAAAATCCAGAGATTCAGCTTTTTAGACTTCAGAGTTTCTGAGACAGCACTGATTATTTGTGGAATGTCCCACTTCCAATTGCACCAAGTTCATTTCATACTTGCCCTGCTCAATCAGGTGCTCCAGCTTGGCATTCAAACAGAACGTTTTTGCATTCAAGTAAATTGGAATTGAGTA
>VXBQ01001274.1:18143-20643 GCA_013400175.1 Phainopepla nitens | reverse complement strand
ATCAAAAGGAGGAGCACATTTGATTGAGGCCTCCAAAGCAGTTATTGACTTGTACTGTGGTGAAGATTAAGCCTTAATAAACAAAAAAGCTACAGACAAAATTATTCGGTTAATGGCTAAATGGCTAAATATTTTGCATAGTATATAAATATCATTACACACACTTATTATTCCAATCCAAGAACAGCTGGATTAGTTAACATGAATTAACTAACACAAGTTAGCACTAATACAAAATGGGAGAAATCATTGCCTTCTGTTTATATTAAATATTAAAATCCACCAAGCACACAAAAGGGAAAGAAGAGCTTCTGGCCAAGGAACCAAAGGTTTGGCCATAAGTACATGAATAAAAGAAATGGCTTTCTATTACAGGTGATAAAAACTGTACTCAGCATCCTATGATATATTTCTTCTCAAAAGTTTTGTGAGCACAGCCCTCTTGTGGGCTCATTTGTGTTTGTGTAACAATTGGAGATGGGGAACAGCTAATTCCTTTACCTGTTGGACAAGCCTCCACTCCTCCAGGCTACCAGAGAATTGGCTGCAGGTACAATCATTCATCCCCTTGCCCTGGAGGAAGAGAGCTGCTGCCAGCAATTTGTCAGTATAATTTGGCCTTATTGTTCTTGTTCTGAAGTTTTATCTTACTTTCTTTTTCTAAATTAAATACTTATTCATCAGGAAAAAAAGTAATGCGCTATGTTTGAGATGTTCTTCTGATTTTCTTAACTCCTACATTTCAAGAATTTTCAGCTGCATGAGGTTGAGGGTAGTGACCCACCATGATAGGAAATAGTTGTGCTCAGCACAGGCAAGAACTCAAAGCAAAAAGCAGGGGGCTGATTCATTAAGTTATGGCATCCATCTCCTCCTACAAACATATCCACCTATTTAGCAAGGATTTACTTTTTACATAGTTTATCCTTCTGGTTGTTGGCCATACCGATGTCCCCAAGCTCATTTGGGCAAAACATTCAATAGAGCTGCTTAACACCTTAAGTGGATAATCCACAGGGTGGATACTAGAGCTATAACTGCATGATAGACAGACCTGGTCTTTGCAATCCACAAGTCTTATCCCTCTTCACTTCTGGAGGGAATGGCTAAAAAGAATCCTCAGGTAGCCTGTTCCCCATCCAGCATATAAGAAACCTTTTGATTTTTCTCTTACTTGGGAAGAAAAATACACTGGTATAGACGATTAAAAATATATACCTTTATAATACAAAAGACATAATGCCATATATTTCCTAGATTCTACACTATTGTTTATACAAACATAGAATTAGAGAATGGTTCAGTTTGGAAGGGACCTTAAAGATCATTTAGTTCTAACCCCTTGCCATGGGCAAGGACACCTTCCACTACACCAATTAGGATTTTTGGGGACCATGAATCCAAATTCATGACTAACTTCATTTTCTGAGAGGATCCACTGATTGCTTTGCCACCTGAACATCTCCTAGTGGGACTAAAGTGGGATTGCTAACAGTCAGCAATCCCACCTCCCAGCCTGCCAAAACCAAGCGAGGACATCATACCCCAGACAACCAAAACCAAGGGAGTCAGAATAAATTGTACATGTAGAACCTTCAAAATGCTAAAAAAATAGACGCTTTTTACTGCCAACAACTCTCGCATAATCAGCTTCACGCAGCTTTGATTCAAAGGTGAGTTGTTTTTAATAGAACAACAACAACAAAGGCACAAAGATCGGGTTGAGATGGGAAAAACGGTGTTCCAAGTCTAGGGAAATAAGGTCGCTGGAATGACAGGCAGGCGATAACTCCGCCTGCAACTCAGCAGAACAGCGAGGGCGACTTGTGCACAGATGGAAACCTTTGCAGCGTTAGAGGAGGCAAGGCCTGGCGAACTAAAAAGCAGGAAAAAACTCTGCATGGAAGTCTCAGCCCTGACCTGGATTCCCTTCCTAGCCCCAGAAAAGTCATAAGCTTTCTATCTTTAGTTTCCCCTTATTGCAAATGAGGGTAAGACTCTTCTCTGACTCTTAGCAGCTGCATAGGAAAAATAAGATATAAGCTGTCTTTATGCATGCAACACGGGAGATAAGTAGATAAAAGGAATGAGAGTGGGTATCAACGTGAATACCAGAGAGGACAGAAAACTGGAAATAAACAGGACTTTTGGCACTGATTTTCACAAGGCCTGGATTTTACCTGAAGGGACCAGAGGCACAATGAAACTGCACACTGTCAAAGGTCACCAAACCAAGATCCACCAAACAACACCAGGGCTCTCCATTAGCTCTGCTGTCATGCCTGAGCGCTGACCCTGCCCAGGTGTGTGGTGCACAACACCAGCTACATACCCACAGAGGCATCTCTAACACAGCACAGCCTTCTGACTCCCTCCTTACTCTCAAAGCAAGGAGGAAAAGAGACCATGGCAGGAGGAGGAAAGGAAAGGAAGGAAAAGGAAAAGGAAAAGGAAAAGGAAAAGGAAAAGGAAAAGGAAAAGGAAAAGGAAAAGGAAAAGG
>VXBQ01001274.1:7316-18009 GCA_013400175.1 Phainopepla nitens | reverse complement strand
AGGAAAAGGAACAGGAAAAGGAACAGGAACAGGAACAGGAAAAGGAAAAGGAAAAGGTCTGATAGTCCTAAACAGGATGAATAGAAAACGCGAGTGCAAAAGGACAGGGTGACAGTGTTTTCCAAAGGAAAAAAAAATAATTAGAAGCAGCAAACATAAACCACAAAAAATAAAGGAGAATGAAATGGAGATCATCAGACCGGGCGGGACATAAAGACAAAGAGGAAGGAGAAAAACCACAGCTCCTCTCTTCCAGAAGGCACCAAAGCCCTGTCAACTCTGCAGGGGCAAGACTTTAAAAAAACCCATTTGTGCGTGTTTGTGTGCACACAGGGTTGCATGTGTTCACAGCTATGCAGAGCCCCCCTAGCCTGGGCTGCATTCTGTCAGAAGCACAGCTCCAACACCTTCTGCCTATGCTGAAATCAAACCTGCCGCACTTGGGGACTCATCTCCAAAGTCCTCCCAGGGGGGACTGCATGGGCAGATGGACTTTGCTTTGAGAAAGGGCTCTAGAGGCACCCAAAAAAACCTCTTGCAATAACAAAAGCAAACAGCATTTAGGCACTTAGACTTTAGGGTTTGCTTCTTGCGTTGGAGGGTGCTGCACGTGGTAGCCTCAATAGATACCTAAACAGCAACAGCCTCAATCACAGTGGACCTTAAAATTTGACTGACCTTATTCCATTGCTCTTTTTTCTTTTTTTAATCCCAGCTCAACAGTAAACACTGCCTGCCCAGCCAGGTTAACTGAGCCAGCTGATGGTGATGCAGGGTTTTTGTCTCCCACACAACAAACATTGACTAGTGCTTTCTATTTAGAGCAACCCGCATTGTAAACCTGTCTCCTCCCTTTGATAAGAGACATATCACTAGATAGCATTAATCCCTGGCCTTTTTCTGACACAAGGAAACACAGCTTTGCAGTCAGGAGATAAAAATCACTGCTCCACATAGAATTATTTTTTTTAAAGTTTAAATACCATGCAGACACATGCACAAAGTCAGCCCCAAACAACACCACTACATCCAGAACCCTGGTGTGCAAGTCCTTGAGGTGTGTCAGTCTTTCTTGGCTCCTACTAAATTTAATAAGACTGGATAATTTTCCACATCTTTCTAGACCAGGAAAAAGGTCTTCAGAGACAAATAAGAGTTTCCTGTTCAATATTTCATGTAATGATTCCTCCAAAGGTGTAAACAGGAAAAGTGTCTCGCCACTTAGCCTGAAAATGAGAGCCTGCCATCCCTTCCCTTTATTGCGTTTATGTGTTAAAAGTCATTTAGAAGAGGATCTGCCAGATGCTCAGGTACAAATGAGACAGCACAGGCTGTCAGATGACTGGCTGAGGTCCCAAAACTGGCCTACCCAGACAGACTTGGGCAGGAGAGAGACCCCAACCTCAACTTTTCCCATCCTCTCTCTTCTGTCCCACCAGGGTCCCAGCAGGTAACCTGAGTGGGAGTCAGTGCTGCAGAGAGATGTGCTCTTCATCCTGAATATCTGGACTCAGCAAAGGTTCACTTACAGCAAAACCTACATCTCTAAGCATTCCCCTTACAGATTTTTAGGGATGGTACCTTTTGGGAAGACAAAAATTAACCCATTGGGGCACCCGCTGCAAATTTTTTTGCATTACTTAAATGCAGGCCCTGACTTCCAACATCCCGTCGGCCCAAGCAGGGCTTCTTGGGGAGGGAAGGCACAAGCATAGCCGTTGCTCTGCAACAGCCATGCACCATTCCAGCTCCATAGCAAGTAAAAAGCTTGTGTCACAAATATCAAATGGGTTTTTTAGCTAACTGACAACAGACGCCATTCGGAGTCAGCGTATTTTGATTACGGCACATTGTTCACAGGATTCAAGAGCCCGCTCGCCTTGCATTGTTGTTCAACACCAAAATTAAATTGCAGTATAATTAGCTTTGCTCCAGCTACACCTTTCTGTCTGGACGGATGCGATACCTGCAAAGCCTGTGTTGGGTATAAAATGTGTTCCCGATTATAAAATGTTTGCTTAATCTTGAGGGCACCGCCTTGTTTTTTAAGGCCCTCTGCAAGTCACGCACTCCAGTACGTGCTGCCCGTTATCTCCAGAAGGCTTAAAACTGGAATCCCCGTGATTCACATTTTCCAACGCTCATGGCCAAACCCTTCCACAGAGCAGCTCCTCCACTTTCTCCCATTTCACAACAAGCCAAATCTGCAGCGCGGCAGACGCAGCCGCGCAGCTCGGCTCTGCAAGCCACATGCCAGCGAGCCAGTGGCCACAAAACACACCGAGCCCCAGCTGCGGGAGCCAGAGGCCACTGAGCTCCAGGGGTGGCTTGCCAGGCTGAGGTGGCCGTGGCTCCCTGATGCCTCCACCCGCTCATTGAGGGGTGGCTTGGAAGCACAGCTAGCCACCAGAGTCACAGAAAAATGTTGGGCTGAGAGGTCTGTGTGGTCCCACTGCACCTCCCAGAGAGCTTTTGGAGCACCCAGTGTCGCTTGTAGCAGCACAGGGCTCATGGCATGGCCCCACATGGATCTGTGCTTCAGGCCAGGCAGACCTTGGGCCAGGCAGACCTTAGGGCAGGCAGACTAGCCACCACCTCACAAGAGTTTCCAGTCAACCCCACAGCCCTGCTCCTTCTGCAGAAGTTACTGACAGCACTGCTACCTATTCCATCCAGAGCTTCAGTTTACCCCTCTCCTCCTTTAAATACTTTTTTAAAATGCTAATTAAGTGTAAAATAGCAGAAAAGGCTAAAACCAAAGCATAAAGCCACCAAAAGCAATGTTTACCATCAGCCTTCCAATTAAGCATAGTGCTTTCCTATGACACCAAACAGAAACATTTTGCTTTCTTGGCAACATTTTCTTCAAATTATTCACAGAGTGAAATAATTACTATAACATATCATGGCTTATTCTTAAATATCTTCTATAAATACCTTGCTATCACTAGATGATGTATAAATTAAGATATCAACCCTACCTGATGATAAGGGAAAAGGAGAAGTAGAAAATCTCAGCTCACAAGCACCTAATTGTCTCACTCCAGAACCTCAGTGACAGACCTGGGAAGAGAATCCGCATCTCCCCTCCTACCTCATGCTGTCAGCAGAGCAGCATTCCCCACCCCTGCCTCTCCAGCACTGCTGTATCACTTCTCACCCAAAGGATCTCTCCAACACTTGTCACTGGGGGCCAAACGCTGGCTTGATGCACACATGTGCATTTAAGAACAAAATTAATTCTCCCTGTACATACTAGTCATGTGCATACCATCACTCCATCTTTACAGAAAATAGCAATGAAAAAGAGATCCCTCACAGGAGTTAGATTCATGTAGCAAGACACATCTGTACATACCCTGCTTTCCCTACATAGCTGTGCCACAAAACACTGCCACGGGCCTCACGGACACAGGAAAGCACAATGACACTCCCACGGTAGGTGGAAGCCATGCCAGTAAAACTGGTTGCACAACAGGGAGGAGGGCCAGGAGCCTCCAGGGGTAACACAGCTGCAAAATCCTCCAGGCAGACAGAGGTAAAGGAAGGGAACAGCTCAAGTACAGTGCCTACGCTGCCACCAGTGTGCATGAGCATCTCATCCCAAGCATCCACACAAACACAGGCACTCTCTTCCCAAGCATCCCTACAAAAATCGGGACACAACGGGACGCTGCCTGCCACTGACTCGTGCACGTGTTTGAAAAGCTTCTCTCCCCATCACCCTCCTGTCACAGCGATGCCCAGTAGTGCCACTCAGCTATGGAACCCCTGTCCATGTCAAGTGCTGCCCAAAATGAGCACAAGCAAAGGGCAGAGCAAAGCTGTGACTTCAAATGACCTCCTGGTGACACAGCTGTACCCACCACCAAAACATAGCAGTGACACTACCCTTCTGTAACACTGCACAACAGTACGCAAGAGAAAATTTATATATCACAGGCCACTGGGACACTCCCCTCATCAAAAAATTTGGCCAACTCTACCTACACAAGGTAATTCCATGATGCAGGTGTGAGTGTAGGAGCTCGGGAGCTGAAGTACCTCTGTGACTGCACCCCAAGAAGAAGAGTCCCCCTTGCTGGCTCAAGCCTAAACCAAAGTGCCACCTACTGAGTCTACATTATTTGCGTTCTCCCAAGGTTTCTAGCAAGGGGTTGGCCACGGTTAATACTTAGCTCGCCAGATTAATCCAAATGTCAGCAAGCAGCCACTGACCCGCGTGTGAGAGCACAGGCCTCGGGTTGCTGCTGAGCACCAGCAGGCAGGTGATACCCCAGTGAGGCCAGCGGCTTCCCTGCGCAGCCCCCGCCAGGGCTACAGGTGCCACCAGCCCTGACAGGGGTCAAGACTTCAATGCCCACAGATCAAACCCTGCTTGCACTGACAGAGCTGGCCCGGGTTCAGTGCAGGCTGAAACACCCATGAGACAATAGGTTCTACCATTTCTATTTGCACAGACACTTGTAGCCCTGCACCTCAACAAAGCCAAGGGGTTTTTAATCTGCTCTTACCCTCCCTTCTCCTGTGAGCCACGCAGACTTAAATGGAGCTATTTAAAGCCAATGTTAAAAACACTAGCAATGGTCTGACCTCAGGAACAAAACTGGACCAAAACCTAAAGGCCAAATGAATGAAAAGAAAATTACAAGGTGAAGTTTGCCTTCCCTGAACGTGTGCCAGCTGCAAGAATCTTACATTACATAGACACAGCTTTCCAAAGTTTAAATACAATAATTTTCTGTATTAAGAGCCCAGTAACCCTAATGGAGGCATAATTAGGCATTGATGCCATGCCCATATGAGAGAAGCTTGAAAAACTTAAATAAACTGTGAATGGCAGGATTAATACTGCAGCTTTGCATCTTGTACAGCTGTTTGAATACAGTACACTGCCTGTGACGGCATCAGCTGTTGCTTTACTCTGGGTCAGCACCTCTGAAGTTAAAACAGGCAGTTCTTTAAGCAAATAAAGAATTGTCCCTCTTACTGTTGGCCAATTTACTTCAGCAAAGAAGATCTGGATGCATATTTATCTGGATGCATATTTGCTTTACATTAAAAAAAAAAAAAAAAACCAACAACAACAATAACAAAAAAAAACTGAAGAAAAAGAAAGCCAAGCCACAAACAAAAATAACTGGCCAAATTCAAAGTCCAGTGATGCTAATAGGAGAATTTTAATTTACTGCAATGGCTCTTCAGGATGAAGAAGTAAGTAATGCAGTTTTGGAGATCATCTGTCCAAGTGGGAATATCATATAGATGCCTGGAGAGTCATTGAGAAAATAGCTCACCTCTGTACTGATTGAAGAGGAAACACAATACTTCGGTGAAATAGAATTCTGTATTTCTAGGAAAGGCTCCAATAGCAAATTGCTTACTAATGCAAGAAGCCTTGTAAATTTTATTATGAATGAAAGGGGCAATGGCAAGCGTGTGACATGGCACAGCGTATGCACACATGGCCGAGTCAGTAAAAAGTAAATAAATAGGTTACTTATAAGCTCTAGAAGAGACCAGAAAACGTCTCTAACACGAACTCAAGCTCAGTGAACTTCAAGCAGGAATATAAAACAGCTCCAAAACTATCTTACCATTATTTTTCTTCCACCAGGTAAATTAGACAGAGAGCTAAATTCAATCTTGGCTTTTTTATTGGAAATATCAGCTGAAAAAAGTTAATCTAGATTTCTTCACTGTCTTTAAAAAATGACTTACCACTGGACAGGGAAGGAACTATCTATGCAGGGAGCATGTCAGCCTGAAGCCAAATTCACCTGGGAAACACAATGCCCAAACCACTGCCGCCTAGGACAGGGCGCGGGCAGCTCTCTCCCTGCCTCACAGCCGGGTCCCCGCCATCTCAGCCGGATCATTCCCCAAATCCTTGCCACCATAAAACCTGCCACTTTCTTTCCCAGGCGGCGTTAACAACAGCACCGCTCTCGAGCTGCAGGAGGAGAGGAGGGTGCGGAGCCCCGGCCGGGGGGGTGACGGCCCCGGCGGAGATGAAATACGCCTAATGAAAAGCTTACCTAAAGCTCGCGGGGAGCCAGCGCCCGGCCGGCCCAACCTCTCCAGAGCGCCAGGCACGAGGCCGCCAGGACGCTCGCTCGGGAAAGACGAATTAACTAAAAGTTAATGTGGATGTTCTCATTCAAAAGAAAAGTGGCCTACTCCAAAGGGGATTAGGCTAAAGTGAACTAAGGCCACTTTACTTCTGAATGAGAGCATCCACACAATAGTCCAATGCACTTTAACTAATGCACTTTAATTTTACACCCAATCAATTTGTCTTACCTCTCCTGAGTGTCCTTGTGTGGACAAACCCAGAGATTCATCGAGTTTTGAGGCCAGGCGGGGAACATTAGATCAACGCATCCCACTCCCCATGTGTTATGTGCCATTGCCTTTCACAGTTATCCCTTTATTGATCCCCAAAACTCATGGATGACTTACGTATAACCTCTGACGGGGACAGGGAGGAAACACTTCTTCAATGGCCTGGATTTGAAGATGCTTGCAAAATAAAAAACATTTGCAAAATAAGAAGACACCACGACTGTCAGCAGTCCATACTGTTGCCAACAGAAGAGGCCAAATTTGGGCAAAAATCCATCCTACCTTCTGTATGCCCTGCAAGTTCATAAGAAAATGGACGTCTCTGTATTATAACTCTTAAATCTCTTTCGTTTTTAAAACTGCAAACAGACTCTTTGCCTATAGGACAAACTCAAGGTTTTTTTTTTTAATTCACCTCACCAACATTTAAATTTTCAACATTTCCCCAGACATCTACTGACAAATCTCAAACTCCCTTTTCCAAAACATAATAACCCCCCGAAACCACTTGCTGCCTGAACTATTGCTTTCGCACGTACAACAACTGACGTAAGCCCGTAATCTCCACGCGACTCTTTACCTCTTGGATATGTACTCCCAAAAATAAATAAATGAACCCACGACAGCAGCAACTAGCAAGTCAACTCAAGGAGCTGAGCCCTCAGGGGTGATGGGGTTCCCCTGTGCCAGCAGCCCTCTCGCTAACGGAGGCTGATGGGACTCTGCTCTCAGCCATGCTCCAGGTCACATCTCTGATTTTTGCCCTTTGAAGGTAGTGAAAGTGAAAAGGCAACCACACTAAGCAGGCCAAAGAAGAGCTGAAGCAACAGCCAACAAGTTGTATTTCAGACGCGTCACAGAGTATCAGCGGTGGGTTAGATATGGAGCCATTATTCAGCGGCGTAAATACACTCAAAGAAGTCCAAACACAAAACGTGTGCTCTCTTAGTGCAACCCTCTCCAAATATTGCTGCAATTGCAGGAAAAAAATAAAAATACAATCGCTAATTATTCCCAATTTGCTGTGTAAGTCAAAGGCTGCTCTGAGAAACAGAGCATGCGGAGAAGAAGGTAATACACCGAGGACATGAGGTGACACTGCAGCACACCCAGGACTCTCCTTTTCCCTCACAATCCTCACCAGGAAACAATTCCAGAAACCTTCAAAAACGTTCCTGACCAGAAACAACTCTCCTCTTTATTTTCTTGAACTTGTTTAGATTACACAAGATAGATCCTAACTGCATGCTCACATGACCAAAAAACCCCGAACGCAGAAATGCAAAGCAAAACAAAAGAAAGATTCCCTAATTTAAAGAAGCTGTGCCGGATTTGCAGCGCTTTTTAAAGTAGTGTTTATCAGCACGATGTACACTTACTCATTTTGATTGAGTGCAATATAATCTGATTTTTTTAAGGTCTAACATTGCCCACGCGGGGCTCCAGTAACCCTTCCACATGCAGAGCCCATTACCTTTATTGTTACCTGCGGACCAGCAGCCATGGAAAGACTCAAACCCTCAGCCATAAAGGTTAAACTTCAGGCAAAACTCGTTTTTTCATAACTGTCAAGCCTCCAAGTTGCCCCAAAATAACAATCTACGGTCCCTAACGCGGACGCGGCGAGCTCTGGCTCACAGGATACACTCGCAAATGTTCAGGATCAATTCTGAGGTTAACTGGGTTTAAAGTCAGCTCTGTCAGGTCTGACGTTGAAAAGAATTCCAAAAAATCTGGGAATTAAACTATCCTTTACAACAAGAGCTAGCTTCAGCTTGGAAAACTTTACATGGAAATCAGGCCTGAGCATGCAACTTCAGGAAGGCGGCAAATCTTACACCCAGCTGTAAGAATGGCCGCTTTTGGGTTCTTGAATGATTAAAAAATAAAAAAGAACCCCAAGAATTCATGAGCTGAAATCATAAACTAAAGAAAATATGTTCAATCTTATGTCTACTCAACAATGTATTTACTCGCTTAAGGAAATAGAGAGCAAAGAAAATCTTATTTTGCTAATACAATTTCAGCCACAGTGTATCAGATGAAAACATGTCTGGGACAGAAATTAACGTATCCTATCTTCACATAAATAGCCTGCCAAACTGAGGCATGGTAACAGCTTCTAAATATCACAGCAAAAATAAGAAAAATTACTCAAAAACAAACAAGTAAAGGATTCACCGGTTCAAAGTCACAAAGTCAGAGGAAGAAAATTAAATTTTGAGTCTTTTAAACATTATTTTATTGGTCCTCCTCAGAGTCCTACTTTGCTGTAACTCTTTTATTATGCAGAAATGAATTCTACCTTGCACCCTCTACACCAAATCTATTATTTTGATGCCTGTTCCTCCAATATGGGAGCACATATCCTAAAGGCAGCAATATTCTTCGCTCTCCTCTTTAAAACCACACATGGTTTGAAAGTACCTGTGAAGAAGTCCCGAAGTAAAATGGTATTTCTCAGTAATTTTTTCCCCTAAGGCATTATTTTTGTGTTGGCTACAAGGTATAGATAATATATTTGAGAATTTGGAAAGTAAAGTCTAGTCGTAACTGGTCGATGCACTGAACAACTCTACCACCTTCAGCTATGCTTTATATTGGATTCCAGGTTATGATTCTTTCTTTGTAAAGAATATATTTTAAGTAATTGTTCCATTAAAAAAAAAAAAGCTGCTGTCTATCCGCATTTTTGTTAGAGCAACTCTGCAACTGCACACATTAAAATAAAATCTATTGCAACATAAATAGAGGTGTTGCTTTATTACATACGTGTGTGTATATGTGATATATTATCACCCAAGAAGGGCCATCTAAAACGCCACAGTTGCAAACATTTAAGACTGTAACAAAAATGACTGAGACTCTAGTATCGGTTTACTATCCTTCAACAATTTCCCTGACAGTGGAGTCAAATAATGTTGAATTATGGACCTTCGTGCAGGAAGTCTTATTTCATGTTCATTTTTTGATCATTTCCCTCATAGTTCCTATAGGAATTTGACCCTTTGCCGATTTGCCTTTATAAGTTTCTGCATCCGTAATTGGCTTGGGCATTATTAAATTGTAATTTTTGGTCAAGCAATGCTACTGTGAACAAGCTCAACAAGTTTATTTTCAGTAAGAAAAATACCGGTTTGTCCCCATAAAACCTATCTTACGCGGCTAATGCACTTTATTTGGACGTGGTGGGTACTTTGTACCATGTTTTCCTTAAAGGACTTTCTAAAGGCTTTCTTGTAGACGTGCTCTTGTAGGAGAATTTTACAGTTTGGACCAGAGCACCTGGGTGCCAAGGTGATGTGGCTTCAAGAAAACAGCCCCATGGTAACAGCTCAGGATTACCTATGAAACTGAATTTCTGTTGTCGGACTACAGGCAGACTTTGGGCTTTTTTTTTTTTAATCAGAAGGAGTTTTCCCAGCCACATCAGACAACAGCTGTGTTCTAAATCTTTCTGGGCTCTACAAACACTGAAAATTTAAACATGCAAATGTTTGAAAAGCTAATGATTAAAAAAGGTTTATTTTGAAACTTTCGAGGAGGACTGCAATTTTTCAGCTAGGTTTTTCAAAGTCCTAGGGTCTGGATGATTTTGAGTTCGGCTCTCCCCAGCAAAAAGCCCAAACTCCTGCCTTGTACTTGTGGAGCCGTGACGGTAAACACCAACTCGGCAGGTCTCACCCTGGCAGGCAGCGGGGTCGAGCCCGTGGGAGAAGGATGCTATTTTAGTGACCTAGTGCCACTGAGCTGGTTAAATCACTGAACAATGGTTAGTGTTATAGGGCTTTACTTTGCAAAATCTAGCATTAGTGTCATTGCTTTCTATTAACCGGGGGGACTTAAAGGCACTGGCTGTGAGGGGCCTATAGGGAAAGAATAAATAAGGGGAAACCAATAAATTAAAAGAAAAAAACACCCTGTTAACTGTAACCTTTACTACCACAATATAAGAAAATGTAATTAAATCCATAATAAAAGCTTTTACATACTTACTCTTTTACTACTCTCCCAAGCAGAGCCGTGGGCAGGCGGGGGGCCCCATGCCCGGAGCCAGTCCCTCGCTCCCACCGCCCGGCCGTGCGCGCCCGCGCATCCCAGGGCCGCGCAGCCATAAACGCGCCCTGCGCAGTCACATCCTAATTAGCCGCCCCGGCGACCAGCACTCAACACCTTATTATTGAACCATTAGGGCCCCGATAGTGCCGACCGCGCCGGGGCCGGGCTTGGCACCGGAGTTTACCGGAGGGCGCGGGGGACCGCGCATCCCCCGGTAAACCCCCCTGCGCAACCCCCGCCCGATCTCCGCGGGTTTGGTCCGCCGCCTCATCGCCCCGGGGGAGGGGGG
>VXBQ01001272.1:13224-43017 GCA_013400175.1 Phainopepla nitens | reverse complement strand
AAAAAAAAAAAAAAAAAAAAAAAAAAAAAAAAAAAGAAAAAAGAAATCACGGAAAAAAATGCAGATTATCTCTCTTCTAGCATCACTTTCTCTGGAGATAGATGGATGGGCTCTGTAAAAGGAATTTGCATGGTCTCCATCTTGCCTGATTGTATCAGGAGAATGATTTTCATATAAACACACTTTTGACTTAGCACTTCATCACACAATCTTTACACAGCCCTCTCCAGAATATTCATTGATTTTTGCCTTCTGATCTGTGTTATCTCTGCCTTTCCTTGGAATCTGATTTGACTTATTAGCAAGTTGGGCTGTGTCCAGGCTTTTCTGAGAATTCTTTTGCTGCTAAATGCTGCATCTCACAAGCAGCTGGGCCTCTTCCACATGCCAGACTAGGAGTGCTTTCTCAGCTTCCGCAAGCTCAAAATGCTTTGTTCTTAATTACAATTTCTGTTTTCCTGGTCTATCCTGGGGAGTGAATTGGTGAGGCAGAAGTGGAGTGTGATCAAGAAGCCAAGAAGGAGGAAAAGAAGGAGGATGAGGAGCAGGACTTTGTAGTGAATAGTGTACAAGCAGGAGAAGGAAAGTTTCTGCCACCAGCACTCAAGCTGGCAAAATACTTTGCGTTTTCACCATACCTTCTGCAGCTCTTACAGGTGTCATGAGTGTTTGTGCTCTGCACACCCCGGAAATGAGCGAGTTTTATTCCATTAGGTGGCAGAAATCTGGTTTAGGAAGTGATAAAAGGAAAATATTGAGGGCAATCTTTGCACTGAACAGGTTCAGTAGTGTGTAAGATACTTTTAAAGGCAAACTACCAGCTTCTGTTGTCTTGAATGCTGATTTTTCAGGTAAGTTGAAAGAAAGCCATCAGTTCCTGCAAATGACTTGATTTGCTTTTACCACTCTCATTTTTTAAAGTTACACATATGACTGCAGTGCCAGCTGAGTCTCAGAAACAGTCAGTGAATATCCACTGTGAAACTGTTGGAAACTGTTTTCACTGTTGGAAAATCAGTGATTTCTCCATCTGTGGGGACTATGTCATCCCACAAATATCACAGGTACCCTCCCACACAGATTAGGTGGCATTTTTCAATCTGTGTGAACATGACTGATTTTTGGTATTTAATGCCACGGAACACATGATTTCAGGCAATTTTGGCACTCTCAAAACATTTTCACATGGAAATCTGAGCCAGTTTTTACTCATTGTTGGACCATCATCAACAAAATGCTGCTAAACTGACTGTGCTACCACCTTCCAAGCCATTTAGACAGAAAAAGACACTTTTTGATGACTGAACTACCAGGCAGCCCAAGCCACTAGAAATAAGTTTCTTTGCTTGCTGCTGCATGTCTTCCCAGGCAGCACCGAAACTCTGAAGATTTTGGCCACTCTTCAAAACTGGTCACTGAGCAATCTGAGCGCAGCTTCTAACCAGCTGCTTGTCGCAATAAAAAGAGGTAGCCCAGCTTTCCAGTGGCCTTGGACAACGGGTGTCTGGTCCTGGCTTGTGCTCTGTGACTCCTGGGATGGTGCTGCAGGGCTTGCAGCATTCCAGTGCTTTTCTCCTGTGCTGGGTGCTGTTTCCTGAGGCGTGTGGAAATGTGGGGACTCGTGGTGGTATGTAGAGGAATTTCTCTTGGATCGGGGTCACGGTTTGCCCCTGCAAAGTCTGGACAAATCAGGTTTGGCCTAACTGCGGCCTAACTGGGGCCTGCAGAGGCCTGTAGAGGCCTGAAGCCTTGAAATAACGTAGAGAGAATGTAGGTGTAAAGATAGGAATAGTCTAATCTCTGTGTTTGTGAACTGTGCCAATTACAGGACGTTTTATAGATAGGTCAGTGGACTGTAATCAATTAAGTAGAATCTTCCTCGAGAAAGGGATGTGATCTATTTTACCACTTATAGGGAGGGCACGCAAGAAAATAAAAATCTTCCGCCATTTTAACTGTATCAGCGAAGGCGTCTTTATTCTAGCCTAGCTGCTTGGGTGCAGGACCCTGCTTCAGTTGTACTCCACGTGTTGTGCCTCTAAGGGTTTCAGCTTTGGAGGAGCTTGGGTCACGGACCCCGCGCAGGAGCCAGCAGCCGCTGGGCTGTCAGGAAGGGCACAAAACCAGCTGGTATCCAGAGGCAGAGCGCTCAAGGCTCACACTCTGAGGCCAGCTGGCCCAGGAATGCGTGGGACTGGCACTGTGTCACACACTTTAGGGTCACTTTCTGTTAGTGAGCGGGGTCGCCTGGGTTTGCGGATGCAGTTCGAGGTTTGGACGGGTGAATATTTTTGGCATTCCCACTGCATCCAAAAGGCTCAGAACGTCTGCATTTACAACTTGCTGTCAGGAGCTGATCCAGAGACTTCTTTAAAGAGTTACTGGCTCACCCTACCTTATTTTACAGCTTCCATGCTCTGTAAGGAGCCCTTGTACTACACTTAGCACATACAAACGCCGTTCCTTCTGCATCTGACTGAAACGAGAGACAGGCTCGGTGTCCCACTCTTTCTGGGGAAATTACTAACCCTTGCTCAGGCCCACTGAAGCAGGATTTCCAGTGCACACCATCCAGTCCCAATTATCTGCTCTTTCAGCTGAACACTGCGTGTAGGTAGATGAGGTAACACGAACCGTAATGCTGTCAGTGCGAGACGAGGACACTTCTTACATCTCTGAGCAAGGCACTCCATTATTTTTGCTTCCCAGGGGTGGCGAGCAAAATTAGAATTTCTGTAAGAACAGATTCCCTGAAGGTCTAGGGTGACCTCTTTTCTCGTTTTGCATGATAAGGCCTTAAATCAAATGCAACAGTTTTCAGTTAATATATTTCATTTGCTGACAGTGTGACATTGTTGGTATTTAGGCTTAAATTCATATTCTGTCAAATCTCATTAGTTTATTTTAATAAGGATCATCTTGATTGTAGCTCCCTGGCTCCAATTATAGCTAGGATATCTTTTAATAACCATGAGAAGCTCTGATATCAGTTCCTTATTTGAGCACTGCTTTGTGGTTTCTTATGGGATGTGCCTCAAATGAGAGGTGTTAATACTCAAAAAATATTTTATGAGAGATACCTCATGAAAGGTATCTTGAAGGTTTTGCCATTTGCATAGCTTGAAAGGTGTATCTGATCGTTGTCTTGAATTCTACTACGGTTTTTGTGTCCTGGATATCCAGGAATATTTTTTTCCGAGGAGTTTGATGGGATGTCATGAGCTGTCCTGGAAATTCCATATCTACTGGTGGAATTTATTGTGCTGCTGCTTGGAAATGATGGATAACCTGGTTCCCTGCAAAGGAAGCAGTCACTTTGTCTTCTGAGCCTATTGACACATTTTCTGCGGGGAGGTTTCTGTGGTAATAGAATGCTCCTTTTTTGACAGCAGTATTTCCACCTGCAGGTGTGGCTTTCATGGTGGTTTTTTTGGGATTTGCTAGAATTAATAATCATTATTTTGATGTATTATGTAGGTCAACAGATAATTCTGCTCATCCTCTGTGCCGGGTTTCTGAGGAAAAGCTGGATGTAGTTATTCTCATTTCCTGTTTACTTGTTCTTGGAAAAAAAATTGCCAAAAGGGATGAAAACCTTGTCTAACTTGTGACAAGATCCAGTGAATCACTTTTGATGTCATCTCGTGATCCCTATCTGGTAGAGTATTTTGAAGTGGAGTCTCTGTCAGTACATTAAACATATGCACACATAAGATAGGGCTGCCAAGAACTTAATGAATTTAAATGTTTAGGAGCGCAGCATTTGTACACTGGGGTGTGTTCGCACCGTGGTTTTAAATGCTGTAGACTGTTGGTTTTAATTTCTTGAATGATTCAGTGTGGAAAATATTCATCAGGTTATAAAAATGTGTTGACTTTGATCCTTCTTTATTTTCTTTTTAGGAAGACTGAAAATCTTTGCCGTCACAGTAAGTGGAAAATCAATATAATAAGAAAATGATGATTTACCTTTTCATATGGAAATATGTCTTCTGAGCACAGCTAGAAAAAGAGTCTTAAAGAGATCAGGTTCAGAGAATTTTTCCTTTTTAAATGAGGATGGTTATTTAAGAAAAACAATTTAAATGGGAGAAAAATCTTATTCACCAGTGCTGAAATTAACTTCACCTGCATAAATTCTGAGCTATAATCTATGAAACCATTCATATGAGGAGAACCAAATGCTGTTGGAATGCTGAAGTTTTACAGTTGTGAGCTATGCCACATTACTAAAAATCAAGTCCTACATAGTAAAAGCCTTTCAGCTTTAGCCCAGCTTTCCTCATACTTTTGCAATAAATGCAAAAGGAATATCCTTAGCAACATGAGAATTTATCTGTTTTAAAAGGCACATCACTGCTCTGCAGAGAATCTAGAAGAAGAGAAGCAGAGTTAAACATATCAAAAGCGGTAAAATAAATTAAAAAAAAAAAAAAAGGTAATGAAGCCTTGCTGGCCAAAACACAGAATGAATAGAGGGGTTCTGTCATTTGTAAAGGATACAAACTAAAATAGCAGTTCAGGATATAACCCTACAGAGCTCCAGCCACAGGGACCCTCACCCTGATCTATAAAGAGGATTGGAGTATTTAAAAAAGGGTTTCCTATCTTCAGAACCTCTGCTCCTTTTCAAGCTGCACCTCGAACCATCCACCACAAGCAGTGGGCAAATAACTGGCTGAGCTGGGGATGAACTGTAAAAAAAACTACTTAGATTTAAAAAAAGCCCACCCAAGCCAAGCAAGCAAACAAACAAAAAGTTGCTCTTACGCTATTTTGCATCAGTGAATAATCACAGCGATGTTTTCATAGCATCACAAATAAATACCTAAATGCCTTCCTAAAATACCTAAAACCCCATTTTTAAAATTGTTATTTTGTCTGTGCTTTTAAAAATAATTGCTCTATATATGTGTGTGCATGTCTTTTTTTGAACCTGACAGTATTTCTGTCCCCATCAATGAAGCATTCTGTGGAAAAATGCCACAGTCAAAAAAAACTCTTTCTTTAGTTCTTTCCTGCGTCATATACTGATTTTCAGGTGGATCTAATATTACCTTTTTGTCCAATTCTCTGTGCATTGTTGGACAACACCAAGAGAGGTTAAACAATTTGTTTTTCAGTCTTCCTTTTCTGAGGGGGCCTTTTTGACAAGAGAGCACCTCCAAAGCAGTTGGTGAAAAGAATTGTCCTTCTTTCCAGCAGTGAGGAACTTTTATGGTCACAACAAACTCTTAGAATAAGGATGAACAATGAGGGCAACATTGTTGTATTTTTAAGTATTTAGTGAATAATTTAACTATTACATTATTTTCTTCATGGCAGGAGATTTTTGAGCCCTGCAGCTGTGCAACACGCTGGACAGAAACCCAGACTGAAAGAAGTAGGTTTCTGGATATTGAATTTTATAGTCTCCACATTCCTTTAGTACAACAATAAAAATTCTTCTGCCAAAACCAAAATTCTTCTGCCTCTTTTAGTCTTGCTGATCAGCAAGAATACTTGCTGATCTTGGTTGCAGCTTTCCAGTATTAGGGACTACAAAGGAAGAGCCTTAATTTAAAAGAAAAAAAAAAACAAACCTAGGTTACTAAGGAAGTTCATAATTAATTTCTATTTTAGGGAACCAGAAAATTATGTTGTTTAAAAAAGAAGTGTTTATGAGGTATTGGGTACAGCAGGAGTATTGAATTTTATAGGTAGATCTGATCCAGAATGGTGAAAGAATTCACTGTTTTTTGCACACATAATCTAAAATGTCCATGTTTTCTGTAGATTTACCTAATTATTTCTTCATAAAAAAAACAGATTTTTACTTCTGAAGCCACTTAACTCCTTGTACAGGGCCCTGAAAGAGTTGTAACATCAAAGGAAAGTACACCTATCTCTGCACAATTTGATGCTGATTCACAGTAAAGTGAGAGGTGGCTCTTTCTGCTGCGAGGTCGAAAACTGAGAGTGCACAACCAGTAAAATGCACCCTGAATAGATTCAGTGGTAAATTCTGTGATGTGATCCAGAGAGAGATAATTCAAATGCTTGAACAAGGCAACAGAAAGTCAGAATGAGGGCACTGGCTTGAGCAGGTGGAGAAGGTAGAATTTGCCATTTAATAGGAATCTGATTTTGAATTTAGCTACCTACATTTAACCTGTACTTTATTTTTGGACCTACAACATTGACTTGGAACTTGCTTTATCACATCATCTTGTACCCAAATATCCCCTGCTCATATAGTGGTTTTCTTTTCAAGGTGATGTGCAAATTGCTGTTGTCATCTTGATGCATGCAATAAAATAAAATGCTGTAATTTTGGTGCCACAATTTCAAGGCAAAAAGAGCAATTGGTATGGGCTGGCTAAGGTTAGATTGGTGTTCCCATGTTTTTTGTGAGACCTGCCTTTCTTGATGGCATAGCTTTACTTTCTGTAAAGGGAATTGATGCCAATTGCACTTATTTCACAAGAAAAAGAACGTAGTGCTTTAACAGAACAAGACAAATTCAGTCTGAATAAAATTTCCAAAGTATGGCCTTCAATGCACTTTTAAAAAAAAAAAGTAACAAATTCACACCTTAGTTAAAAAAACTAACTTAGTTAAACGAGATATCTTTGTGTATGAGAAAATATCCACCCTACCAGAATCAGCTGGTCTTGAGTATGTGCTGAGAGAAATTTATGGTCTATAGGTGAAAAAATAGTGGTCTACAGGTGAGAAATTTATGGTCTATGGGTGAGAAATTAAGGTGAGAAATTAAGAGGAACTTGATTTGAAAATGGAAAGGTGAAAGAGGTCCGGATGCTGCAGCTGAAAACCAGCACAGGAGTGCTATTTTCCCAGTGGATAAGCAGCCGGAAGGTGATTTTTCTTAGAATGGTGACAGACACTTGCTGCTGAGCCTGTTCCATTTCAGCTCCGTGGCTCTCTTCTGAGGGAGAGAACTCTCAGGGAACAGTGCACTGCCAGAAATTCCAGGGGAGGCCGGAAGCAAACCTGCACCTCTGGCTGAAGGCTGGAGGTCTGTGTTTGCAGTGAGCCAGGACTGGTCAGCGTGGGATGGGGTGAAGGTGCAGCCACCCTGCAGAGCGTGCTGGGCAGGCCACTGGGCCAAGTCCTTCCAAGGACTCATCTTTTTGCTGAGCTGGGCATGCTAATCATCAAAAAACAAAACAAAACAAAATAAAACAAAACAAGCTGCGTGTGCCGTAGTGGGAGCAGTTCTAGTTTGGACAGAAGTCTGTGGTTAAACTTCTCGCAGCACCTGGAGCATCTCAAGTCGCTGTCTAGCTGGGTGGACATCCTTGCCCTTCAACAAGTGCCTGGAACACTCCTGCTGGAAATTCCGAGCTGCACGCGAAGACCCTGCTTTGTGTCAAACAGCAGACTTCAGACAGTGACGTCTGAAGCTCTGCCAAATTTGGGTGCTGACTTAGGTTCACCCAGGAGGGCGTGCTGGAAACTAATAATGAGCAACGTGATGAATTTCGGTATCAGTCAGAGAGATTTTCCTACCCTTTCCTTCCCTCTGCTTTGTTCCCCTGAGCAGTTACTCCCTCTCAGGTCAGATGTTCACCTCAAATATATTTGGGCTTTTCTGGATCACCAATCTTAATCTTTCCCAGTCACTTTCCTGGCTCATTTCTCTTCTCTGCTGATTTCCCTTGAAAATATCAAGTCCTGTTCTGTTACAGTGCTGAAGTTACCCCTTTTCCTCCCTGCCTTCCTCTTCCCCCAGACACTTCACCAAAGCTTTGTGTCCCTATTGAACAGAGGGAGCCCTTCTTGTGTACTGCAGTTTAAAAATGGTGTTCAATGTTTGCATGCATTAAGGCTTTTCACAGGCATCATTCACGACCTTTTCTGCAGCTCCTCGGATTGGGCTTTGTAATTATTCGGAATATTTTTCATACCAGGTCCATTTTTTCCCCCCCATACTTTCACAGCTGAACTTAAAACAACCACTGATTGCCCTGTGTCATTCATCTGCTTCATGGAGAAAACAGAGAGTTTACAAAGGGTCGTTTTTTGGCTACCCTGTATCAGTTAAAAATTATTTTTGATTGTAAATTCCATGGCAGATACATCAGCAGACCTTAATTTTGATTAATAAATCTGCAGCCAGTTCTGTTAGTTCAATGGAAAAGGGTGGAAAAAGAATGAGCAGTGTCAAGGTTAAATTTGACTTCTGAGGTGGTTGTTTGACCAAAAAGTAAGTCATGGTGAAAGAAGCCACAATTTGTTATGTTTTCCCTGGAGGAAAAGGCTCCGCTCTCCCAAAATGACACAATTCAGTGCAAGCATTACTTACAAAAACAAGAAAGAGATGTGGGTTAAAGTCAACAGGTGGAGATGTCAAGTGCTGCTGGGGTAGAGGAACTGCTCAGATGGAGTTCTGTGATTTCCTGAAGGATGTGAACCTGCATTTCCCTGATGAACGCTGTGGAGAGCGAGGGAAGAGGCAGGAGAGTCTGCTCAGGTCTCCCACTAAAGCCCTACTGCTTTGAATAAATAATTAAGTTTTCACACCTCTCAGGCGTGTTCTCACCACAGCTGACACAATCCCATGCCTGTTCTCACCAAATGCTTCAGTCTTTTTTTTGGGGAAAGAGAAGCATTACAGTGTCAGAACCATCACAAGCACATTGATAAAAACAGTTGCACCCATGCATGCTGCAGGTGCAGATGTAGATCTGCCTCCACTTTCCAGTTTTATTGGTTATTACTGGAAGGGACAAAATTTTCCTGGCTCTTAGGTGTCTGGGTGAAACCTCTGAGCGCTGGTGTTTGTCCTGGTGGGTGTTTGGTTATTTGTGCAGCGTGGGATGGTTATGAGAGGAAGGGCAGAGCTCCAGTTGGGGCACAGTGGTTTGTCCCCACAGTCACAGGAGGAAGGTGAATTGGAAGAATCCTACACCACAACATATGGCCCATGCTACAATTTCCAATTTTCTTCTTGGTAGCTGTGATCCTTCAACATAGCTGTGATTTAACAGAAATGACATACTTTGATTTCTTTCCTTAAAAAACTTGAAAGCCAGCTACAGCACCTTAAATGGCTCAGTTTTAGTTTTCCTCTGTAGGTATGCACTGAAGTGACATCAGTTTAGCAATAGACTGAACAGATCCTATGGGAGAATGACCTTGGAATATTAAAAAAACCAAAATATAAAGCCTGTGTAATTAGACCAGAAAAGTGTAAGCCTAATGCTCTAGTGAGGGCAAATGGCATATACGAAAATATTAAACAGCTGCTGGCAACGCGGCACTGAAATATCAGATAATGCCAGTTCTGTTCTCAGATGAATTCCAAAGGCATTTTCTCCTTGGAAGCTCACTTAACACTGGTAGGAACCATCTGAATTTTTCATATACCTTGATGGGTTATAAATTAGCTGTGATCACTCTGGAGAAAGACCTGTGCCTCACAGGAGAGAAACTGAGTGAGAACATCTGCTCAGCTGTGCCACGGTGGTCAAGGAGGCAAAGAACTCCGTGGGTTATATCAGGGAAAATGTGTAGAACAAAACTGGAATTTCAGTATTGCTGTTACATGCATAGACACATTATCTTTATTTCTGTGCTTAATGCTCCAGGAATTCCAGAATGTCAGGGAAAATGCTACAAGTGTGCCAGCTTGGTGTCTGAATACCCTTTGTTTTGTTTTAAGGTGAGAAATGACAGCTCGTTTTATTTTTATTTATAGCCTTGTTTTCATTACATAAAAATAATGCTTAAAGCTTGAACAAGTATTAACTCCCATAGCCCTATCATAAATAAAAGTGAGAGAAAATCTTTATATTAAGGTCATCCTGTCTTAAATAAAGATTCAAGTACAAAACACATCATTTGAGATGTCAGAGGATTTTTCACATGAGGAGAGCTTGAAACAATGGGAAAAGTTTGAATTATTGAGTGCGTAGAGGAATTGTGGCCATAGTAGAAAAAAAAGCCCAGAAGATGGAGCAACAGAGGGAGCTGAGACCCTTTCCTTCCCTCACAGGAGCACTGAGGGACGCTCAGGGAAGTGAAAAGATGGCAAAGAACTTTCAGGGAGGCTGAAGGTGTTAATGCCACCACCCTTGTCAGGACTCTGCAATTCCTCCCTGAGTTTCTGCTGTTCTCAGGAGAGCTCAATGTCCAAAATGGCATCTGATCATGAGTCACTCTCCTTTTTATAATTTTTTTTTTTAATTTATACAAAAAAAAATTATAAACACACAGAAAAATATATTAACACAAACTAAAATGGCTGATGTTTGCCTAAAATCAAAGCAGAGATTTTGGTAAAGATCTTGGTAAACATCTTAATTTCCTCTGGAGCAGGGAAATCAGGATGATCTGAGTTTGACTGATGACATGGTGGGCTAAAGCTCTTTGCTGTCTCCCATTTCCTGTTAACTCTCCACACGCTGTTCAGATTTTCATGAAATACAGTTCCCCTCTTGCTGTTTTGTTTTGTTTTGTTTTGTTTTGTTTTTTTACAGTGGAGTCTCAGAAAAAACAGGGGACATTCAGCTTAACAAGGCTCTTGCCACTCTTAAAAAATGAAGTCAGATCTAGAAACAATGAGGAACATTTATGCTGCTTTTCAGAATATTTGTGGGGATTATCCATCCTCAGTCATCACAAAGCTGAGCCTTACAGTATTTTGGTGTTCGTGCATGAATTTTTTTCCATTAATAAGCCCTTGTTTTGGGGCTATTTCTTAGTATATGCTTAAGTTTATAACAAAAATGTTTTATTTTTAGAATGTTACCTGGAATATTGGCAAGGTACAGAAGGGATTGGTTTGAGCAAAGACCCTTCTGCTCCAACCTTCCACATCACACTTAAAGATGTATTTCTACACATAGTTAATTCTTTGGAAAAATTATAGGATAAAATCATACAATCTTTTAGGCTGGAAAAGACCTTTAAGCTTATCCCATGTTATTAAGAATTGGTCACTGAAAGGCAGTAAATATTTCAGTCTGTGGCCTGTGTCAGCAAGGTGGGAAGAATAACTTTTCAGAGAACAGGTGTGGCAGAATTTTTTCCTGATATATATATATATTGAGGACAAAAGCTAAATTTGTGAATCATTGTTATTCAGTACAGAGAGACAGGAATTTGAACTGTTCCCTTCTGTGTAATTCCGGAGCATCCCATCACAGTGGGGATGGTTGCCTAAAACAACAAGAATTTTTCACCTGGCAAGGGAGAACTTTGTTCTTCCCCTGAAATCTGTGCATCTTTGCTCTCCCAGGAGATACAGGCAAGGATGAGAGATGGAAGCTGCACACCCCATGGGAGCCCAGTCCTCCTCAGCTGGTTGTGGCTTTGGAGTCGCTTCATTGCAAGAGGTGAAGCTTTAGGATTTTGGCTTTTATATTTGTCATTTGTAATCCTGCAATTGTTTGGTGTGTAACTCTAAACTCCATACTCAGTGTGAGCTGCTGCTTCCCCATTTTGGTCAGGCACAACAATTCCTCTCCGGGCTGGCAATCAAGGACACCTCACTGCCTCAGGCCCACACAGACGGAAACAAAAGTGATTGGGGGGAGCAAACCTGGGGTAAATGACTTCATTACCTGGAGCTGTAATTGGAATATTAATCCCCAATATGCAAATGGACCAAACTTATAAAAATGTGAAACCCGTGACCCGTGGTCCATTTTTGGGTGTAGCCTCTGGATGGGCTTTGTCTGCCTGAAATGTACCTGAAGGCCCTTCAATAAATATAAATAAACTGCTTTTTATTCTGTTAATTTTGTCTGGCCTCTGATTTTAGGTAGCCCTGGAAAAGGCACCAGTGAAATCAAAAGGCCAGACATCCAGTGCTGTTCACATTTCTGGGACACCTCACCTTACACAATTCCTCTATTTACACCCATTTTGGTGGGGTGGAGGGAAAAGCTGGTTTCTTTCTGCTGCCTGCTCTGTGGTTTTGGTGACTTGTTGTAAAGTGAGTGTACCTTCTTCCTGGAAGAGCTCTGACCACACTCAGCCAGAATTCCTCCACGGCCTCAGTTTCCCCAGCGAAAATGAAAATGAATCAGAAGCCGGCTGGAGGCTCCCCGGTTTTGCTTTGTGCCATGGCAATGTACTTGGTACTCCTGAAATCCCTCACAGAGCAGGGGCAGAGCACCTTTTGCTGTCAGAAACCAAAGCGATGCCAAGGAAGATAACAGATAAAGACCCGGGGGCAGAGAGGAGGTCAGCGAGGGACAAGAACACTCTGCTCTCACAGAAACAAATGGCAAAGGCTGGAGGCAAAAAACCTCCCTTTGATGTTTCAAAATGACCAAAGAAATCAGGGCTCAGCAATCAACCTCGAGACAAGTTTGTTACTGCCTTTTTTTGTGCTTTAAGCAAGCAGCTTTGCACCCTCCACAAAGGAAGGGTGGGGACAGTATTTATAAATGATTGAACAGGGTAGGAAATGGTGTCAGCTGTGAGAAGGGACTGTTGTCATCTGAAGACCAGAAGGTCTCTTAGGCAGATAAGATAGTTCTGACACGTGTGTGGTATCACTATTGCTATTTGCTGCACCAAACTCAATTATCTTGAATTTGTCATGTCAGGATGATGTTAAAAGTACTGCCAGGCCCTAAGTCTGAATAGATTTACAGCATTGAAAAATGTATGTTCAAAAAAAGTCAGTCAAGTGACCTAAAATGAAGTAACTGTACTTCATACACATATGAAGGCTGATTTTCTGTGATTAAAAAAAAGAAAAAAATAAAGATTTTTTTTTTCCAGTTTATTATTGAAAATAAATGGGGTGGAGGAAGCCTATTGAGAATAGAGACAGAAAAGGGAAAAAAGTTATTTTAAAATTGAATCAATGAGAAAAGCCGCATATGTAGGTGAGCTGTGCCAAACTACCATGCACTAGGAAAAGTATGATATTTATATCACCTCGCTTGGGGTGAAAGTTAAAGATTGCTCTTGATCCATGAATTACGAAAAAAAAGTGAAAGATTGGAAAGAGTGGGCTTTTAGAGGAAAAAAAAAGTTGAGGAAATCTAAGTAATAATTGATGAATGCTGTTGGTAGTAGCCCTGGCCCAGCTGTTCTAAAGGCAGACATTAATACAATTATTCCTAGAGCAGTACTCAGACAGGTTTTCTTAGCAGTAGTTGTGGAATAACTCCCAAACTAATGCAAAATACAGTAAATTAAAGATAAAAACCGTCCAGCATTTTTTCAGATCTGCGTCTCCTCCATTTAATGGCTTTAGTGGGTATGCTTGTACAGTTCCTGTACATCTATTTCTGATAAGAAGACTAACACCCTTCCACCCCCAGCTCACTGTCCCCTTAATCAAGAAATATTTTAATTATTATTAATCTCCATTTCTGAGGGAGAAATAAACATGCTGCGGTCTCATTTGTTCTAAGCTCTCATTTGCAGCTAAGCTATTGATGCCGTGATTAAGGTGTTAATTGATTTGGTGTGACAGCAGGCACAGAAGGCAGAAGTACTCAATCATGGAGCCACAGAGCCATGGAACATTAAGGGCTTGGAAGGGACCTTAAGGAACATCCAGCCTCAATTCCCTCTGGCACTGGCAGGGATGCCTCCCACTAGACCAGGCTGCTCAGGGTCTGGGCGAGCATCAAGCTGGGGTGGCTGGAGACAGCCTCAGGCTGGAGACAACCTGCCCTGGGTCAGGGGGACAGGAGGGACAGGAGGGACAGGATGGATTTCATCCGAGGGCGTTGGGACCTGGGCAGTTCCTGGGCAGGGCGAGGCATCTGCCACCTCTGCACGCCCAGGGAGGACCCTGGTGGCCGGACCCAGGGGGATGCTGCGGCCCAGAAGCTCGGCTGCAGGGGAAGCTCCGGCCCGGGCGGTCCCTGGGAAAGCAGGGGCACGTTCCTGGCCGCGGAGGGAGAAGGTGCCCCGGGGCCGCCAGCGTGGTTTGATCACTCCCGGGGCACCTGCTGTGCTGGGAGAGAGGCTGGAGGGGTCTGGGGAGAGCAGAGGGGTCCTGTGCCTGGGCTGGGGCTCTGTCACTGCCCCCACAGCCACGCTGGGCAGTGGGGCATGGACAGAGACACAGCGGGGCTCGGGGGACGGACAGAGACACGGACACGGATCCTGGCTTTAGTGGTGGGGCTCAGAGGGCTCTGTTCATTCATGCTGGCCTGGTAGCAAGCAGAGCACCACTGGGCTGTGCCTGAGACCTCTCTGGCTGAGCATCTAGCCTGGTTTAACCCTGGCCAGCAGCTCAGCCCAGCCCACCTGCTCAGTCACTCCCCACAGTGGGATGGGGGAGAGAGTCAGAAGAGTTGAAGTCCCAAAACTGACCATGTGTGATGAAGTGATACAGATTCCCTAAGAGAAAAAAACCAAGCTTGCAACTGAGAAGTCTTTTCTCCCCTTTTTTCTAACTCTGCTGGTATAACTGGGATATTTAACACACTGGACTTGATATGATTTTTCCTGGGAGAAGATACTTCAGTTTGTTTACAGGTCATCTACCAATAATTCCAAATGATATCAGAGATGAAAAAAAAGCCCTCTCTGGGTTCTTCTTCAGAGGAAGCTTAGGAGGAAACTTAATCCTTATCTGCACTTTGAAATTCTTAATTTAAAAAAAATAAATCAAAGCAAAGCTGTCTTTAGTAGCTGAAAATTTGTTCTTTCAGCAGGACCTCAATGCTCCAACATGATGGCAAATGACCCTGTGTCATTACAAAACTGTATTTCTCTTATTACCAGGCCAGTTCCTATATAAAAAGAGGCAAATCTTCATTTCTCGTGTATGTTGCACTATCCATGCGCACTTTCAAGAACTTTGTTGTGGGCTTCCAGAGAATGTGGATTGTATTTTCTGATTTAAAGGGTGCTTTCTGTCTTCCAAAGATTTCTACCCTGCATTCAGTCACAATTAAGAGAGGGGTGACAGAGACATAATCTGGAGTCTGATCAGCCTGACAGGAATAGACTTTGTGGACTTAGGTGCACCAGGACCAAAAGTTTAAATCTAAATCTGTACTGAAGATGTAAAATTTTAATGAATTTGTTGGAGTTTGCAGGATCTCATTACCTTTTTATTCTGCCTTTTACTCTGGAATAGTTTCATTGTGCATAACTTCATCCCTGGGAAATTTGTGGGACTCTGCATGTTCTTTTTTCCTTCCTCTTGTTTCTTTCATCTTTGAAGATGTGTGCAGATCTCGGTATCTGAGATACCGAAGGCAAACTCAGTTTGTTAAAATGCCAGTGAAAGCTGATTAAAATGCCTGTAAGTCGCAGAGAGCGCCATAAATGGGGCAATCTCTGGGATGCCCTAGCACTGAAAAATCTTGGATGGGCTATTCATCTGTCAAAACCAAAACCTTGCAAATAGATCCTCATTTGGCAAATCATCCAGGAGCTGGTACCAGCTCCTGACTGGGAGCACGGGTGTCGTATTTCACCCTGACCTAAACACCTGTCAGACTGCGCTGAGCTGGCCTCTCAGGCACCAACAAATCATGACCCGGCTACGAGCACGCTGGGACATTTTAATGTACTTTTTTATAGCTGTAAAACAGATAATGACTTCAGTATATAACAGATAAGGGTATAAGGGTAGGAGGGGTTTCTTTGATTTTTGGGGTTTTTTTTTTCTTTTAAAATCCAGCTGGCAGATTTCCATCTTACCCTTTCCCCTTTGGCTCTGTGATCTGCAATGGAAGCATGTTGCTCTCACAACAGACACCCTATCAAAAAGTGAGTGGGCATCTCACTGATCACAGCACGAAGGGTCACGGCAATGAGGAGACTGAGATTCATCTCGCATCGTTGTTTGTAAAAATTTAATTTGACAGTTGCAGCACGTAACTGAGGAAACTGAGAGGAGCATTTTGAGGCTCACATCAGGGCAGTGTTTCATTTTAAAAACAGGGAAGTCCACTGGCTCCATTGGGAGGTTGGGATCAGGGAGGTTCATTTCAAGTCCTCTCTCTAAAACAGGCTGCACACCTGAGCTTGGGCAGCTCACTCAGGTCAGGATTTTCTAAGGGCACAAAATAACTGAAAACACTGGGAGTTGAGCTCCAGCATAACTGAGGATTTGGGTGCAAAGGCCCCAAAATCACAAATGCTCTGTCCATTTTTTTCATTGAAGTGACCGGTGGAACAGGGAATTGAATTCATGTCTTGAGAAATTCTCTGCTTGAGAAACATCTCCATCCTTCCCCAGGAGCTTAAGCATGGTCAGCAAGGCAGGAGACAGCAAGGCCAGGCCCTGTGCCACCTGCCAAGGACACACCTTACCCAGAGCCACACTGGCTGCTGGTGGCCTGTGACCACTTGGGAAGCCCCAGGGGTGCGAGGCAGAAAGGCTGGGCAGCAGGCTGCCAGCACCCCAGCTCCAGCAAGGGCCACATGCACAGGCCTGGGCTGAAATGCAGCTCCTGCCCCAGGTGGGGTGTCCCAGAGGGATTTCTGGCAGCACAGCTGTTTTCACAGCAGGCTGGTCCCAGGTTATGCAGCTGTGCCACATCAGAGCTGTTTGAACACAGCTGAGATCTAAGGAGAGGGTGAGGGTGAACAGTTTGCTCTCAGACCCTTAATTAAAGCACAGATCTTCATCTTCCTCCGCCTCTAACCCCTGAGTGGAAGACGCTGCACCTGGGACAGGGCAATCCCCCAGTCCCAGTTCAGACAGGGGAAGGAATTGAGAACAGTCCTACGAAGAAGAACCACTGGTGAATGAAAAATCTGGCATGACTCATTTTGCCCAGCTGCAATGGACACAGAACTTCTGTGACTCCGAAGCCAAGCCAGTCACAGACTCCATGGTGCTTCCTCTGCCAGGCATGAGCAGATCCATTCAGAACAGGATTGCATTAATGCCAGGGCTATCTCCACAGCAATTCAGAGACATTAGGGTTGAAAAAGACCTATTTGTACATTTTTGTCCTCCTTCTCTATAAAGGCAGGGTCAATCCCTTTGTTCAGCCACTCCAGTTTTGTCTCTCCAGCTCCATTTGTCTCAGGCCATGGGTTTTTCATCATACCCGAGGGAGTGCTGCATGGCATGATGCATTCCACTTCTAGGAGCTTATCCAGACACTTGGCTAAGACTATTCCTTGCTTAATTTTCATCTCATTAGTTTTGGTTATTCTCCTTTGTGGTACCTGAGATATATCTTTTCTCTGCTTAGTTTTCATATCCTTCAGCTATTTGTTAATGGTTATCTTGATGCCTTTAAAGCATTCCACAGACCATGTTTACTTAGATCTTTTCATCTTCCTTCATAAGTCAGTGCCTCCAGCCCACTTTAATCATATCAGTGGCTTTGCACTGACCTCCCTCAAATTTACAACTCTTCTCAATAATGAGAGTCTCAGGGCTAAACACAATTTTCTGAGAACAGCCATTCACTGCAGGGAAATGATTTTACCTGTGATTTCAAGTGTGATGTATTTGCAGCTGCAAACTGTATTTTCCCCCTGCAGTTTTGCATTGAAAGGTCTGCTTGCTGTCAAGATTACCTAATTTTCTGTAAGATGTCCACTTTTTTTTTTCCTCCCTCAGATCCATATGCATCATGAATGAGAAAAATGTTTCAGAGGAATGTGGAGATCAAGGACATGGAGCTCTCACCCAAATGGTGTGGAAATATATGGAGGGTTTTCTGTATTTTCACTCGAGAAGTCA
This sequence comes from Phainopepla nitens, assembly GCA_013400175.1. Lineage (NCBI taxonomy): Eukaryota > Metazoa > Chordata > Aves > Passeriformes > Bombycillidae > Phainopepla > Phainopepla nitens. The sequence continues at coordinate 25,376 of VXBQ01001272.1, read as the reverse complement.
GAAAAATGGGCATAGCTGCTACATCTAAGCATCAGACAATGAATTGCCACTGCATATAGGAGAGCTGAGGAAGTGTAATTGCTGCCTTCCTGGCAGTTTTTAGGTGTCAGAATTTTCGCCCAAACTAGTGATCTGGATAAAAGTCCTTATCCATGCCAGTGGAGATGGAAGAACTTAGTGAACCTTGTAAGCCACCCTTATGGAAGGCTTCCACAGTGAAAATCAGCAGCTTCAATTCAATGTGACAAGGGAAAAAAGCCAGCAGAGGGTAGCAAACAATAAAATTATCACAGTGAGAGCCACAGAAAGTTCATTTTAAGTTCGCTTTTGTTAGAGGCATATCCTGAGCATGAACTCAAAGCAGTTTTGTTATGTAGGAAAATGCTTGCTGCAGCTGAGAGCATCAGTGATGCACATTTTTTATTCAGAAAGGCACCCACACCAGCAGAGGGGCGAATGGAGTGGAGATCTGGTTTGTCACTTCATTAAGTGATTTGTTGTTATTGTGAGCTCAACTTTTCTATTATTTCTGCCTTTCCTCATGGTGCAGATTTGTTGTCAAGGTTCTCTCAAGTTCCTGGATAAACTGTGCTAGATTTCTGATGGGAAAAAATCCTGACTCTGGCAAAAGGGGTAAGTGGAGAACAAATCATGCTCTGCAAGACTTCAGGCAGGATTATGAGGAAGAAATACTACACTTCTTTAGGATTCAAGTTAAAACCCACATTAACTGCTAACATGGCTCAGCAAGCATGCCTGTTATCTTTAGCTCATTTCTTCTACAGACTAACTAGTGCAGTGATCACGCTGTATAACTTGTCATAAGAAGTACATGTTTCTCTGGAATACAGAATAGTGCCATGAAATGTAGATGACAGAACATACAAATTATGGGTGTTCTCACGCTGTGCTAAAATGTAGAGCTCTTTTTTTCTATTTGTGAAATATTGGATATTCAGTACTTTATCCAGATTTTCTGAATATTCGTCTTGTATTTGTCTTAATTTTGCCATGTCCTCTAGTGCAATTCATGTGAAGAACTAAATGGTAAAAACACAGGAGTCACCCCAGATTTATTTAGTGTAAAAAGGGATATGACTGAAAGGAAAAGGGGACTGGATGTTTACTAGGTGAGTACTAGCAGCACAGACCATCCTTTGATCTAGTTTTCATCTCTATTTCTAACAACACGGAGCAACTGGGTGTGACAAAAAAGGCCTTTAGAAATGCCACGTAAATTTAAGCATTACAAATAGAAATAGTAAGTCATATTTTTTGGGTTCTCACCTCAGTTTGACTAATGATTCATATGAATAATCAGTATTCAGTCTAGTGGTTTTTCTGTGGCTCAGTTTTTAGACTAAAAGAGTGTATCCTTTCTCTGTTTAAATATATGTATGTTTATCCACGATGATTTAGCCATGGCCAGAACTCTAATGTGGAAAATACTATCATAAAACATTAAGTTTTTCTTTTAATGAGCCTGGTTTTCTTGGAGGAAGTCCTCATTTGGTACGTGATTCCACTGCAATTAATAAAGCTTCAGATTCTAACCAGGATATAAATGGATGTCTGATTACTTATGTATTCAGAGCAGTTATTTCTAATTTAAAATACAGAACCTAATCATGCCACTTCCTTCATTTTGGGAGCCCTTCCTCTTATGTTTTGCCATTCATCACTTTCTTTCAACTTCCTGCAGATGCACAGAGAAAAAGAGATAGTGAATTTTTCTTTTATGTCTCCTTAATGTGTTTTGATAGGTAGGGAGTAAAAAATCGTTATCCACATCAGTGTATATAATAGTAAAACGGTATTTTCAACCTCTGCTAGTTGAAAGGAAATAAAATAAAAAAATCCCTGAAAATCATAAATGAGTAAAACTTATGAGAACCGATATTTAATTGAGATAAAGCCTAAGTACTCAGGACTTTGACAGATGAAAAATGGGAGTCTCTTTGTGGAGGTAAAGAGTCAAGGAGTAACCACAAACAATTCAGGTAGATAAGTTGGTTGATCACTTAGTTACAACCTTTGATCTCCTGTGATCTTCACCTGCCTCTCCTGGGGAGATGCAGCCCCAGCAGGGCTTTACATCTCTGACCTCTCCTGTAAAAGGTCTCCAGGCTTCTGAAGTTTTCTCTCAGTGCCTACTGGAAGCCCTTTAAAGGCAGCTGAACAGCATGCAGCTCTTGCAGACACTCTTATTACGTGCTGCTTATTGATATTTTTAGGGATCCCAGTAGTTATGGATAATATGGTCCTCCAGAAGTTGCCAAAGACAGAGGAAGATCCCGAAGGCTTTTAATCAAAGCTGTAATGCGTTGATAGAACTCTACAGATTTTATGCCAGATAGAAAGTTAATCTTCATTTAACAATTATTGTGAAAATCCTTATCCTTCTGTGGTGCTTTTTCCTCCCTTTCCTCTTTTGGTCTAATTCTTGAACACCCAAGTGTCAGCTGTGATTGCAGGTGACACAATGTCCTCGATGGCCACAAGGCCCCTGTTCCATCCTGCCACCTGTGGATAGCATCAGTTCAGCATCATAGGGTCCCACAGACACAGCAGCATCCCAGCTTTTTGTTGTCATTTCAGCTCAGCTCAGCCCGGAGGGAAGTGACACCGAAGGCCATGGGATCCAACACACCATCAGCGCTGCAGAACTACCACCCGAGACAACCCCACGCAGCTCTCCTTTCAGACAGCCCCAGAACAAAAAAGTGTAATAAAGAAAGGTGGTTATGATTATCCCAGGCTAAGTCATACCAGCTTTTTCACACACAGGCATCTTGAATAAAAGTCAGTGGGATATCTCACTGATAGGAGCAAGGTTACCTTTGCTATAAGAGAGATCAATTTGGCTGTGTGTCTTTGTGAGACAATAATCAAAGAGAATTGAGCTCTGTAGTATTTTCAGGCACAAGCCTTCCTCTGAGTTCAGTAGGACTTGTCTGTGCATAAGAACGGCAAGATGTGGCCATTATCTTCACAGTCTTCTGCCTAAACTGGAGCTGTCATAATCAGGTACTAAACAGGATCACTGAGAAGCGAATCCGAGTCTGCTACCAGCCCGTTACAAGTCAGTGTCTGATTGTTTCAGAAAGCACAAGCTCAACTGACAGAATTGCTTTGTGCTTCAGATAATAAAACTGATGTCATTCCACGGCATTTCTCCGGATTTATAGGAGCTCTGTGGGCAATGTAACAAAATTCAACCTGTTATTTTTAGAGAACATACAAATTGAGGCTTGGGACAAGTCTATATTTTTCATGTTTAGCAATCTTTTTTTTGTCTGAATTAAGCACCTTATTTACCAGTTCAAATACATTTTCAGCATCTGCTGCAGCTTTGCTGAAGTTACAGACTTCCTACTGACACTAAAAGAATTATTTGTGCATTTAATTGTTTCTTTGCAATGCTGAAGAATAATGTTTCATGAGTTGTATCCATGCAGCTTTTTCAATGCAGTAGTTTTGCCTTCTTTCTGCTTCTCCCCTTCTTTTCTGACTTACTTTTTCTCAGTGTCACTTCATATATTCATAAAAGTACGAAATGTGTGAATTGTCACTGTCATTGTTTTGTTCTTCTCTCTTTCAAGAACTGACGCCGATGATCTTAGTTTAGCAGCTAATTAATCACAACAATAATTATCTTAACAGTATTCACAATACGAGAAATGATTGGTGAAAATGTGTTTGTCCATTGAAATACTTGTATTATCCATCTCCTCAAGGCCTATAATGGTATATAAATCCATGTTATTTTGGAGGAGGAGTGCAAGGAATGGCACTCACACTGCAGTAATTATTTTCAGCTGTCACGAATGAACACTTGAATTTCCAAACTCCACAGGGTTTGAATACTGGGCTCATCGAGAATGGGCTTCATGCTGTGAAACTATCTCAGTTGTCTTGCTCTTGGTCCCTCCACCAGTAACAGGAGTTCCACTGTGCTGCCTCTGGATCTCTGACACCTTTGAGCAGCTGAATGTCCGGGCTCCCAGGGTGAGAAGGGACCTGTGGAACAAACCCTGTGCCATCCAGGGCAGGACAACTCCCATCCAGAGGCAGGGAATGGAGAGAGGAATGGGGTGGGGCTCTGAAATTTACCAGCAGCTTAAATTCACTGTGCCCAAGCCCAGGCCAGGGGTGGGAAAAGCAACCTCCTTTAGCTCAGAAGCTGCGCTCTGGTTGCTGTGCCAGAGTCTCTGCCTGGCACTTGGAGGAGAAATACTGGAGCCTTGATTCAGTGCTGCCCTGCAGCTTTTAATCCTCATTTGTTGTTGCAGCATGGTAAATCTGCACTGTACCATATCCTATCAGCACCAAATTAGGCAAATACTGAAGGTGCCAACACACCTTCAATAGAGAAAACAAAACTGAGGTGCTGAAGGGAATGTTGCCATGAGGTATCGGGGAGGCAGAGAATAATTGCACACTGAATTCAAGTGACATTTCAGTGCTGTTACGAACAGAAGTGCAAGTACATCAGGAATTCTTGGATGTGCTCCTTCTTTACCTCCTCATCTCCAGTAATCACTTTTTCCTGTACATGTGTACTCTCTCACACACGCTGTTTTCAGAGAAAATTTTCAGAAAGTCCAAACACGAAACTTGAGTCATCCTTCAGTTTTTGGGCTGAATTTGAACTTTTTACCTAGCAGTCAAAAAAAACCTGCCTGAATATACTGTCGCCTTGTTTCAGCCCATCAGGCTCCACAAAGGAACCATTTTTGTTACGAGGGCATGAGCACACTGCGGTGGGATTAATCATAAACCTGGGCCTGCGAGTGTCTGTGCGTGTGAATGATGCTTTCTGTGAGTTGAGCTGAGACCAAGAACAAAGTTAAGGCCCGAGCCTCAGAAAGCAGCCTCTGTGCTCTCCTTTAAATGCCCTGATTCATCTCTGGGCCAAAGGGGACTAGAACATACCAAGCAGGTCCCCTGAGGTACCCGGTGCCGTTTGTGTCGTGACGGGCGCACAAGGCGAGGGCTTGTGTCAGGTGTACTGTGCGCTCCTTTGACGGCTTGGGAAAACCGTGACACTCTTCCAACATTCCCGTGTGCAGGAAAAATATTTCACCTCCACATGGCGTGTGGCTGGGTGTGTTCTTGTGTCAAGGAGAGGAAGAAATGAGGGAAAAGCCCGGCAAACTCCCGTCCTTTCGCCTCGGTTCAAATCTGAGCGTGGACTGCTGTCTTAAGAGGAACCGTGGCAAAAATTGTCGTGTCTTGACAGTGTTCCTGAGTTTCCAGTCCATGGGGAAAGGGCTGTGGCGTGCTCTGGTGTTAAACTTCCTACCCTGTGATTCAGCCCTGCCTGCTCTAAGGAGCCACTCAGCCACTGAGCACCCTGAAAAGCAGCCCCAGGAGAATCAGCTCCAGTGGGCTTAGCCAGGGCTAAAATATTGTGCTGCACTCAGTGTAAAATATTACTAGTATTAGTATTATTACTATGATGATTATTATTATTTCTGTCTATATGCTGAAAATGAGTTGACACCGGCCTCTTAGACCCAATGAAACACTGTTAATTTTTGGCTTGCCGGAACAAATCAGCAAGCTTTTTAAGCAGTTTTTCTGAATAATAAAATTTAGAAAACACAAGAAGGTAGCACAGCCCCAGGGACATCTTTTGACACATTATTTCTGGAAGGTTCCCTAGTGTGTCACCACTTGTTCCTCTTTTTACACGGAGCAATTAAGCCAGCAGGTTTAAATCTGAACTTAAATCTTATAATTCAGACCAAGCTGCATAAAAGAAAAAGGTTTCATTTCATCTCTTGTGTTAGGGAGCTCTCTGTGCCTTTGCTGGCCTAGGTTGTACCCTGTTTGTGCTGAATTCTGTGAGGAAAAGGCATCCTGCTTCACTAAACTCAGCTGTCAAATCTGAGTGTTTGCTCTTGACAGCTCAGGTGTGTTGCCTGCTCTGGGAAGGTAAATGCAAAGTTGCTCCCCTGGTCCACCCTGCAGGCTGGAGGGAACCTAAGGCAGGAAACAGCCAGCCTCTGGCATTCCTTTTCAAGTCAAAATCTTGCTCCAGATGAAAAAGGAGAGATTTGTGTCTTTGTGATAGTTTCTTTAGTGCAGAAAGTACTGACTTCTATCACCTTGTAGCTGTGGATTGCTTCCCAGCACCTCAGGTTTCATTATGCTCCAGAAGGTAATGATTATGTGACACCGTTCAGTGAACTTGGCTTCCAGGAGTTCAGTAATACTACCCCAAACATTATGAATTAATTTGATAGTTGATTAAAGCTGATGAGAATAAATTCGTTTAAACTGCATATAGAGGTCATCTATGTTTCCAGATAAGAGTGTGATGTGATTTTTGCAGCAGTTAATGGACATTTGTCATTGTGATTGAGTCTTCTGCATGAAGATGAGAATAATGGCCTAGAATAACACTCATTTTTGTTGATACTTGAATAGCCAGTCTCTTCTTTCAGTTAAAGTCATAAGGAAATTAATTGGTAACAATCACATTTCGGGATTAACTTTTTGAGTCCGAGTTTGGCTTTTTTTTTATTTTTTTTTTTTTTAAGGGTGAGGTCACTTTTCCCTCCATGGCTTGAGCTCTCTCTTTTTTTTTTGAAAAATATGACCTTCACTATCAAAGCACTTGAAGATTGATGAATTAATTCTCACACTGTACTCCAAGGCTGAACAAATGTCATTCAGGTGCAGGGGTCTTAAAGAATATGCAAAATTAAATTAATGCAGAAACACTGCCCTGCTTTTAATGTGTGTTTATTCAGATTTTATATGATAAAAAATCCTGTGCTCCTCAGGAACTCAGCTATACATTCCTAGTGAAAAAAATTCCCCCAACACCAAATAAATACATGCTTCAGTCACCATAGTTATAAAAGGCCTCTTCATAGCAGTCAGAAAACTCACACACTCCCCACAGAAGGCAAGAAAAGTCAATTCACTCCAGGCTTGCACCTACTCCACCCCAGTGAGAGGTAAAATAGAGGAAGCTGGCTTCTTACCTAAAGAATTAAGACACCAGAGCTCTCTAACTGTAGTAGGAGACAGCCTGTAGGTATTTTTAATTTACTTTGAACCATCTCCACTGCTGTGAATTACAGCTGTGGAGTGTGAGAGACAAGAGGCAGTCCCTCAGCCTGCCACACCTGAAACCATGTTTTAGAGGTTAAAATTCAGCACCGCAGGATGCATCTGCCAGGATTTCTCCTGACACAGTGAAGCCATGGCAAAAATACTGGACATTTTGCTCTACTTTTAGTTATTCTGGATTTAGAATGTGTAATTTTAAGTCTCTGAAGGGCTGAAAAAGGAGCTCAAGGAGAGATACAGTTTGTTTCCATGCACTGAGATTAGCTGATTTAAACCTCCCAAGACAGGTATTTCCCTGCCACAGTGCAGTGGTTCCCTCACTGAGATGAGTCTAGCTCTCCTTTAATGCAGGATACAACAGCCAACATCTCATCTGAGAGTTTAGTAATCACTCTTGAGCAGAGTAATTGGGTTTTACATCCTCTGCAAAAGAATGAAGTGTTAATATAAAACATAGTTTTAAAGGATAGTTTTAAATTTGTGGTCTGCCTGTAACCCCTAGGACCTTTTCTGCCACTTGACTCACAGTAGCTGCTTTGCCCTCATTCGGTTTTTGTGAATTTGGGGTCCTCTGCCAAGCTGAATTCCTTCCCGTATTTTTTAAAAAAACCTTCTTATTTGATGTAATTTTGAATTCTGACTTGGTCTTTGAAAGCATTTTGAAAGCATTTCACCTATTAACTGTAACATGGTCTAGCTTTAGGCATATTTCAAAAATAAATAAGTCAATAAATAAATAAATCACAGGGGAGAGGGGAACACTCCCCATGACAATCAGGCTTACATTCAAACTCGAGAGGAAAGGTTTGAGCAGGTCAGCTGGGTGATTGATTACATTATTCCTTGGTGATTGACAAAGAAGGAAGCAGAGCCAGAACACTGGTGGAGGCACGTGCACCTGTGAGAGGAGAGATGAGACTCCCACACAGAAACAGAAGGAAAAAAGTTTTAGAACACAAGCAGAGAAGCCAATATAATACCCCCATGAAAAAGCCCTTGTCAAAGGTTTTTGAGCAAATTTAAATCTAGAAATAATCAAGGGGATGTCACACAGTGCATCCTTTATAAATAAGTGCTAGTGGGATTCACCACTCTGTGCTACCTTTTTAACCCTGCCTGCTCCCTGTAGGAGACAAAACTTTAAAATCCTAACTCTTTGGTTCAAAGAGGCATTAGAGGACAAGAATTTCTTTTGTGAGTAGGGGTAAGGTTACGGCAGTGATTGCAGCGAGTGGAAATTCACTACAGGCTACTGCAGGAGGGTTCTTGGCTACAAGTCGCAGACAACAAATTAAATCAAAGTTCATCAGCCAAAGGTTACATCATAAAGCTCTCTGATCTTCACATACTCTATGGATACAGCTGGAGTGGATTTCCTTGGGCTTTCTGCTATTTTATAAGACCTGAACTGTATTTTTGCCCTGAAAATATTACAAGGTATTTAGTTTTCCTTGCATCATGGCTCATTTTTACTGCCACGGGCATTGTGACAGGTACTGCCACCTGCTGCAAACAGCAGTTTATCTTAGTCATGAATATTTGATTGGATATGGGGCCAGAATGAGGGAGAATGGGAAACTTCCTCATAGCAAGAACCAAATACCAACCCTAAACTGCAGGGAATTGGGCACATCCATTTTTAGGAACTCAGGATATAAGACTGATCCGCTCCTGCATCCTTGCAAGGATGCCTTTGTGATAGCAACAGAATCATGTGGGAGCAAGTAAGATCTCCAGATGTTTGGGAATTTGTCTTTGAATCTTATCCTGGCAGCTTTTGTTGCCTCTTTATTCTCAGGCCTTTGTAATCACTGGTGGATTATGCCTTAAAATTCTGTGGCTTCCATGGAAGGCTCAGCTGTAGGAAATGCTGGTCTTTGCCTTTCTGAATTTTCTGTAAAGAGGCTCTGACAAAAATAGAAGTGTCTTGGTGATTCTAAAACAACTGAGACAATAATTAGTCTTACCTTTCTGTCTCCCTGACTCCACAGCCTCACCTGTCTTGTGAGAGTGGCTGCTCCTGCAAACAGCCCCAGGGCTCTCGAATAATCTCAGCTCCCAACCCAAATCTTCCTGCTGCTTTTATTAAAGGTGGTTACTGAAGCTGGTGCACTTAGTCTCCAGCTGTTTCCTCCACACTGGAATGAAATGACAAAAGTATTTATTTTCTCTTAATAAGAGTTTTACTTTCTCATTCCTTAGGCTTCGATTTGCATCAGTAATACGTGAATAAACCTTAACTTTTCTTTCTTTTTCAGGTCTGTAGTTTCCGCACCTCTCCAGCTTCTTGTACCATCATGTGGCAAGCTAGAACACAAAATTATCTATTCTTTTAGATCAGGAAGATTCCACATGCCAGATTTGCTCAGGTGCAAGAGCAGATGTACTGGTACAGCAGAGGGGACTCAAAAGGTGCAGATGGGAGACAAAGGGGCAGACAAAAAGACTAATGCAGAATTACTGCCATGGCCTTATGGCCACTAGGTCCTTTCCTTCTGCCCTCCTGAATAAGGGCTTTCAATTAACATTACTGCTACACACCTTAATTGCTGCATTCCTGGCTTCAGGCTGTTTTCCCCAGCTTGCAGCTTCCTTAAAGTATGAAATTGTAATTTTATAAATGTGCAGTTTAGATATTCAGTCGGCAGCCCCTTCCTAAGGTGTAGAAGTTGTAAACTTGTGAGCTCTCCTTAGAGTCCATTTATGTAACTTGCAAGCACATAAAAACTGCTGATCTGAGTACGAAATGACCCTTTGTACTTTATAATATTTAAGACCCTCAAATTGTGGATGTTGAGCTAGGCAATAGCCCAGGTAATTAGTAGTATTTAAATAACTGATTAGACAAAGGAGGGTTTAACCTACTATCACTTAAAGCATCCTTTGAAGTGCAGAATTGTTCCCTTGTGCTTATCCCAGCTTCCTGTCAAAACTGGATGGAGTCACACTCCTCTGTGGCTGCCTTTAAATGACTATGCAAATTTCTTTTTGTGAGTGGGACTGTATGACAAAAATTCAGATTATCTCTGGTCTTTTCACACCCAGGGTGCAACTAATCTTCCTGCATCTTAATTCTGCGCATAAGTGCAAAGTTATCTTAATTTTCTGGAGAAATTTATAAGGTTCTGTTATTTTTCTGACGTCTTTCTAAAAGAAAGTAAACTAAACTTACAGGAGCAGAACAGAATGATTGTTTTCTGTTGATTCCTCTCTAATTTGGGTTTCTTTGTCTTTATCTAGTTCTGTAGTCCAGACTTTGAAAAATTGTACAATGATCCAGGAAATCTCTTTCTCTTTTCTTCCTGACACATTGATCCTTGTGCTTTAGAAAGGCATTAACAATGCATGAAAAAGGAGTCATTAATCACAAATAAGAGAAATGGTTGTTACTACTGGATTGTCTCAGTTTTAAATCAGTGTTTTCTATTATTTTTAGTAAGTTCTCTTCTTAATCCCCTGCCATCAACAAAGCAACCTAAGGAACAGTTTTAGCATTTGCAAAAAAACCGCTTCATGCCAGAAACAGGAAAAATAATCTATGGAGTTTCTATTTACTGATAAGGCTGGAATATGGGTTTGAATCACGAAGATCAGATTGCTGAACATATTAAGCAGTGAAAGAGAACTTGCAGCTGGACCAGATTTGCTAATGGATACTTCTGCAGCCTATGGGAATAACTGCAGGTCCAAACAAGCATAAACATTACGAGCAAAAAAAAACCACCTTCCAGAAAGGCAAAGAAGGTTAATGAGTTAGCCTTCCATTTTCTGGCTGCAGAGCAAAGTAATTAAAAGGTATCTGTGTGAATGTTATGAGCTGGTGTTCGTTTCAGAGACGCAGAGATGATGTCAGCTGCCGAATGGTGCATTAGTATAGGTGTGACCTGCAATTTTAATCAATTATCCCTTCCCCACAAACATGGCAAAAACACACTGATTTAGCCTTGTGATTTTGTTTCTGTGTACAGCCTAAATTGCTTTTGGCACCTTGAGCACGACAGTAATTTACTCTGCTAATACTGTGCTTCGTGGTCTCGGGTGGATTTGAATACTGCAGTTTCCTCTTATTAAGCTTATGTTTCCTCCACCTGGCCCTCCCCAAAAAAAGTAAAAAAAAAAAAAAGAAAAATAAAATATTAATGCTTTTGCAGGTTACTCTTTTTGTCTCTGAATAATCACCTAGCAGATTTTCCATGTAGAAAGTGATTAAGATTTAGCAAGAATATTTATTCTACCTCTCCACTCTGTATACTGTAATTTATGAAGTTTATATTGTAAATCACGCAGGGTAACAGCATGATATTTTATATATCTCCTTTCTGAAATATCACACAGCTTTTGTCTTCAACTTTGCTCTTGCAAGCAGACCTGGACCACTAGGATTCCTTTCATGAAAAGTATTTCCTTTAGCCTCCATTAACTTTGTTTTTAATTTTCATGTGTCTTTCCTTATCTTTTTATCAGTCATGCTGAAAAAAATGCCTTTATTCTGACATTCTTTACCACAGTTACATCACAGAACTCCTTTTAGGTTTCATCCCTTTTCCTTCCAAACATCATGAGTTTATGATGTTTTAACCTACTTTTATCTCTGATAATTTTATTTAGGGATCACAGTAGTACTTTTCCTCCACCTGTCCGTCTCATTTACATTTATATATTGTAGTCAGAAACAGAAAAATAAAAAAGTTACTGGTGTCAGAGTATTTTTTTAAGCTCTCCAATGATTTAGGTAGATCTAAATGCATTTCATTCAGGAATATTCTCTCTCTTATTGACACTCCATGTTTCATGGTTCTCAGATAGAAAACCAAATGAAATGTCAGTGATCATTTATCATCCACAGATGGGAAAGAAGTCACCTTGCAAGGTGAGAACACTGGGANTTTCCCTCTCTCCTCCCTGCTGCTCAAGAATGATGGTAACTCACAGATAACAATGGGAACTCTTGGTTCAAACTGCCTTTTTGAACATCTGAGTCTCATGGGGCAAATTTATCTACATGTACACACTAGGAATGCTATTTTGTGGTGTTTTTTTTTTTGTTGGTTTTTTTGGGTTTTTTG
>VXBQ01001271.1:609862-636664 GCA_013400175.1 Phainopepla nitens | reverse complement strand
AAAAAAAAAGTTCAGATGAAGCTGAAACTAGACTGAGATGGAAAGCCAAAAATAGATTTCTAAAAGTACTTTGCAAGTAAAAGGAAGCCTATGTAAAATGTGAGGCATTGAGCTTAGTGACAGAAAACCTAGAAAATGGTCTTTATCTCTGTATTTAACAACTAAAGCCTGGCTTGGACATTTCAGAACCATAAGGGAGCAGTTAGTCTGTGTCAGGGGTGCACCACCCATTGTAAAGAAATGACAGGTAGAGAAATGAGTGGTGAAAATCCTTGGGATCAAGAAGGCAAGTGTCAAGTCCTGCATTTGGTATGGAATAACAATATTTTCTGGTGACTTACTGGTTAGGGAAGGGCTTTCCAGAAAAGAATCAGGCGGACAAGAACTCAAACATGAGTCATCAGTATGCTGTTATAGTGAAGGTGATCAACTACACAGTGCACTACATTAGCATGAATATGAGCAATAGACTGAAGAATGTGATTATTTCCCTCTATTGAATGTGATTATTTCCCTCTATTGAACATGACTGATCACATCAAGTGTACTGTACCTAGGCTGGCTCCTGGCTCCTCAGTACAAGAAAATTTTTGACAAACAAGTTTGAGTTCCATGGACAGCTGTCAAGGTTAAGAGAATGAGATACAATGTCCAAGGTCTGTGGGAACTGGATTTGTTCAGTCTTAAGAACACATTATGGGGATGTTATTGCTACCTACAGCTACCTTCTGTTAGGACATGAAGACCAAGTCAAACTCTTCTTGGAGGTGCAAGAGAAGCCAGTAGACACAAATTGCAGCAAGGGAAATTCCAAACTGATATTAGGAACAATCTGAATAATGACAGTAGTCAAGCACTGGAACAGATTACGGAGAGAGGCTGTAAGCTGCACCTGGGTGAAAAATGATAAAACATTATCCTCTGAGATGTTTATTTGAGAGTCTCTGCATAAAGACAGAAAAGGAAAAGTTTACTGCATCTTTTTCTCACCAAAGGGCTATTGTGTAGCTTATGTGTGATTGTTAGCATTCAGCCTCAAGGATGCATCGCACAGGTCTTATCTGCTAATTATACTGAGAGTATTTCTCTAGTCTTCAAATGCTTCAGGAGGCTTACTGTTCAACAAAAATTGGGTTTTTATAGTTAGCATCACAATACAGCAGGTCAGCTGTTATCACAGGTAGACAGCTATCAAACAGCTATTGGGTATGCTACTGGCTTATCAGAAAAGATGGATTAATTTTGAAAACCATTGTGAGTGCAACGAAAGTTTGCTCTTTCTAATTCTGAATTACACAGATTTGCTTTTAAAAAATGGTGAGTTACTTCAATATTCTAAACCAGAAACCATACATTTCCCAGAAAATTCAAATTTGCCCCAAAGAAAACAATACATAGACACTGCAGGACAGTTTAGGATGATTGTTATCCACATTTGTACCTGTAGCAGTGCCACAAGGCAGCTTTGGAATGTTTCACATGGTATTTTTAGAGGGAAACTCAGGTGTACCCAATGCTTCTTAAGTATATTTACTTTCCATCACATGCTTCCAAACATCATATTTGCATTCATTAGGGTGATATCAGTTAGAAAAGGTGAGTGAGGTCCTTATTTGCAAGTGACAGCATATTTGTACTGAAAGACATTTAGTCATCTCACCAGAATATCTTTGTAAGCTGGTGATGTGATAGAAATCCCATAAATACCTACAGCAGAGTGCTTTAAGGACTTCTGTTATAAATACGTGTAAGACCTCCATCTTAGGAGTAAGAAATAGAACTGATGGTGCATTGTGCGTTCACAGTCCACCTTAGAGCACAATCATTTCCCTGTGCAAACAAGCCTCTACTTTTTCCTTAATTTCCTTCAGCCCCTTGAAACCTGCAAGTAATGACACCATCAAGTAACAAGATATTCTAAATTAAGAAACATAGCTGTAACCCCATTGTCATTAAGCAAATATGACCCTTATTTTAAGACAATGACAGAAGAACAGGTAGTGTTGCTCAAACCAGACCATGACAGTTTCATATTTTGCAGTTTTAGTCAGTAAATTATGCTTCATCAAGTAGCATAAAAGTCTCATATCCAATCATGTTACTTAATTAGTTTGGTTTTAATTAAAGAACCACAAAAGATTTAGTAAAGTTAAACAGTCTTCCTCAAATTATATACAAGTATATATTAATGACAAGATAGAAGGTTAACGTAGATTGTAGGGAAATATGGTTGCTGTACATTCTTTGTTATAAAAGTCTATTTTAATCATTGTCAGACTTTAACCATATCTTGCATTTCCTATCTGTTGAGTATCTTTTACACAGAAAATTGTTTTAGAAATTTTCATCCGATATTCTTTAATAGGGACAAAAAAGATATATGTTACTTTAGTCTCTTAGAAATAGACGTTTGAGTTGCTTGGGTTTTGTTTAGCAGTACATCATGCATCTGATAATGAATTTTGCTGGATATATTTATAGAAATAAACCAGTTTCAGAAACAAACCCAAATTTCTACTGGTTTGGAGTTTGCAAGTTTTTTTTCGTTTGTTTGTTTGTTTGGGGTTTTTTTGGTTTTTTGGTTTTTTTTGTTTGTTTTTTATTTGGTTGGTTGGGTTTTTTTTTTGGGTGGTGGAGGGTTGTTGGAGTTTTTGTTTATTTCCTTGTTTTTGTCTGTGTTAAAAAAAAAAAAAAAAGAGGAATTAAGAATAAAAAAGGAAGCAAAGAAGATGAAGGGGGAGAGGTAATTAAAATTCAGAGAATAAGCATGTGTCCTAACAGGCAGTTTGTGTCCTAGTAGGCAGATAGGACATGGAGAAAATGGCAAACCAAGCAGCTCCAACAGGAGTGAGGGAAGGCAAGATATTAAGCCACCTTTAGTGAGCAACAAAGAAAGGTTACAATAGCAGTTTTGAGTTTTGAAAACACGTTTTTTCTAGAAAAACTTCTTGGCTTCTCAGGTGAGATTGGTAGGAGGAAACCAGTCTCTATGATTATTTTCAGCATGTTCACCCATATGATAAGGACCACTGCAAATGGTGCTTAACATCCATGGATTTAAAAGAATGCAATGCTTTTGAGCATAATGTCCAATACTCTGCATAGAATTTGAAAAGATTATCTTAGAAATCAATAGCTTCATATCTTATCTGTGTATATTTTAAATCCTTTATTTTTTTTATTTTTTTTTTAGATTTATAGCCTAATCCAGCACTTCTAAAGCAGCCTTCATAATAGTCTTACTCACATATGGCCAATCTCTATTATCAGGTTGTGGCCTGGTTTTATTACAGCTTCTAATTGAGCAAGGAGCAGATCTGAACATGATCTCACATATCATCAACCAAAAGTAAACTGTCTTACATTCCCTGAAATCAATCAAACAAACAAAAATATGCTACTTATATAAATATTCCTTTCAAAGTAGGAAGAGGACACTGGAACTAACTTTGAAAAACAATTATCTACAGTTTTGCAAACACTGAAAAAAATCCACCTGTTTTTCAGAGACTACACAATATTCCTAAATATTTTACTAAAATTGAAATTAGTAAGTAGCTTACTGTATCATTTTCCACAGCATTGTTGGGTAGTATAACAGTACTAACTACTCTATTATTCCTGAAGTTTTAATTGAGTGGCAGTCACACCCCAAAGGATTATACTTAGTCAATGATCCAGGTGTTGATTTTGTTGAAAATGCATGTGAGGCCACCTTCTCTTTCACTAGTTAATGTTGTCCTTCTGTGATGAATATCTGTTAATACTGAGCTGCTTGTTTCCTAAGCAACAGTAACCAGATAAATGCTTCGAAGCCTTCCTCCTACTTGCTTGGTGATTTTACAGAGAAAACATGGGGTTTTATTGCAAAGAACAGGACTTAGGATGTTGTTGACTGTACTAATTACTGAGCTGCAAAAGAGTTGAAGGTTTCACAATACAGATACTGAAAAATTATTTTCTTCTGTTTTGGTTGATACCAGTATGTGCTGAATAATAAAAATCAAAATACTCCAATACATAAAAATAAAAGTCTCAAGGCAAAAGCGCTACCGAATTTGGATTGGTAATGGATTTGTTTTTGTTTTCCAGTCTACTGAAAGATTACAAGATACTCTGGAGAATTCAAACAATACTCTGCTTGAAATACTATTACTGAAGGAGATCTGAAATTTCCAGTTAGGTTATGATCAGTATCATAGGACAATCAGTATTGGACTGTTTATATTTCTTGGACAAAGCAGAGAGCTGAAAACAGATCCCATTACCTAAATTGCTGTTCTATTCTCTAGCCTATTATAGGACTGAAACATTTTAATCTTCTTCTACAGAAAGATTTTTATTTTTTAGAATGCAGTTAGAAAGACATGGACTTTTATCTATTTGGGGCAAAATAGGAGTTTTTCCTTAGTACCAAAACTAAAAGAAAATCTAAATTTTCATTAAAGGGAAATACTTAAACTAGACATCAACAATTTTTCCGTGTTGTCTAATTTTTCCCTCCATTTTTAAAATCTTATTGTCATTTTGATCTTTATTTTTTCACAATTTTATACTAAAAATGATTGTTTAGAATCAGGTGAAAACACTTTGTAGCAATATTTTGAGTTTAAAATAAGATGAAATTAAGACGAGGCTGCGTGCCTAGCTAGATGATCCTATGTATCATGCTCAATTTAAATGTATTTCCTTCTGAGAGGAAGATAAGTAATTTTTTCCTATCTCTCAGCTAAAATTTCAGGAATGTCATAATTTTTAGATTGCAATTTTTAGATTGATTATTCATATTATTTACTTATATGTTACTCCTTCCAGGCCGCATGCAAGCTGAAGCTAAGATCAAAAGATCTTTAGTGTATCAGATTTTCAGAATACAGAACATACATTGAAAAATCTTTCTGGAAGATCTGTTTTTTCCAAACTAATCAGAAAACTATTTTCGGATTTGTGTGCCAGTAATATCAGCCAGTTTACAAATGAAACTTTTTTGTAAACTGATACTGATACTGTAATCAAATATCTGCCTAGTAAAGTTTTTTTATTGACTTCAGTGGAAAGAAAAAGAAGAGCAGCTGACAAAAGAATCTTAGGTTCTAAATATAAATATGTCTTCAAAAAAAAGATTAAAGTAATTACGTATATTCCTTCTTAAAAGCAAGATTCCGCATATTGGCCTTTAACATATTATATTTTTTTTTTTTACATATAATAATGAAATAGCTTGAAATGCCTCCTGAAATAGCTTACATAAATTGCTGTGCAGTACAAATTCAAAGTTATGAAAGACAGACAGCAATATAAAAAGCCTATCTAGTGACTATACAGTTCTGCAAACCTGCCATTACTGAAGTTTTCTGTGTTTTATGAGAACTGTATGTGATTTTCTCAAATGAAGGGAAAGAAACCACAATTCTCTACAGTTTTAAGGAGAGTGTGGTGTGTTCTTCAGAAGGGCAATCAAGAAGGAATTGTGAATGACTGAAGAGTATAAAAGTTGTTTGAAAAAAAGAACTTGAGAAGAAACACGGACACGTATTTCTGAAAATCAAATACTGACAGATGCAGATGTCTTGATAATATTAATTTATGATTTATTTTTGTTTTCTTACAAAACAAGCTAAGAGAATATTCTGTGCAAGAATAACAAGATTTAATTCTTTTCCTTGTCTTACCAGCAAATGGGCTGAAATAGCCTAATTTCTCTCTCAAAAAGCTATCACATTCATTACTTCTTTTCAGATTTTAATGAATTGTTATATTGATATTGATGTAGAGACTTGTACTAAAGTTTGTGCAGACAGAAGTAATTTCACGTATTTCTGCAGTGTGTTTTTTTTCTTGAGATTGAGAGTGAATTTTTTTTTTAAGTAAGCCAAAACCAGAATTTATCAGGCCATCAAGTTCATGCCATAGAATGTCTGAAACTCTTTATTTATTTATAAATATCTGCTGCTGTATCATACTGTCTGCACAGATTACACAAGAATGAATACAAAAATTTCCTCCACAAATTTATATCCCTCAAGTGATATTTAGAAGGTACTTAGAGGAGGAAAATGTGTAGTAATATTCACATTATTTATAAAAAAAGTAAAAAACAGGCACTAATAAGAATTTTCATGTCCTAAGTACATTGGAACAATATTGTGGGCTTCCACCCTGGAAAATGGACATTTTTCACAAGTGTAGTGGATATTCATCTCTTAAAAGAAGGAAGACCTTACAAATTGCAAAAGCATCCCAGAGATAAAACATAGAATTGCCTTTTAAACTAAATTTCACCATCATTTCTATCTGTATTGTTCTGATCTGATACCAGAACAGTGTGGTTTGCATTTAAATATTTGAAATTTTATTTTGTGTTTGGCAGTTATTGGTTGCACAGCAGAATCTCAGAACTCCACACAGGTATCTGGTCAAACACTGGGCCCTTTGAGATGCTAACAAACTACTAGCAGAAGATATTAAGAGCTGGATGCATTGTCAGACAGTTAACACATTGTCGGGTACTTTACTCACAAAGAAAAGTTAGAATCTAATTAAATCTAATTTCTAATTATTTTATGAAATCACAACAAAAGCTCAACTCCAGAGAGGAAAGTGCTGTTCATTATTTGGATATATATACTGCGGCTGTCAAAAGGGTTAAAAAGAAAATCTTAGAATTTCACATCTGAAACAAAGAAATGTCTTAATTCAAAGGTACTTACTTTAATATATGCAAATTAAGTTATAGTTAATGAATGGCTATTAATAGGGAAGTGATTCTTTTTTTCTAAATGTAAAGTTGGACCCTATAGTTTCTTGTGTGTAAGACCATGGTCTGAAATCTTTATTGAACATGAAAACCTGCTATAGACTGAAAGGGATCTTCATCTCCTTTGGTCAAGTGGATGATACAGCAGATTTCAAGTTCAAATAATCTTTTAGTCAAATATCATGTTAGTGTGAGCTGGTAGTATTCTGACAGATGTCTCTGCTCAATTGGCATCCATTTAACATCTAATATAAATGTTTCTGTTTCACTACCTGATTCCAAGGACAAGGTAAGGAAGAGTGCTGCGGAAGCTGGCCTTTCTGCATAGTCCCTTTTATATATGTTTTGACAGATCTTGGTGTGATAATTTCTTCTATAGTCTCCATGATTTATGTTGAATGTCATTGTAATGGTGGCCCCTCTGTAGAGGATATGACACTTGAAACAAAGAAATCATGGGGCAGTGAGAAAGGGCAAGGAAGATAGCTGAACTGGTAGTGTCTGCCAGCATCTAAGAGGTTATATCTCTCCCAGAATGTGAGGTAGGATTTGGAATAATAACAAAGAAAAACATTATGATACTTCTGTGCGACCTGTACTCTTGGCTTTTGGAAAATATGCTCTAAATTGTGTGAATTTTAAGCATCTAATATGTGTACAGAACCCTGTTGCATTAACTAGAAATGATAAAGAAATGGCTAGCAATGACATAAGTCCTCCATGGGGGACTTAGGCGTGAATATGGTAATATCACTATCGAAATTCCAACCAGCCAATTGGAAAATGGATTTTGAAAAACAGCATTCAGCCTGTGATAATTGCAGCTTAAATCCTTAACGCTCCAGGAGAATTCATACTCCATTAAATTAAGTGCTCTACAGAATCAGACTTCAGAAGCCTGATATTTAAGAAACATAAGCAAAGAGGAGACTGAATTTAAATACAGGACTTTCTAAATGGTGTTCTAAAAGCTGTTCCAAAGAACAGCTGTAAAGCAAGTGCAATTGTTGAACTTCTTTGCCAACACAGTTCAGGGTACATGAAGCCTCAGAACAGAACACCGTACAAGCAGAGCATGCATGCCTTTTCAAAATATGTCTTCTATGTGACCTTGACATGCATGGAAATATGGATGTATTGTTGATAGTTGGGGAGTTTTGCATATGTTGCTCAGCAACAAAGTATGTCACTCAAAATATTGTTGTGTTAATAACTATAATGAATAGATAGGAATGGAGGTATTCAGTTTTAGGATTATAGTTCCAGACTCTCTAGACTTACATAACAAAGTATTCTCTTGCTTATTTGTTTTCATATGAATAAAATCAAGAAAGTAAGTGTTTATTTTCTGGTGTTTTCATTTTGAGTGCCATTGTTCCAAATATTGTCTAAGTCTGAAGAGTAGAAAATGGCAAATTCCAAGGAAGACAATCTGGGGTTTGCACACATGTCCAATGCAAGTGTCTTGTCAAGTCCTCATCTTCTGGCATCTACTTCTTTACTGACTTTCTGTTTCAATTTTTTTTAAAGTTGTTATGCCATATTGGGATGACATTCTAATTAGACCTACTTGCAAACTGTAAATTTTGAGAGTTTAAAGTCTCCACTTGCTATTCAATTTCTTCTTTTTTAAACCTCATAAAACTTACTAGTCTAAGAGACACCAAATTAAACTTCCCTGTGTGTTCATCCTGGCTAGCATATTTTAAATATCACTTTTGTATGAATTGCTGTAAAGTTAGTTTATTTTATATCAAAATTGTGATAAGATCCCATTTTCAGTTTGATCAGATTATTTAAAAAAAAATAATGATTTGAGTTATTAAATAAAGAAGTACTTTTGTGCTACATGTGTGGAAAATGGTTTGATTAAACAGACATTTGGGAAAAGTTTCATCTGATTTTGACATATTATATTACCAGGTAGGCACCAACACCTGAGCTATGTCTCTGAAGTCTTTTTATAGTGAACATAAAAAAGGCAATTCTGAGTTGTTATTCCTCTTATCATGAGGAAGACATTTAAACTGGGTCATATTAATTACACTCTAAAAGTTCCCACTTCTCAACATTCATAATAAAAGAAGTCTAGACAACTGGCTCAGAGGTATATGTCTGCATTCCAGACTTCCAAAACTAGACATCAGGAGACAAATTTGTGTTCAAAAAGTCAGAAGAGGAGCTGATTAATCAAATATGTTGATTCTGTCTGTCCAGTGTGCAGATTTTGTGAGTGGTCTTTTGTCCTGGTCTGAACCAACTCCTGTCCACATTAAAACAGTGTTGAAATTGCAACTTTTATAATATGGACTTCTGTTCCTGCTCCTTAGAGAAGTGGGATTAAATTGGATGTTTACAAGAGAATCCCATTTTGTAATCTTTCCTTTTCATGCAGCTACACTTTTAGATTCTTTATCAGGAAAGTTAAACTGCATAAAGAAGGGTTAACAGTGTTGATATGAAATATATCCCTTCTTTTTTTTTTTTTTTTTTTAAATTTGGATTGTGGGAGGGGTAGGGAATCTTTCCTTCAACTGCTATTTTATCTGTTTTAATATGTGATTAAGAGGGTGGCATTTTCCACAACGGGGAAAAGAATAAACTTATCTACGTTCCATATTTGTGAGAGAAAAGTAGTGACACCATTTCCCCCACCATTTTCATGGCCTTTTACATACAGATAAACTCTCCTAGTCCAGACTTCTCTGTCAATGAGATCTAAAAACACGCAAAACACAAACCCTTAAAGAATACAAAATGTCACATGAAGTGGAAACCTCAGTACCTTCCTATTTCTCAGGGTGGGAGGGTAAGCAGGGAGAGGGTATGGGGGTGGTGGACTTAATCAGAATGGAATAAAATCCTTAGACTGAAAAAAATACCTAAATCTTGCTTTGACTGCATGGAAGAAATTAGAGCCATGGTTTCTCTCTCTATTCCACAACAAACTCACCCAAATATACATATATAAAATCATATGCCATGGGGATTTTAAGAGCCATAAGAGTAGAAGGAAAGAGTGCTTATCAAACTCTAGAAGTGTCCTCTCTTATGACTCTACTAGTCTCCTCACCTGCCAAATTGGAGATAACATAACTAGACTTGGTATATGCTAACAGATGAAAAGCATTATTTGATGAAAAGCACATAGGAACTTTTGTAGATGAGGAATAAGATGTGCATGGCAAGAAGGAGATGGAAATATCTCCCCAGAAAAATTATTTTACCTTAGAAAAGGAGGTAGTGTAGACATAACTTTTTTGGTGTTTTGTTTGGCTGATTTCTCCACTGTCTATTTTCCTGTCCGCCACACAACACAAGTGCAAGGATTGGATGGGAGCATATCTTTCAAATTAGATTCCTAATCTGGCCAATGAAGGAAACCAGGATTTAAGGGTATTTTGTAGGGTGCTCCAATAAACGGTGTCAGACAGAGGTTCTGGATTTCAAAATCTGTGATGTAGAGAATATCCTGTGTGTGCTCCAAGGCCCGTTGCCAGGGAGCCATCAACCCATCAAGTTTACCTCTGTAGGCCAAGTGTGGAACTCTGGCACAATGCCAGATTCCCCAGTAGGGAATGGCTCAGAATTCAGAGGGTGTGTAGATGTGCCAGCATCTGAAGAGGCTGAGATCCAGAAACTGCAGCTGGTCAGGCTGGGTGCATGAGCCCAGTAGCTGCTCTGAATCTTGCAAATCTTCCCTCTAGCGGACTTCCTGCTCAGCTAAAGCTGGAAGCTGGATGAGCCATTGTTCTCTGTGTTCATGTGAGTGTTCTGTGTGAATGTTCTTTGTGTGGACAGATGTATAAATATGTGTATATACATTCTATATAGTGTAAACTGTCAGTAATAGGCACTCAGCCTTCTTATTGGAGAGACTGTGAGACTGAGTCAGAGTTAAAGGTCTTTTCCAACCTAAGTGATTTTATGAATTCATTTCTCAGAGATGGCCATGGAAGACCTGAGCTGTGCAAGAGGAGGTTCCCAACCACACCCTATCAGATAATTCCAACTGCAATTATTTGTCTGAAACTAGGAATGGTGTGCCTGGCTGTTACTGAAAAGCCAATGTTGAATGAGTAATAGAATTTAATGTTGGTAAGTATAGCCACTTAGCTGCACAAAAGAACTGTCAGTCAAAAGTCCAGTCTTCAATCATTGAATGACCCTAGGGAAGGTTTTCCAAATTGTTATATAAGTTTGGCCATGTATAAGGTAGTTACTAGCCTGTCTTATGGGAATACAATGAATAGGTGTTGATAAAGAAGTTGGTAATCTAAGTGAGAAGGGTAACATCTCTGCACTGGATTAGCACAAAAGGCAATGAGATTAGTTTTCCTACTTTCAAGAGAGGTTAACTACAAAACACCCACAGAATTTCAATAGGTTTTGGGACGGTAACACCATTAAAGATATTTCAGACTGTTTCAGTGATGGAGGGTAACATAATTCACTGATTTCAGCAGTGGAAACTGGTTCTAGACATAGTATGTTTTCTTTTCAATAGTTCTTGCATTGCATCAAAATAATTCAGAATATCTAAAATGTCTAACAATGCAATATATAAACTGCATGTAAATTCTGTACTTTGTAACATCTAGATAACAAAAAAAAAAGGAGACCCCATAGTGGCATGTGTTAATCAGTGCATTATATTTTGCAGATGGGCTGGGAAATTGTTCTGGTTAGTTGGTTTTCTTTCTTTCATTATCTGATACACATTTTGATAGGTTTGATGTAAATTTCAAAGAGGATAAAGAAGCCAAAATAAAGATTTTATATTAACAGATAAAATAACTTTTAATTCTTTTTTTCCTTAATAAGAACAGACATTTTTGTTTCCTGCTTTGACAGGTTGTTAATCTCTTTGTATCATAGAAAGGACTGCCAGAAAGAGGATGGACTAAAAGCCAAAACTAAGTGATGCTTGCACAGTACAAAAGAGAGAATTACCTGGTCCTCAAAACTGATTATTTAAAACCTATTTTCCAGAAGATCTGATAAACTGAATTTCCAAAACCTGAAATGGACTATTACATAAAGATATCCCCAGGCACTCCTTATAATCAAAAAATCAAACAGATCAGAACTTTTATCAAATTTGATCAACAAGCTGTAATCTCTTTAAAATTTTTCCAAACATATTTAAGCAGTTTTGCAAGACTTGTGTAGTCTTACAATACATGACCTTCTTTATCTCTCCTTTTCCTTTGTAAAGAACTTAATTCAGTTTGTCTGCTTAAAAGAACAATCTTGTAATACTAAAGTAGCCCAGATTAGGAATTCCCTGGGACTGCAGTATCTAGAATCGCTATTTGTGCCATAAGAGACAGTGAAATGATGAAAATCCTGCAAGACAGAAATTGCCAGCTGCCAAATTTCCTCTTGACTCTCTTTTGCACTGGCTTGTACAGTATTTTTGCCCACCTCTCACATGATCACATTGCCCATCTGTCAGTCTGTGATTTCCATTTAAGCAGAGGTGAATATATTCTGTAAGGGGATAAGAGAGGCTTAACTTGAGAGGAAGGCAGGGAAAACTTGGCCATTGTCAATTCCCATTGGAAGCAAGTGACTGAGCAAGTGGAACTTGCAGTTGTCTGATCAATCAGCATGCAGGAAAGTTAGACACGGCCATGGCACAGCTCTGACTCCTTCCCAGGTGACAGACCAGGACCTGTGAAGGGCGCTTTGGAGTGAGGAGTGGAAGCTGAGTTTAAATGCCCAGGAGGCACTGGGGACATAAATGTACTGCTTGGGGGCAGTGATGTGAAGCATCATGAAAATCTTTGCCTGAGAAAATCTGGGTCCGTGTTATGGATTGGTCTATGAGACAAAGAAAAACAAAAAAAATCTACTCTTCCTGAAACTTTTTTTCAGACTATCATTTCCATTTTTCCTTCATGTTTATATTTGGAAAACTCTTCCGGGCTATTTCTTCTTTAAAATACTGGGGTTTTTATATCTTCTGTTGAAGATTTGCTTCTCCCTGCATTGGCATAACTTAGATAAACACTAAATATAGTGCAATTAATCAGTTATACCAAAGATAATTTTGGCTTAGTGTGGGTCTACCACGCAGTGCACTGAAGTGCCCCTAAAAGCTGATATAGCTGAATGTCACACTGCTATGCAGAAATACTGTTTTGTGTTTCAAAAACTGATACACTGGGGGCGCCTCCATCAAAGTGTCTCATGAGGCAAAAACACATACCATATTTTGAGAAATATTTTTTCTTTGGCTAGTGGTGCTCTGATTCAATTCCTCATCATAGATATGCCACCATAGAGCATGTAAGTATTTATTTTTCCACTGTGCTAAATAATAGAAGACTCATATTTGTGGAAAATAGCAAAATTAGAAAGTATTTCTGGTACACTACACAATAAATATCTTTGATATAAAGGTGGGCAGCTGCTTCTTTATAATCTCACTTGTCAGAAGATGCTGTACTCCCTCCCCTCTGCAATTTTAGTACTGCTGTTCAGTGAACTCATAAAAAGGCAGTTTCATCATCTATAAGACATTTATTATTCACCTGATTCCATTTCATAATGCTATAGTTGTCATACATCAGAGTTAATACTAATTGGCACACTTTTCACAAGATTATAAAAGGTTAAAATAGGCATGCAATATATAAATATTTTCCCTTAATAAATGCCTTTATTGGCAAAGTAGGGAACATTCTTCTCCTCCCTCTCCCTCTCCCTCTCCCTCTCCCTCTCCCTTCCTTCCCCACAGTTATTTTATCATTTTATGAACACTGAAACACCTCTGATATAAAGTCTGAAGTATTTGTCTTCCTGCTTTCTCTTCTACGCAACTGGTAACTAGCAGTCCTAGTTACTGTGATACTGCCTGGAGAGGTAGAGTTTGTGGGGTTAAACTATACCAGAGAAAATGAGTCAAACATGAGTCTTGCTTCACGACTCTTTGGGGAGGGTGCATGCTATTCTTTTCCTTAAAGGACAAAATTGACTCATAATTAGTTGTTTGAAAAAACACAGTGTAGGCTTATCTTAAAATTCATTATTTCCCTCTCAACAATGGAGCCTTCTTGAGATTTTGAGGGAGATTTTCCTGTGTCACATACCTAACTCCAGAGCCTGCAGTGTGACTGTACAAGGTGTCATCCTGGTTTTCCTAAGATTTGATAGAGATAGACTCTCAAGCACTTTAAGAGTTTTCTGCACAGAAGTCTAGAAGCCTTGTAGAAGCATAGAAGGACTTTTTTCTTCTAAATTTTATGGGTTTGAGTGACCTGCACTTAGATCCCCAGCTCAATTGACAGAAAAATATAAACCAAGTAAAAACCCCTGATTTATCTCACCTTTTTTCCTTCATATACTATATTTTTCGATATAAATTTAATTTTTCTTTTATTGTATGTTGCAGGGATTTTTTTTTTCCTTCCAAGAAATCTAAAGACTTTATGGTTACATAAGGCATGCAAATATGACCAAAAGCGGAGAACTAAATCATTCTAATGCAGATCTCTGAAAGACACTTATTTTATGCTTCCTTTTCTATAGTAGTATAACACTAAGAGCTTTTAGCTCCCTGAGTATCAGTGAAGAAAAGCTAAGTTCATTTCAAGGTAACAGGGAGCTGCACTTCATATATGGAGAACCTGAAATGATTGAGTTCTGCTATCAAAATGGCTAAAGAAGGAATTTTGTTGCTGGCTAGGCATCATAATAATTTCTTATCAGAGTAGAGCTAGTGTTGGGAAAGGCCATTAGTTATCAGTGTTTACTTTTTTGTTTACTCCTCCATCCTCCTTTTTTTAAGCAGGTGAATCCCAGAAAAATGTTAGTTCATAGTCATAAAATCATAGAAGTTTGGGTTGGGAGAGACGTTTAAAGGTCATTTAATTCAACTCCCCTGCAGTGAGCAATGATGTCTTCAACTAGATCAGATTTCCCAGAACTCCGTCTAACTTCCCCTTGAATGTTTCCAGGGATGGGGCATTTGCCATCTTGCTGGGGAACCTGTTCCAGTGTTCCACTACCCCCATCATAAAAAATGTCTTCCTTATATGTAGTCTGAATTTACCCTCTTTTAGTTTAAAATCTCTAAAATTATTGAAGGGAGGCAGTAAAATTTCCCTGGAGCCTTCCTACCTCCAGGCTGAACAAACGCAGCTCCCTCAGCTTGGCCTCATTAGCAGAGGTCTTCCAGCCCTGAGATCATTTCTGTGGCCCTATGCTGGACTCGCTACAAAAGGTCTTTCCTGTGCTGAGGACACCAGAGCTGGATGCAGTACTCCAGATGGGATTTCTCAAGAGCAAAGGGGCAGGAGAGAATCACCTCCCCTAACCTAGTGGCCATGTTTCCTTAGGTGTAGTTCAGGATACAGTCGGCTTTCTGGTGCACACTGTCAGTTTGTGTTGAGCTTTCCATTCACCAGCATCTCCAAGTCGTTCTCCTGCATGTCCTCAATTCATTCATCCCTCAGCCTGTACTGATACTAGGGGATTGCCCTGACCCAGGTGCAACACTTTGCACTTGGCCCTATTGATCTTCAGGACCTTTTCATTTGCCCACTTGTCACACCAGTCCATGACCCTCTGCATGGCATCCCATCCCTCATGTGTGTCAACTGCACTGCCCAGCTTGGTTCATCTGCAACCTTGCCAAGGGTGCACTTGGATCCCACTATGTCACTGATGAAGATACTAAACAGTACCAGCCCCGGTACTGGGGGACAGCCTCACCACTATCTCCAGCTGGATATTGAGCCATTGACCATTATTCTTATGATGAAAACATTCAACCAATTCCTCATCCGCAGAACACTTCATCTATCAAATCCGTATTTCTCCGATTTAGAGAGAAGGGTGTTTCTGGAGACCATGCCAAAGACCTTACAGCAGTCCAGATAGATGACATTCATGGTTTGTTCACTGAGTAGTTCTACTGTACAATTCAATATTGTTGCCATGCAAATGAACTGCCAAAATAAAGCACAACAGATAGTTTTAAAGACAGGTTCAAAGGCCATGAGAAAGATCAAGTAATTTAGCTGGTATTTGTTGCATAATCCTATCACTGGTATTGAAATTTGCCATGTACAGCATTTCACTTTAAACCCTGCTGATTTGCAGAGAATCCAATAACCTACTTGAGTGCAAAAAAAAGCGTTCTTATGTCTAATAAAAAAACAGAGAAATTATTTTATGGCCCATTTTAGAAAACTCTGGAAAAGCCTCTTTCTATTGACAGTAGAGGGAATTTACAGATAATTTTCCATGTAATTTGCAGTTCTCTCCTAAACTGTAGAAGTATCAGCCACTCCAGATCTCATGAACACAGTGCAGAGACTTTTAGACTTTTCTTATCTCATTGGGAAACAGGGTGAAACAATGATTGGGGGAATATTAAGAACTCAGGAAAAGTTAATGGATGTTCATCTGAATGTAAAAAAAATGGAGCAGGTACAACTCAGAAAGGAGCATAAAGAACAGTTTAGTTGTCAGAGCAGATTGTAATGAAGTTATGGATCAATCCCTAATGAGTAGGAAGGACTGTATCAAAAAGAAAGGTGCTCCTACAAGCAAGGAAATCTGTCCATTTTCAAAACTAGGAGTTTGCAGATAACTGTACAAGTATATTAGAGAGTTATTTTTGTCAGATCCAGAAACAGTTCAGAAAATATTTTGTAGTTATTTTCATATCTTCAGAATGTGTCTGCATGCACATTAAAATGTATGCAAACTCTTTTAGAAGCTCACTAATTTAAGGAAAAAAATCTTTATCAAGAGAACGAGAAGTTATGGAAAAAATGTGTTTAAATGAAATCAGAGAGATTCAGTCTAATGTTAAAAACTCATTTTGTGGCTCTTTGATTCAAAGGTTTCTTCAATTGTTTTTCCATATCTCCCATACAACCATGTGAGAGACTAGAGAGAGAGGTCTAGTATGGGATTAATCAGATCCTAATACACACTGATTCCCAGAATATATGAATAAACCTGTCATTGTTGTTGTGATATTTAGAAATGTTGCCAGATCATCCCAAACTCTGTTCCCCTGAATTTTACAGGGAACTTCAAGTCCTTCTTAATTTGAAATCAAAATTCACCTTACCTAAGCTTTTACTGGATATTATTCAGTCATGGAAACAAAATCATCTTATTGGGGGAAAAGGGTATAAAGTAGATATACTTTATATCTAGGGGAGAATCACTAAAAGAATTGTGTTTGTAAAAATATTACTTGAGTTTGTGGATCTGAGCAAACTATTTTATAATTTGGTGTTACTGATACAGTAGAGACTAGGGGTAAAAATAGTGTTTAAAAATCCTTTTCCAGCAGGACAAGATAGCAAATAATGACTTGTTTTGATTCTTTATAATCTACCACAAATTTGTGGTGTTATGAAAGAGTTTTTATAGTTCAGCCATTCTGGACTTTAAAAGCCATAACAGAGAAGACATATCTCTATTAAAATAAATCTCTTGAAGTACAGTATGAAATAATATACTTGCAAAAAGAAAAAGTGAATACATGAGGGATTCCATAAAGATGTGCTCTTCTGCTGTGTACAGATGGTCAGGTGCAATTTAGTTTGAAATCCATCATATATGATCTGGTATGATTCAGCTTGTCAAATTATATTCTTGACAGGCTCAGTCTTTAAAGAAGTACTAAAGCTTATATAACAGCAATAATTGGTCAGCACAGGTCTATTTTCAGAAGCATCTGATCCTAACCAACTTTGAAAACAGGAGCATTTTGGCAGAAAATGATTGATCTCAGAAACCAGACTTAAAGACATATGTCTCTTTGGATTTAAGCTTATGCAAAACAAACAAACAAAATAACAACCAACCAACCAACCAACTAAAAAAAACCCAAAACTCCAAGCAGCCAAACCCAAAAGAACAAGTCCAAAAAACCCAAAAGACTTCAGATTTAATTTTATTACTCAAATGAAATTGGAGAGTTTCCCTCCCCTCCCAGAGCACATTATTCAGGGGAATTTCTGAGATATTATCATTGCTTTCAGAGAATGGAGAGTAGTGCTTTCATTGGTGTAAGATCCTGGAGCTGTGTTGTGACTGTAGAAACCGCAGTTTCTTACTAGAAGACAAAGGAAAGGGACATTGTAAGAACTTTACAAAGGGGCATAACGGGAGCAATGGTTGCTGGAGGGACTCTGTCAGAAGCCCTGGACAGAGAAGAGCATTCACTGTGGTGACCTATTAGAGAGTCAACCAATGGGCTACACCTGGCCCTATGGAGAGCCATCCCCTGTCACCCTTTCCAACATAAAGAAAACCAAACCAACGTAGAATATTTGATAGCAGCAGGTGAATTAGAATGAAGCATGGATTTGTACAGCCACTGCACAAAGCTCACATGGACAATCTCCAGCCCACCCAGCCTGCCTGTTCTAGACATGCCTTTTCCAGTTACAGACTAACTAATGTCCGAATTGCCTTCTCCATAGCACAGACAACTTCTGTGCATCTGTGTTCATCTCTGTAATAGCAGAAAAATTTCTGGCAATACATTAGCCATCTTTCTGCCACATTTAATTCAAAAATATCCACTGAGTCTGAAGAGGCATGCTTCACACATGCCTACATGAGATGTGTTCTATCTATTTTTTTTTGGATGTTTGCCAATAAACTTGCTTAATTTCACATTAATATTTCCTTATTAACATAGGAAAATTCATTTAGTGGAATAATATTAAAAATTCCTCAATAAATATACTTCTATACATATTTTAGGTTTTTAGAAGTTTTTGGGAATGCCTACAAAAGGACAGGAGATATTAAATTTAGTACCTTATACTTGCTAATTTTGGACAAATACTTTTACTTTATTTTTTTATATTATATTGTATATTAAATCCTGCATACTGAAAGAAAATATAACAGTATTTGGAAAATGTACAGTACAGATCAGCTGTGGCATTAAAACCCCAGACACTGGGAAATTTCCACATGACTTTTTATTCTTTATGTTCCTTCTTTACATGAGTACAGACCCCAGCAGAATACCAGCTCCACAGAATGCCTACTAAAGCATAAAAATATGGAGATCTTAATAGTATGATATAAGAAAGAGGTCAGACAAACTAATTTGCTATCTGGTTGCTGAGGAATATGAGAAATATCCCATGTGGATGCTTTTTCCATTCCACCTGTTAGTGTTTTCTCATAGGCTACTTGTTTAACAAGTCTCTTTTTAGTAACAAAAAATACTAAAGAGCAGATACATTGGGATTTTTTAAGCACTAATACTGAGTACAGTTGAAATGTATCCTAATGTATTTTTCAAAATATGTAAAAGTATTGCATGATTAGTCTGAATTATTCAAGTTATTTAATCAGAGCTTAAAAAAATTAGGCTTGTAGACAAATATCTCAACTGAGTTTTTAGTGCTTTTTTTTCCTCACAATAAAAATAGGGCTTTCAGGGTCAATGTTTGCCAAATGTTTCCATAAGCAGAGAATATTTTGCTCCCCTTGCTCACATGCTGTGAATTATAAGAATAAATAGATTTGGTAATTTTAATAAAGGCAGAAATGGAGTTATTTCATGCATAGCCTAATCACTGGGATGCTCTTTGTTTGATTAAAATGTCAAGAAGGCTATTAGGAAGCAAAGACAAAAGCAAAAAAATAGCTTGGGATAAATAGCCCTCTACCAAAACTCCAGGAATAATCAACAGCTATTCATTTATGTTTGCTTGTGATCCACTGCTGAGTTCACCAGTCTAGCTCGTTAAAGGGTCAAGAGAACTTGTGCAGCTAAAATGGCTGTAAATTGCATAACCATTTAAGCAAGGAGCCAGACTCAGGCTCTCAGACCTCAGAGCCCAGTAGTGAGTGAAGCTGGGAAGGTTGCACAGGTCTCTGGAAAAGGCTAACAAGATTTTAGATAATACTATTGTGGATATAGGTCTTTGCTCAGAAAACTTTTGTTCTTAGCTGAAGAAGCTGTCTGGCTACTCTGTTCCCCCCAAACATACAATCTTGTAGGGAAGATATTGTCTTACAGAGAATTAACTTAAGACAATCTGATCAATGGACAGTTTATCCTATCCCAGAGGAGCCATAAAGATTTGAATTTTTCATAAGTCTTCGTGTAGCTGGTAGTACACACAGAAAAATGAGGCAGGGTATAAATGTATTACATCTGTAACTGTGGCATACTGGATGCTTCTTGTAAAGTTATCTACACTTAATGAAGGAAAAAAATGAAATTAATTGTCCAAATTCAAGTTCCATACTTGAGCTGACAATATAACCCAAAAATCCTGTGTTCTTTGTGATAAAATCTTTCCTATAGATGACACTGCTTATTGTGCTGATAGACCTTGTTTTGACTGGCTGAGACACCATATAGGATAAGGATGAGCATCAAGTGTAGTTGTACTGAAAAAGGTAAAGGTCCAATTAAATGTTCTGCTGCGGTCAAAAGGGATGCTGCAGCTTTTTAGGAAAAAAGTTTGTACGAGTAAAAGCATTCGATGACCAAATTGTGGAAAATAACTGAAAAAGAAGTAATATTCCTTGTGGAAACTGAAAGTATTTCTAACTGAAGTCAGACTTTCACATTTTTGCAGTCTTGAATATTAAAGCATAGTTTGCAGGAGAGTCCTTGTAGGCTTTCATATTATTTGCAAACTGAGCACAACACGTCAAAACTTTTGTGTCAAAACACAGACTTCTAATCAATACAGTGGCGACTGATGATCAGTTTCTCAAAAAGATGAAGTTTTCAGTACCTGTCATTGGTGTTAGTTCTGGTACTTAAATCCTTCAAAATGTATGGTGCCTAACTTAGCTTGCAAGGTTATCACACAACATTGATAATGGAAAACATCCATGACTTCTCAAGATATTTGAGCTTGGAAGTGGCAGTACAAATCCCAAGTTGTTATTTCATTTTACATCATTGTGCTGGATTTACTTATTGTGGACAATGAGCATCACTCGTCTGATTTGATACCTCTTCAACTGATAGCTGATTCCACCTCATCAGAAATTCTTTGTAAGGACGCTTACACATCTGAATTACTACATCTGTCCAGTTCCAACACGCTACAAGCATATATTATATGGCCGGGAAGAATGTGTCTGTGTGGGTCGTAAAGTTTATACTGCATGGAAAGTATACTCCTTGGAACTAAACACTAAGACATTTCACAATTCTTTACTGTTTTATAAACAAGTCTTTCTAAGCTGGGGAGTAAAAATTGATGCGATAGCTGGGTGGCATGATAACATGTTGCAGAGATAGCAGAGATTAGCTTTGTTTTTAAAAAATAAATTAAAAGATAAGTTTAGAGAGGACTCCCATTTATTATAAAGGAATTTTCTAGATGCCTGTTTCCAAAGTTTCTTAAACTGCACAGTTTTTGGCAGTAGACCAGATTATCTTTTCTTGTCCTTGAATTTCATAGCACAAGGAAGGTTGGAAAATTAAAAATCTGTTTGGAAATTGTGTGCATATTACTTATTCATGTCATAAAATAAGAGGATAGTTCTTATATTGATATAGACTGAAAGGTTTTTCGCTCCCTGTAATTCTCTGGAGAGAGACAAGAGGGCTACGGCAAAGCGCTGTGCAGTACATTCCAATCATACCTGCAAGTTTCACTGTGTGTGATGCATTTTTGTCATGAATTTGTAACACCAGCTGCATCTACATGCCATGGAAACCCTGTGTTGCCAAAGGGTTTGTACATCTCTGAGCTTTCTAAATTACTCTAAGAATTTTGCAAAAAGCCCCTTCATCTGCTCTACCTGGTTGGAGTTTTTATGGTTGTGGTTTTTTCTCTTTTTTTCCCCCTTCTAAAAACATTTCTTAATAGAAATGGCATTTTGCTTTAAAATTTCCCAGCACATTTTCCAAGATGCCATACTGGTTTTTGTTGTCCCACATACAAAAAGGGTGTTGGATCATATGGTGAGGGCTAAAAATTGGTGGTTATTATCAATCAGTTTTGATGTTGAAGTAAAAAGTTCCATGTTTGAGAAAACTCATTTTCTTTAATATTGGAATAAATGTGCCATTCTTACAGCTATAGGAAATACTTTCTCTTATTCAGGAGCAGACCTTTTAATGCTAAAGGCCAAAAGCATGTTTTTAAAGCATTTCATTAATCTTGCAAGGACAAGAATAAGGAGATTTTTTTTTAAACCATCTCTTTCTGGCCAAAAATATGCTTAAAATCTTATTCCTATTTTTTTCCCCTTCATTGTTTTCCTTTAATTATATTTTAAGGCTCATTTAACTATATTTTAGGACTATTTTCTGTTTGAGAAGTCTGTTGGTAGAGAATGAATCATCCATCCTGCCTTCTGGCTCCATTAGGTGAAAAGCATCTTTGTGGTGATTCCATCCTGTGAGAAACATCCATCACTAATTTAACCTTTCTAGCTTATTCCTCACTCACGGTTCAAGGCAGCAGGTAAAAGAAGGGAGGAAATGGAGGGAAGTTCATGCTTGCAGTGGCAGATGAACCCCTTCTTTCCCAACTTGCTTTCTCAGGTGCCCATGTACAACAGATACGAGGCTCTGGATGTGGAAGACCAGTCAATGGATGCTGTACATGATGGTTCCTCTACACCAGCAGTGTTGCCAAGGTCAGAATGGCATTGCTTCCAAATCACAACTCCATCCATGAGGAAAAAATGGCAAATTATAGTTGTATGTGACTCCCTACAGAGAGGAACCAATATGTCAGAGAGATCCTTCTATTAGGGAATTCTACATGCTCCCTACATTGCAGAAAATCCTAGTCTGGTACAGCCCTTGGACTATTATTCATTATTTCTCTTCTTGTGTGAGTGGCCTTGGAGCTGCAACATGTAGTCCAAGGGCAATCAAAGAGATTTCAAGGCCTTGAGATGGTTAATAAGGGCATCTGCAGTACAGTTAAATTTTTGCCTTTATACTGCCACCTGCAAGAAGCAACAATGGAAGAAATAGAGTGAGACTCAGTCTATCAATGCATGACTCCATGATTTGCATCACTGCCACAGTTTTGGGTTTTTTGGTAATGTAAGGGTCTACTAGAAACAAGGCGTATCTGCCTCAGAGGGTGAAGAGGGTCTTGGCTCACTTACAGGCCTTTAAACTTGACTTGAAGGGAGAGGGGAACAGCATCAGTCTTGCCCACAAGCTGTGGGATGACATGCTAAACTGACAGGGATCTGGCTTTATTGAGAGCGCACAGCAGACAGGGTGAGGATTCTCCTCCTGTTCTTTTCTCTGCTAAGATCCCACCACCTGGTGTACAGTCTTCAGCTCTGGTGTCCTCAGCACGGTAAAAGCATGGACCTGTTGGAGCGAGTTGGGAGGAGCACAAAAATAGTCAGAGGGCTGGATAACCTCTGCTACAGAGTGAGGGAGCTGGGTTTGTCCAGCCTGGAGAGGAGAAGGCTCCAGGGAGGTCTTAAGAGTGACCTTTCAGTACCTAAAGGAAGCTTGTAAGAGAGATGGGGGCAAACCTTTTAGCAGGGCCTGCTTTCAATAGCACCAGGGGTGATGGGTTTTAAAATAAAGGAGGGCAGATTCGGACTAGATACAAGGAAGATACTTTTTACAATGGTCGTGGTGAAACACTGGAAGAGTTTGCCCAGTGAGATGGTAAATATTCCATCCTCGGAAACATTCAGGGTTAAGTTTGACAGGGCTCTGAGAACCTAATTTAGCTGAAGATGTCATGGCTCATTCCAGAGGGCTGGACTAGATGGCCTTAAGAGGTCCCTTCCAAGCCAGACTATTCTGTCAATTTATGACTCCATGATTCTATAGTTCTTTTAATACAGAGATTTTCATCATTTTGGTTTTAGATCCCCTGTTTTACTCTATTGTCATCAAAGTATGTGTCTGTACTAATTCTCTGTACTGAATAGATAACTGTTCTGAATCAATACTGACTTAAATGAAACTATTAAAAGTTGTTTGAATCCAAATGGCAATCCCATTTCTTATAAACAAAGCTTTTATTTGTAGCTAGAATATCAAATACAGATGTACAGAATTTACAATTAATTGGTTTTATATGTAACCAAGCAAAGCCCTCTATTCTTCTCCCCCTACCCCCTCCCCCCCAATAGAACAATTTTCACTTTAAATTAAGACCTGGCTATTGCCAGAGGCCTATGTGCTCTCTTTCCAAATCCAGATCACTTGTGTTGTATTACAGAAGTCTACAGGGTAAGCTTTGGCATAGGATATCAGCTGATTTTTAAATAGACCAAGTAATCTCCTTCTCTTAACCTGCTTAGAATAAAACCTCAAGTTCTTATTCTCCAGCATAGCAACTGAATGATAAAAAGGAAAAAGTCCAAAACTGTTGAATATCTTCACTAGAAAATGTTTATCATTTCTTTTGGTGTTTTGGGGTTTAGGTTTTTTGGTTGGTTGATTGGTTGAGTTTTTTCCTCTTCTTTTTCAAGTTAGGTTTTTTTAGTTTCTAAAAGGGAAAGGTTGGGTAACTTTTCAGGTATATAATGCTCTGATTTTCTGGTTTGGGAAGTCAAATTCCTGTGCAAAGAACCCAGTAGCCCTAGAAAGATCTCTGTCTGTGCAATACTTTCTGAATAAGAAATTGGTGAGCTGTTTCTAATTCTGAAAGTATGTTAATGAACTGTCTGTGATTCTTACAGACCAATGGACAAACCTTAAGGGGACAGTCTGGCTGTTACTTGTTTGTATAATTCTCACAACAATATTTACTTCTACTGGATCTATAGCTATATTTCCCCAAGTTCCACTTAAATTTCCTATTTTTCCTCAAACACATTGAAGCTAATTATTTTGGAAGAATTTCTCAAATTCTTCAGTTAATTATCTGGAGTTAATTACCTGATCATGCCTGAACTTGTATCACAGACATTCAATGCCAAATCACCCCATTTACAGTAGTGAAGCATAGCAGGGAACTCTTCCATTTAAAAGCTTCTTAAAAATAATACTCAGAATTTTTGAGAACACTAAGGGAATGCTAGCAGGATTTTCACTTTAGCTCAGCCTAGGCAGCCAAATAATTATGTATAATAATGATTTTAAAGATAAAATCACAAGATAAGGTCTTGACAGAGGACAGCTTCTAGAGGTCAATTACTCTTATTTTTTTGGACAAAGCAAAAATATAAGGGTCTCTGTTTTCCCTGAGAAGGACTTTATATGACATGGCTATGGAATAGCTGCTGGAAATAGTTGACAGACTAGGCACTGAAGAACAGAAAGACAAAAAGAAAGAACTGAACTTCTGGGAAGTAAAAACTCTTTAAAGAAAGCCACAATTTTTATGGGTATGTCACTCTATTCCACACTGATATTATGTTCCGTTACACATGATTAAGATTAGGAAAACAAAGAAAAGGAAGTCAGTAGAAGAAAACAATGAAATATAGATAAAAGTGGAGGGGAGTTGAGTCAAATTGTAAATTATTTCTACTGGCATGAAAAACAGACTATAAGGTAAAGCAAAATTATTCAAAGGAAAACAGAGACAACCCAGTTTAAAGTCCCATGTTAAAACAAATCTCAATCAATCAAGTGATTGATTCTACCTTCGCAGTGTGTCAGTTACAAATGACAACAACTGGAATCAATGGATTATAGCTTGTCATCTCTATGAATTCTCAAAGTTTGGTGATATTGGCAAAATAGCAATGAAGCTAACAATTGTTGGGTAAAATATGATTAATATTTTGCTCCATGACAATTTTCTTTCTTTGAAGAAAGAGGCACCATTTCAATCAAATCACAATTTTGTCTTTCCAAGGGCAAAATAAATTACTAATATGTTCAGATATTCAGAAAAATCTTTGAGTAAATTTATTCACTTATACACATTTGAAACTTTAAATGCTGTGCTTTAGTAGTCATAAGAGATTTTCCTGTTTGAACACATTTTCTATTAGGCATTTTATACAATATTGTGTAGTAGTAAAGTGCTTTGCAAATTAGTGTCACTGCATTAAGAACAATGGAAAACTGAATACGAAAAACTAGGAAACTTGCTTAATTTCCCTATAATAACTGAAAGGCTCAAATATTTATTTAGGTTCTTATCTAAACACATGTAAAATGTCTTTGTTAGTGCATATGTGATAAACAGTACTTTAAACTTTGATCTGTACAAAAAATTGAATTTTAATTAATCAAGTATAATGTTCTTCATTAATGTTTATTAATATGTAATGCTACAGTATATTTTGCAGCCCACTTTTTTTCTTTTTGTTTTCTTTTTAAATAATGGACCTTATAAATAGCAAGTTCCATTTTCTCCAGTTTTTTGCTTAGAATTTCTTTTTCCCACTTTTTTTTATTTTTTTCTGAGAATTTTTGGGCCTTGGAGGTATTTCCAGAAATGCTTTGAATATTACTCAGTAAGGAACTCTGATGAAAATTATATTAAGATGAAAGCAGTTTCTAGAGTCTATAGGTGAGATTCTTCAAAAATTTATTTCTACAACTAGCCTGTAGATTTATTAAATTTATTGAAAATGTGAGACTTGCTGGGGACAAACAAACAGCCACATCAAAAGTTAGTTTGAGAATTGTTGGAATAGGAGCACTCAATGTTCAAAACTTTTGAGGTACCCTTCTCTTTATCATTTTATTCAGAGACTAGCAGAGACAGCTATTCATAATGTCATAATTTAAAGTCTTCATGTGAAGTGTGGATGTATTTCTGGAAGCTATTGTTCATCCAAGTACAAACTATCATACTCAGCAAAGTTTTGTGAAATATATTAGACTACTAAAAACTCCACCTGGGCTGTAACTGCCCAGGTCAAGGGTCTACCACCTCATCCAAAAATGAAGAAAATTAATAAAATTCTTCTACAATTTTTTTTCTGATTATTCATATATATTATGCCCCCAAAAATCATTGTCTAATTATAGAAACATTGTTTTATTGAAAAGTTGAGACAAAAATTATTTAGGAGATGCATAGTAAGGCACCCGCCCTTTTAATGTCCAGGGTGGCCACAGCCAGGCAGCTGTGTTCAGGAGGTGATTGTGAAAGCCAGCAAGTATGAGGGTATGCTAA
>VXBQ01001271.1:506268-609827 GCA_013400175.1 Phainopepla nitens | reverse complement strand
AAAAAAAAAAAAAATAGGGAAAGGGAGCACCCTAAAACACTAGCTGATACTTGTAGGAATGATGGTATGCAGTGACTAGAAGTTTTAGCTTTTGAAGACTAAAAAAGGTGAGTGTCAAGAAACATCTTTAGTAGTTTGATGAAGGGTATACAAAGGTATTTTTATCAGACCTTAGCATCTTTGCAATCTAGCTTATCTATCATTGTCACAGTAGGTTCTAGGATTTTTCTTTCATAGGAGCTTTATTGGCTAACAAGCATACCTATGGATCAAAGGTTTGGTTTTTGGTTGGGATTTTCTCTCAATTTCAATTTGAAAATAAATATGCTGGAACATGCTAACTCAAAAATGCTATTTTCATTCTTTTAATTCAGAAAAGTGCACATTAATGCTTTTGGCTGCTGTATAAACTATGGATGAGCTACTAAACTATTTTAGGTTCATTTCTAATTAAATGCTGAAAGTTATACAGATTAAGAGGCAGGAAAGACTAAAATAAATAAAAGTAACTCTATTGCAGAAAGTGCTGATGAAGCTAAACTATTGTTAACAGACTTTTGTTCTGGAGCAGATTGATCCTGCCAGGTCACTTGAAAGGCTTGACTGTGGAAACAGTTTTAGAACAAGACTTATAATAACAACAACATAGCAGATACGGGCCATTTATTTAAGGATTGGATTCTGTGCTCTTTGTGGGTCCCTTCTATCCTTCCATCTCAGAATATTCTGTGGTTCTGTAAATTTTTAGGGATTTTTTGGGGGGTTGTTTTTTTTGTTTGTTTGTTTGTTTTGTTTGTTTAGGTTTTTTTGTTTGGTTGGGGTTTTGGGTGGGGTTTTGTGTTTGGGGGTTTTTTGTTGGGTTTTTTTGGGGGGGTGCTTCTGGGGTTTTTTGTTTGTTTGTTTGTTTGTTTTTCAGGGTTTTTTTTGTCTCAGTAAATAGGCATATGGTGCATTGCAGATTACTTATGCCTAACAGGATTCCCCCTTCAGGTTGGATCTCTGCAAAACATGTAGCATGGAATAAACATTAAGAAAAAAACATGGGAAAAGATGACTTGAAACAAATTGTGAGTAAGTACTGCTTATGTTTTATTTGGAGTTTACTATTTTTAGCGTCTGTAGAAGACTACACACTGCTATAGCCCCTCTTGTGGAATCTCTCAAACATATCATTTGCTCATAAAAATTAGACACTGCCTTTACCCACCTGGTTCTGCAAACTATTTACTCTAGCCATACTCTTTATACAACTGTATTAGAGAAAAACCAAAGTAGTATTGGGGATGTTTTGTGTAGTTTGGCCTTTCAAGCCAACTCCTATGTAACCACAGCAATAATGCCATGTAAGGCTGGGAGGACCTATGCAACCTTACCAGGAATGCCAGAATTGGTGTCAGAAGTAACAGCATGGGTACCAGAATATCAGAAAGAGCAGAATAGATATGGATGTAGTAAACAAAACTGGGGCCAAGGTGGTGGTGGTGGTAAACTGAAAGGACTGTTTATTTGGATGAGACTGTAATAGAGAAAAACAGAGAAGAGTTGGAGAAATTTTAAATTGATAAAAAAGATTGCAATTATTTGACCAGAGCTGCCTGTGGTAACCTGTGGTTCAGCCATGAGCTTGAGCACCACAGTCTAATCAGGAAAACAACCCAAATCTACTGTGCTGATAACATCAATCATGTTTTTGTAGTAGTTAATATCTATGAAATTAAGAGTATGCTTTCTTAATGCTAAAACACTCTGTTCAATGGAATTAAACATCCTGAAGTAACATTGTCAGTGCCTGATTCAATTCTGAGAGTATTTGCATATTTGAATTTAAAAAAAAATCCAAAGAACCAAAAAGCAGTGTTTTCCTGTTTGCTAAAGTATGATGTTGCAAGTAGATTTTTGCCTGATACAGACAGCAGCTGCAAATCAAAGTAGTTTGCTCACTGATTTTATGTAGTTAGGTAACAACTAAATATTACTGAGATAATTGCTTCAAATTCCTGAAACTCTACAGACCACATTTTTTCCAGTAGTCTCTGTATGTTTGCATTGTTTTGTTTTTGGTTTTGATTTCCCTCTGCTACATACTTCAGGTAATTGGAAATCATGGTTAAGACTAATGAAAAGAAGATGGGTAACCATGGCTGGTATTACAGACTTTTAGCAATGCATAGTTTCTTTTTCTCTTTTCCTAAGCATTTTCTGTTGCAATAAATGTATCCTCACCTGTGATCCGTTTAAAAGAATTCAAGCTCGGCAGAACAGGCTGTCAACCAGTCACTCAGTTTTGAAAGTAAAATGTTCTTGAATTTACTTTTCAAAATGGATAGTCTTAAAATAGAGTAGTTTCTTAGAGTAATTTAGTGATTCACCGCACTGCTTCTATAAATCAGAGTTTAACAGTTGAAACAACACAAACAGTAAAAAATTAAAGAAAAACGCAACCAATAAAAAAAAACAACAACAAAAAAAATTTTGACAACCTCTGATATTGTGGCATTTTGCCTTGGGCTGTTGTAAATTAGATTTGTGTTGTATAGAAACTCACTAAACCCAAGGTACAAAAAAAAATATTCCAGTGCAAATATTACCATTCTTTCATTTCACATAAATATTCCTATATATATATATATAAAATGCATAAATAAAGTGAAAACTTTTGAGTATATTTATTTGTGAATTTAAGCTGTCAGAACAAAATTATTTTAAATTTAGGCCAAATTTGCTCAAGAATTTAATTAAAAAAAAAAAATCCATTCATTTAAAAAGCATAAATAGGCATATCCAGCTCAATTCTTTTGTCAGAAACACAGAGCTTCTGGAAACATTTTTTCTGACTATTCTCTATATTCATATTACCTGAAGTTGGTGTAAGTTAAGAAAAATGTTATGGGTATAGGAGCTGTCTTTTCTTCCTCACTGATGGTAGCTGAGTTCTACCAACACTGGGGAAAAAAAAAATATCAAAAATAAATATCAAAGGATTTTTCACTGGGGTAACCATTGCCCTAAAAAAGCATTACCTCAGCAATTCCAGTGGTGTCAGGGACGTAATTCAATAGGTGAGATGAAATAGTCCCTGTGCTAATGCCGTGGAAGCCATAAGGCCGACTGCGTGACTTACCAATCTTTGTGTTTCTCAGCTCAGACTGAAACTGCATGGAAGTCATTCCAAACCTTTCCCCTTGCTCAGTGCAGCATAGCAATAGAAAGCACTCAGCTCTTCTCTTGCAAATCCAGTCTGGGGCCTGAATTCTGAACAATCAGTGGATTTTCTTTGTTCCAACTGTCTTTTTGAGGTCAGTGCATTGTCTTTCATTGACCTGGCAGCCATGTTTGAATCACTGGTGTGACACTCTAGGAACAAAACCAGTATTCAGTGAGGAAAAATTCTCTTCTAGAATGATAACTCTTGAAGGATGATATAACTTGTTGAATAAATAAAATCCCTGATCTGTACATGAGGACTGTGCTTGCTAACTGTGACAGGAGGGAAAAAAAGAAGATCTACTGGTTTCAGTTTCCCAAAATAATTACATGGTTTTTTTTCTTTTATGGAAGCTGCAGGAAAAGAACAAAGGAGCTAAAGATCATAAGACAGGTCGCAGCATACTCTGAGAGACAAGCTATTAAAAACAATTTTGTCTTTCCAGAGTTTTTCCAGGTCATTTTCCCTTCACTCATTATAAGTAGTAACACTTACATGAAAATAGGATCTTGGTTTCTCAGGAGTTTATCTGCTCTTTATAATTATCCTCCTGAAGTCATAATACTGATTTCTGTGGTAATTATGTTTTCCATAAGTTTTCAGTGGTTCTTCCAAGGTGAACATAATCTAGACTGTAATCTAATAATAGCATTTCAATAGTATCATTAAGACCAAGTTTTACAAATATAGGAGCCTAAAATGCTGTCTAAAGATATATGAGTCTATTATTACGTCCACACAGACAGCAATAAGTTGACTTTTTTGAATTGCTGATTTTGGCTACTCACTTGTGTGAGAAGCTTAGCATTCTTGAAAATCTCATTACTTACCAATGTTTCTAAGTCTAGATTTTCAATATTTTTTTATAAATTTTGACCTACTTAAATAAAAACTGTAACAAGGCTGCTCAACTGAGTGAAAACCAGAGTACAATAGTGCAAATTAATCCATTTAATCCAGAAATATAAAGGCCATGCCAACCTCATTTTCAAAGTACTGATCATCCTATTTATCATTACATGTTTGTAAAACTGAACACAAAATTTCAGCTAATTGATGCTTTGTATCATAGTCTCACTGGGTGTTCATGATTGTCTTTCCATTTATTTCTGTACAGATGGACTCTATGGTACTACTACCCAACAAGAAAAAGTTTATGGACCATGGAAATATGGCAGAATATCTGCAAGTTCAAAAGACTAACCTAAAGATATTACATCATATACCCATACATTAATCGCCTATCGTCTAAATGAATTTTTAACTTTTGTAAATAACTGGAAAAATACTACAATGTGATAATTTTTTGGTTTTCAAATACCTGTCTCTGTTGAAAGCAGTATGCATTCAATGCATATGTAAACAACTTGTCAGATGT
The DNA here is from genome assembly GCA_013400175.1 of Phainopepla nitens. Lineage (NCBI taxonomy): Eukaryota > Metazoa > Chordata > Aves > Passeriformes > Bombycillidae > Phainopepla > Phainopepla nitens. The sequence continues at coordinate 605,244 of VXBQ01001271.1, read as the reverse complement.
TAATGTTTTTCATTCAAATTCAGAATTTACAGTCATCTTCACATGTAAGTAGAAATAAAACAAGAAAGACCAAGGCCCATCTGGAATTAAATCTGGCCAAGAATGTCAAGGACAACAAAAAGACCTTCAAATATATCAATAACAAAAAGAAAACTAAGGAAAATATGGCCTGTTGCTAAATGGACGGGAGGCCCTGGTAACAGAGGATATGGGAAGGCAGAGTTACCAAACACCTTCTTTCCACTGGTCATCACTGACAAGATCAGCCCTGGTGAATCTTTGACCAACAAGGCCAAGTGCTTCTCAGAACAATACCAAGCATGAATACAGACCAGGACGAAAACAGANAGATGTTAATGTTTTTCATTCAAATTCAGAATTTACAGTCATCTTCACATGTAAGTAGAAATAAAACAAGAAAGACCAAGGCCCATCTGGAATTAAATCTGGCCAAGAATGTCAAGGACAACAAAAAGACCTTCAAATATATCAATAACAAAAAGAAAACTAAGGAAAATATGGCCTGTTGCTAAATGGACGGGAGGCCCTGGTAACAGAGGATATGGGAAGGCAGAGTTACCAAACACCTTCTTTCCACTGGTCATCACTGACAAGATCAGCCCGGGTGAATCTTTGACCAACAAGGCCAAGTGCTTCTCAGAACAATACCAAGCATGAATACAGACCAGGACGAAAACAGATTGAGGGCAGCCCTGAGGAGCGGGACTCCAGGATATTGGTTGACAAGAAGCTCAACATGACTCAGTAATGTGCATCCACACCATTTTTCTCTTATCCAAGCCACACAAATCAATCGAACAAGGAGACTTGCTGTAATGCATTTTTTCTCTGAGATTTTCTGCCCTCGCCTAGATGAGATGAGATGATATGTTGAAAGAAAACTGCCACAGGTTATGACAAGCCCTCAGGATATTGGTTGTTGGTTGCATTGTCCATTATTTGCAGGCAATCTAGGCAAAACCTATTACACTCCAGAGAAATGTCTGGTCTGCACATTTATAGCAACAAGAGAGCAGACAATGCAGCAATCAGCCCCCGTGAGCAGTGTTACATTAGTAAACCACCACAGCTGCACCTAGTTTCACTGGTAAATATGTACCCTGGCCATCAAGAAGATCTCATGTCTGAAACTGCAGATATGTACAGAAAATATTGTTGTTAAAACACAAGATTCCTGTAAAAGCAAAATCACCCTAGGATGGGGAAGAGATGGAAGAAAATATGTAGAGCACATTGTATATTTCCCCATATGGAGTCAGGATATCACTAAAGTATGTAAACAGATGCAGCAGTTTTTTTGACTCAAGAGGTATGGTGTTTTTTTCTGGCTGATCCTAGATTTCATGCAGCCTAGTCCTCAAATTTATCAAGGTCCCTCTGAACTGAAAGATCAGACACCCTTTACATTAGGGTCATCTGCAAATTTTCTCCAAAAGTATTGTGTGTGATCACCGAGGTCACCATTAAAGATATTAAGTATTGTGGTTCTTGGCTCTAATTCTTCAAGTACTGTATTCTTCCGGTCACCAAATGAACACCCAACCTTTGATTACAGTTGCTTGAACCTGGCAATGCAGCCAGCATTCAACTTACCGGTGGGCGCATCCAGTGCGTACATCCAGCGTTCAAATAATGACATAGAGGGAGATGGTGTGAAAGCCCTTGGGGACCACCACTTATCCTTCATCCACCCAGCCAGTCAACCATCCTTGATGGTAACTTCTGATTATCTTCTCATGCTTCATTTACTTGGAAATAAATTCCAAGAGGATGGGCCATTTGGTCTTTCCAGGGAGTGGAGTGAAATGTGTCAACTTGTAGTTCCTTATCTTGTAGTTCCTTATGCATTTCCAAAATAGATACAGTAGTATTTCCAACTGCCAGACCTCTTCCAAATATCAGAGAGCTCCACACATATACACGACATTCCCACAATTACATTGTCCATCTCTTTCCACAGTCTCAGGTGAACCCCATCTGGTACCTGGGATCTAAATATATCCAGCTTGTTTACAAGTGTAGAGGAGTGCTAGAACTGTAGCAAGCTTGGTGCTGCAAGTCATGACGAGACATGGACACAAGGCTAGGCTAAAATTATTGGGGTTTTTACCTGCATAAAAGGTCTGTAGATGTAAAAGGGTGTTTTTGCACTACTTAAAGACAGTATAAGAAAAAATTACTGCAGAATGTTGTGACTTTTACAGGCTCAGCATGTAAATTATTCATCTGTACTGAATGTACAGTGTAAATGATCAAAGGTGTACTGAGCATGTTTTTAATGCAATATGACTTGCAGCCTTTCAGCAACTCACACAGGATAGTTTTGAAGCCTTTAGGTGAGTACCTGTAGTTTTCTTGTAATAATCCCTTGAAGCCTACATTTGTCTGTTCATCCTTTGCTGCTGACCACTTGCTCTTATATCAAAGCTTATCCTTTGGGCTAAGACATAGCTAATAAAAATGAAGTCTCCAATTTGTGCAAATTGAAGATCTGTTCCACAATGTGATCATACAGATATTTTCTGACTAGAGATGCAATCTGTCTGTGATCAGTAACACTAAAATCATATCATACTTACTGCAGATCACAGATCACAGAACCTCTTATTGCATTTTAAAATCAAAAGTCATTGAATTATCCAAAAACTCTTCACAATGACTTTGTTTTTTGACAAGATTTTTATCTCTGAAGGCATGCAGTCTTCCACACTACTCATCTTCCCATAGGTTAAAGTTCCAACCTTCATTTTCTGGGTACTTTATTCAGCTCACTACATTAAAAAAGGTTTTTATGAATGAAGCTTTATACCATTTTTTTTTTTTTTGTAAGCACAAACAGTTCTATTGCATTTCAGTAGATCTATCTTTACTCAACCCAAATATGAAAGACAAAAAAACCAAACCCAAACCCAAAACCCCCAAAACAAGAAGATGAAAATTAGTAAAACTGAAGTGAACAAAAAGATAGTTTGGCTTCTTTTTGAAAAACTGATTCTATTTGTTTGAAATCAGTAGTGTATAAGCCATTTTCTTGGTCTGAAGAAAGACCTAGAGCCTATTGCATTCACAGTTATGTTTTTAGCCAGTGTTTGCGTTCTTTGCCGTGCAACAAAGAGCAAACAAAAGGAGTTGGAGTATGAGTTACTGTGAACACTCACGCACCCCAACAATGGAAGACAGTTCAGAAAAGATGGGTTCCTGGAGCTCAGGGAAAAGCACAGGGAGTGACCACAGCTGTTGGAAAGAAAACTCATCACAAAGGGGATCTGAGTTAGCCAGAGCAGTATGGGGGAAGAGTATGTGTGGCTGAGTCCAATATGGAGTACAAAAACAGAGCAACAAACAAAACAAACTTAGAAGAGAGCAAGTCTTGAATTCACTCAACCCACATATTCTTTCCCCCTGACTGTGGATGTTCAGCATCCTGACAGTTGGCATACAAAGACCAGTAATAGTAATCATTTTTGTGTTCTGATGCAGCTGTGTATTGCAATTGCTATATAATGTTTGTGTTGTGATTTCGGTACATTGATAGTTTCTGCTGTGAGAAGAATGAAACAGTATACAGCACAGGGCCAAGACATGGAGAAAGTCTGGTTTTAATAACTATTTATTATCCAGTTATATCTTACATCGTTGTCCCTGTCACTGAAACCCTAGGGAGACACAGCAGTCCGAGTTTACATGATTTCTGTGATATCATAATTTCAAAGCTAAACCAAGAATTCAGCATCATGCCCCAACATATTTCTTTACCCTAGAAGTCCTAATCTTACAGATCAACTACCTTTCATGTTTGTGCTAGTGTATTGGTAGATAAGCTACCCTTGCAGGAGCACATTCACTATACTGAAATTCTTGAAGAATAAATTGGTCACTGAACATTTCTTAGTGTTTGGCAAAGGTCTGAGTTTTTAAAGGTCAGGAAGGTTAACATTTACAGTGACCTTTGTAAACATAGTACTACAGATGAAACATTTTGCACTGTTGCCAAAGATATAAAACCACTGCAGCTCTAGCTCATATTCCCATAGTCTTAAAAGATGTCTCTTAATTACCATAAAACAATATATCTGATAGTATTAAAATATAGTTTGTTTCTTTCAGATTAATAAAACCTATCTGGTCTTGTGGTTCAATGTACATTGGAGCTATCAGTTATCTGATTTCCCTTCCATTTCAGGAGACATTAACTTTCTCTTATTTTCTGAAATCTAGAAACCTTTGTAAGGTGCTCAGAAATCTTTACAGCAAAAAAGGAAAACATTTCTAAATTCGAAGTACCTCTATAGTCAAATATCCTTTAGCAGTGGCACATTGAAATAGTTCATTAGGTCTTGAAAGCTTAATTTCTGCATAAAATAAAGAAGGCACCCAGCATCTTGGAGGCTTTTCTGAATATCCAATTACATCAACAAGCTGTAAAATCTGTTCTCTTTTTAAATCACTCATTGGTTGATTTCTGAATGTATATGATTTATTTTTAAACGTTAAGGATGATGTTGATACTCCTACAAACAGTCTTTTAGTTGCCAATGTAAAATCCTACTGAAGGGAAAATTAAATCTATCATATCCATTGTAGAAAATGTATGTCTTGAAAACAAGAGGGGAAACTACTTCATCAATTTATAGGAGTGCAGAAAGTGGTATATAGATTAACCAGAAGAGTTCAAAACTCTAAAATTCAAACTATCTTATGTGAATCAGTCATTAGTAATTACCAGCTTTTGAAAAATACAGCTCCCATGAATATCTAAGTGAGAACTTAAACTTTGAATTAAAATTCAGGTACATATTGCTATGTTTATATTAAATTCATAGAGATGTCAGAACAAGCAGACAATTATCATCAGCCGAAGTTTTTCAGTAGTGAATAATAGAAGTAGTTCTCAACATGAGAGAGAGCTTTCACCTCTCTTCCTCATCACTTGCCTTTGGCTTACGCCTGATATTATCACATCAGTCTGCAGTGGAACCAAACGTAAGGTGACAAAATGCAGTGGAAGAATCATGCTGAACAGGAATAGAATAAAGCTATATTTTTTTCTAAAAGAGAAGGAAGTCCCATAAATTGTGATAATAACTGACTATGAAGTGACTATGCCTAGTAGATAATTGTTCATAATTGCTCTATTCTATTTAATGGCAAGTTCATATAGTGGCAGATTTTCATAAGGCTTATGCTTGGGTATTTGGGTATCTGAATTCTTATAATTTGCAGATAAATAGAACTGTGTTCTTGAAAATTCCCAGTGTTCACAGAATGTAGACATATATAAGAAAACATTCTTGCATAAAATTCACACATAAAGCCCAAAGTGTGTCTGGAGAATAATTTTCTCCCTAAGCACCTAGTAATCAGGAACAAAAACAAATATTAAAATCTGTAAATGAAAAATGAAGTCCAGAGACTTGTACCATGCCATTGTTTTCATTCAGCACCTTGGACTGTCTACATCCACCAAAAGAACAATAGTAGCAATGGTACATCTGATACCTCTTACAAATGAGACACAGTCTGGTCCTATCCATATGAATAACACTTTTCTGTGCTGCATTGTATTGCTTCCATGTGCTATCTGTAGATCAAAACCATTAAATCACAGTAGCAGCCAACAACCAAGAATATAATTACAGACCCCTTTAACTTCAATTTTATCAGTTAAACAGTTACAGGAGAACACCCATAGGGGGTCAGACCAGACATTTTTGAAGTCTAGCTTGAATGAATCCTACATCTGAATATGCTGAATGCTTTGGAAAAGCTTTGAATTAATGATTCATCTCATCCAGCTGAGGTGTTGGAGACTATGGTTTTATACTGTAAAGAAGTGGATGGCAGTACTGAACAAAGATATTTCCAGCCTGTCTCTTTCCAGCACTGTGCTGTAACTAACTTCCTTTCCTCTCACCTGCTCTGGCACTAGTCTTTCATGGGATGAAGTGTGAACANAAAAAAAAAAAAAAAAAAAAAAAAAAAAAAAAGAAAAAAAAAAAAAAAAAAAAAAAAAGAAGCGTAAGGCTCCCTTAAGATGACTCACTAACTTGATTTCATTTCTAACTCCAAACTAAATGTGTCTGTGTAGGGTTCAGCTGATATCTGAGCTGCCCCCTCACCATGGGAGCAGAAATGAGTAGTAAAATATTGAGAGAGAAGGTAGGTATAACATAACACTTTATGAAGCTGTTATATTCACCAATTATTTTACATTGTGAAAGTATGACCTAAGCAATTTCCAGCTTGCAGAATTCAGTAGAAAACTTTCCTTTTTCTTTCTTGTACAGGAACATCTAAAGGCACTTAAGCCAACTCAAAGGCCTAGAGTTAGACTGAAGGGATCTGGGCACTGAAGATGGACATAGCAGATGTATATGTTGAACCTTCTCTGCGATGGTCTCCCAAATCGCCGCTGTCAACGCTTTAGGGACTCTGAATCTTTTATCAAGACAAGCCACAGATGGACATTTCTTTTATTAGTTTTGCATAAGAGCTTTTTGACATATTTCATCTGGAACTTCATATCTCAAATAAACTGTGTGAAAAAAATATTCTTTCATTTACTGTAGACCACCATGCAACAACTTTACTGGATACTTTTCAGTTTGTAAGTTGTGAGAAGTAGTGAATTCAGTGTCTACAGACTGCTACCACAGTTCTGTACCAAGCAGAAGAGCTGGTAATCACTTCAGCCCATCATCCTCTATTCATTTTTAATTCTACTATATCTCTTTTGAAACGGATAACTAGAAATGGATCCAGTGCATGAAAACACCATCCATTTACACATAACCTAATCACATTTTCTGTTTTGCTTCCTATTCTATTCCTAACAATTCCCAGATTTTGTTTGCCACTGTGGCTGCTAAATAGCACCCAAAAGCCATCCTTTAAGAATTACTCACTTCAGCCTTGATTTTGTGACTGACAGTAGCGATTTGGGTGGGTTTTTTCTCTTCTGTATAATACTTTATGTCAGCTGAGAGGAATTTTCTTTTCTTCTAGATTTGTTTGGTCAGATAGTGCCATGAAATTCTTGTTTAGCTCTTCACAGTTTGCTTTAAGTTAATGATCTTCAGTAATTATTTATCATTTGCAAATTTTACTACTTCAATAATCACCACCTTTATATTTTACGACAATATTGAAGAGTTTACATATGACGTTCATGTTCCTGAGGATAAGGATTTCCGCTATATTCTTAACTGAAAAATTGCCACTTATTTGTATTTTTTCTCTATTCTAAAGAATTAATAATGCATAAAAGGATATATCTCTTATCAAATTTTATGTCTATCAGAATGTGGCAAGCAATCTTATCAAAAGCTTTCTGAAAATCACACTATGATGTATGGACTAGATCACATTTATTCACAGTTTTTGACTCTGAGACTACTAGAGGATTTGTGAAGCATAACATTGTTTGAAGATAAAGTTGAATCTTTATTCCATTTAATTATGTAATATATTTTGAGATACAAGTGTATTAGATGCTGTTTCTCATACCTATTCAATCTTTCTGCCTACTGTAAGCAGTTTACCCTGCTAGTTGTTTCTTTATCCCTTTCTTTTTTTGAATATGCTTATTTTCTATTTTTAAATATATATATATATATATATATATATATATATATATATAAAAGATTTGGGGTTTTGTCCTCTAATAACCTTGAGCTCAGTTGACTTTATGGTCTTTATTGTTTCAGATCCTCTGTGCTATTTAAAGCTAAATTAAGATTTGCTTCTCATTTTTCTTGACTTATGATACAATAAATAACCCTTGCTGTTTAACCCTTGCTTCATGTTTTTCCAGATTAAAACAGTGATAATTCAGAGCTTTTTTAGAAATCTGCAATTATGAAGCAAGTTTTAACCTCAGTATTTCCCCAGGTGCCTGCTTGTCATTTTATATTATACAGTACATTTTTTATTTGCCTGTCTTCTGTGTTCTGCTGCATACAGAGACAAACCTAGTCCTGGTGTATCTCTAATGAAAGAAAGAGAGATACACAAGGGACAAATTCAGCCAATTATTTGTCTTCATTTGAGAGTTTCTTTTTTTATTTAACTAGTTGTCATTGATTTTTCCATTTAATAGTATCCTCAGTTTAATCTTTCAAGGTGAAGGCCCTTTGTCTGAAAGATTTCCCAGCTGAGTTTAAAATGACTACTACTGACAATAAATGAGATTTTTCTGTGACTCAGTAGGCAAGCCCAGCACTTTCCAAAACCTGGGTCATGAGTTCAATTCCCTGACAAAATAGATACATCATAAAAAATATCCTTGAGGTAATTTCTGCTTTCTGACTTATCATTCCTCTTGCAGTGTACACTGAATGTTTTGGCATTGCATCTTTTTGCCATAGTCCCTTCAAAAAGGGCAAATTTTGATTTATTGGTTTTTTTTCCAGATTTTAGTTTGAACAGGTAAAGAAATTTCTTTTCTCTGGAAAGGCTCAATTGAAAACTACTTTTTGAATAAAAAATGTAAGATTCTATGGGCCCAAATTGAAAGCTGGCCCGTACCTGCTCACTTTTATATACTACATATACTGTTCACTTTTATATACTACATATACTAGGCACTACATTTATTAATACTTCCACTGCAGTATTCCCAAAGTAGTTTATACTAAATGGCTGTATTACATTATTACATTAATTCCAGTTTATTTTGCTTGAAAATCAGTTAAAGTCATCTATTTCTTCACAAGCAACATCTAATATTCAGATTAGAATTACTCTATTCATATTAATTAAGACATCCATAAAGACATTTCTATAAGTCATCATAAATGGAAGTCAAATCTTCAACTCACAGATATACTTTTCCTGGATAGAGTGAATTAATCTTCTTTCAATGATCAGAACAAGGGATTTGGATGTAAGAAAACTAAAAAAGAACACTTTTTTTCTTAGACACCATTGTGCTGTGTTCTTGTAGCCCTTTAAACAGGGAACATTCACATATGAAAGGTAATAAGAGTTATGAGTACTTCTAGTTATCATTTGGCATTACACCAGATATTACACAATCTTACGGGTAAGACCACAGTAAACCCATTAATGAGTAATGCAGTTAGAAGTCAGGACAAAGCACATTTTTAAGCTTATAATGAAGTATAATGGAGCAATTGCCTGATTTTTTCAGGGAGTATTTTCCTTTACTTATCTCACTGATAGGCAAACTCAACACATGAGATCCAATGAACCAAAACTAAAAACAAAAAAGGAAACTAAAAATTTGCCATATGTGTCTACCATAACTCATGTTGCCATGTGTTTCCCTTACAGTCAACCATTGAAGAGACACTGGAATTCATTCATTAACCTTTCAAAATGGGAAAGGTAACTGTTATTTGCGTCCCTTGTTGAAAAAATTATTTGCATGGAGATTTAGCCTGAATTGCGCCCAGCGGGCAGTACCCAATGTCAACGTATGAACAGTAGAAACTAGTTCCTCAGACAATAAATATTTCCTTTTTGAAGCTCAAGGAATATTCAGCTGTGATCTCATTATGAGTTGGGGGAAGAGGATAGGAAACAGGCTTTTCATATAGCACAGGACTGCAGTTAAAAGCTAGTTCATCTCAAAACAAACAAATAAAACCCTCAAAAACACAATCTAGCAATAAAGAAAATCCGATGAAAATAAATTATATACTTAAAGAAAAAGCTATCCTGTTGCCTACAATACATACTTTCTCAGCAAGGAGCTAAGGAACATATCCTACAGGAATGATTTTGTAACTTGGGAACATTTTTGGTAAAATCATAAACCAAAAAAAAAGTAAAAGAAAAAAATCTAATGGCCTCAAAATAATTTGTTTGGTCATATGGATTTTTCCCAGTAATTTACATTAGGGGAAAATGTAAATAATAGAGATGAAAATTTTCACTTCTCTTTTTTATTTCCAAAGTTCCTTTCTTTTTTAATTGAACAATTTCAAACCCTCCAGATTGCAGAAAACCACCACAAAACAAGACTCAAAGATTCCTAGATCGTGGCAGACAAAACATTTAGTTGAAGCTACACTACTGTAGCTTGAATTTCAAGAATGACAGTGATGTAGAATCACTCACCAGCAAAGTTGTTAGGAAATTGTGAACTCTAATAGTCCTTCAGTCCTCTTGAGTTTCCCTCATTTTTTTAGAGACATGTTTTATTATCCAACTTTGTGCAGACAAAACTGTGTGAACATTACCTTCAATCAGCAATCAAAGTCAATCCAGCAGGCTTCAGATTGCTTATAGTGCGTATTTTTTTATTGTTAATCTCATCCCTCTGATACCATCATCTTTTCCATTCTTTGGTATCAACACCCCACCCCAGATGCCTGGGTTTGGTCTTCCAACTCCTTTATCAGGCAGGACTCTTCACAGCCATGTTTTTCATAGGCGGATATGTGCCTTGTGCTGGTTTTGGCTGCAGCTGTCAGTTTTCTTCACAGTGACTGGTATGAGGCTGTGTTTTGGATTTGTGGAGAACACAGGATTGATGAAAGAGACGTTTTTGTTATTGCTGAGCAGGGCTTGCACAGAGTCAAGGCCTTTACCACTTTTTGTACAGCCACACTGGCAAGGGAGTTGGGAGTACATGGCAGGTTAGGAGGAGACACAGCCAGGACAGGCAACCCAAACTAACCAGAGGGATATTCCAGATGAAGTGATACCATCCTCAGGGCATAAAATGGGAGGACGATGGAGGAAGAGGGGGACATTTGGAGATATGGTGTTTGTCTTCCCAAGCCACTGGTATACGGGATGGGCTCTGCTCTCCTGGGGACACCTGAACACCTCCATGCCCATGGAAAGCAGAATAATCCCTTGTTTTGTTTTATTTGCATGCATGCTTTTGCTTCCCCTATTAGACTGCCTTTATCTAAACTCACAATTGTTTTTGTACACTTCAGATTCTCTCCCTGATCCTGTTGGTGGGGACTAAGCAAGCAGCTGTGTGAGCCCTAGTGGGTGGCTGGTGTGAAACCAAAACACTTGTGTAGAATTATTTATACAATCAAAAAACCCAGATTCCAACAATATTTATAAAATCAACATCTAAAATATTGCTTGAACTGCTGATGCTTCTGCTTTCCTCTCTTTTAAATTTTTTCCACTTTTTTCATTAATGTGATGAGAGAAGTGACAGGCATGAAAAATAAGCTCCAAAACCTAAATCTTAATTTTTATGTAACTTTGAATCTTGATTCCTAAGTTTCCACTAACTGAGAGAAATGCATTTATTTAGTATCACCTCACTTAAAGATGATCCTCACACTAGATTTATCTAGTAATTTTAGGCTCTAAGTTGAGAAAAAAAGAAAAGAAAAAGCCCTTTGTGAGTATTAGTAAATGGTGGAATGCAATTCAAACAGCAAATATTACTATGGAGATTGAATTTGAGAGCTTTTGTCCTAGACTGCAAGATGAGATGAAAATTGAAAATGTAGAGACAGTGGTGAATGGATATAACATATTCTGAAGTGAATATTGGAAACTGAAAGATAGTGAGAATTCAAAGAGATAACTGAAAATATAAAAATTTAAAAAAACTCTCAGATTAAGGAAATGGCATTGTTAAATTGTGTTGCTGGTAGAGACAAGAGAATCAAACAAATCTATGTTTCCAAGTGTTATAAAGAAGGCATAGAAGAATTGGGTTAAGATCTTATTTCAATGTAAGAAAGTAAATCTTTGTGTGGTAAGAGAAGACCTTGCTCAGGAACAGCCTGGCTTAAAATGATCCAGTGGTCTTCCAATTTTGGTCTAAATGAAATCTCTTAAATATTTGAATCAGTTCTAAAAAATAGGAAATTGCTGCAGAGTTCATTCACTGATGGCCCTCTGTTTCTGTCATCCTTCTCTGTAGATTTATTTGTTTCTTATCTGTTTAGTTAGTGATCAATACAGTTCTCAGAAGCTATAAATAATAAATAAGATGTATTGTTTTATGCATGTTTCTGTGGATCATTTTTGCTTATTCCTTTAGTGAGTTACAATGAATAAAATGCAAGATTTATGCCATTGTTCGATGAAATGGGATTTGTATCCACATATTTATCCTCATATGCATCTGCATATTTAAAGGTCACTTTTTAGTACTCAGATGTTTTCCTAAAATCTTGTGAGTGTTCATAAACCGTTATTCAGTAATTAACATATGGCATAGCCATCTGAGTATTTCTCATTCTTCAGATCATTTTGTTAATTACTTTTTTTCTGCAGACAACAGCACTAACTTACTGTTGTTTAAATTTATGACAGAAATATTAGCTTTGACTATCAGTACTTAATGGAATTGTTCACCTAAGGTTTGAATAAATTGTATTGTTTCTATCCTTCTGTCCAAGCAGTTGTAGTTTAGATTCTTACCAGTGTTGCAAATCATCTACTATATAGGCTTTCCTTGACTTCCACAGTTGTAAATTTGTCTGTTTCTACTGAGGACAGTGCACGTCCATTTCCTTTATCCAGGAGATCCCTCTCCTTGTATAAACTCCCTAGATTCTTTGTCTTATGAAAAGGAACTGCTTATTGTTTCTTTGTTTCCAAGGGTTTTCACTAGCCCTTGAAAGTTGGGCTAGTGTAAAATGAAATGTAATTTCACCTTTAGTACTCTCAGATTTTGACAGTGATGACATCTCCTTCATAGATACTTTCAAACATACACACTCATTTGGAGATATGTCTAAACTTCTCCTTATGTTTAGGGTACACTGCTCCTCACATCTACCTTCAGTAATTTTTTTAAAATTCCTGAAAATTACCTTTATTTGAGCTAAGAAAACTCCCTCTCAATTTTTATAGTATTTTAATTCTTTACATCTTTTGTCATTTGTTTCCTCTACTTTTACACTCAAATTATATATTTATTTGAAGGATGACATAGGCCATCTTGCTGGTTAAATTGTTGCCAGGCAATTGAGATATTAGTCAAGGTCTATGATTTCCCTAAAAAACTAAATTGAAATAAAACAAAATAAACCAACCAGAAAAACCACAAACAAACCTTAAACTCAATGACTTCTAAGAGGATTAAAAATTATAATCCAAACCTGAAATTCCTATTGCTTAGACTAACCCCAAAATGATAATTAAAGACAAGAGATGTAAATGGAAAACATTGCCACAAAATAAACAGATTTTCCTGCTGCCCAAAATATGTTTATTCTGAATCTTCATAAAAGTCATTGGCTAATTTGTGATGCAGGATTTTTTTTCTTAGCCAACACATTATCTCAGCAGATAATTTAAAAAGTAAACTAATTAACCTTTCTAAAACACCTTGCTAATTAATCATGTCTTTCATAGTTCCATTAGATATGGGGCCAACCAAGTCCAAGCACTCATATTTAATTTCTCACATATTGATTTATAAAGGGTAGTTTATTGCCTCTTGCTCATTAGCAGTTACAAGCAGCACTCCTGCAGGAGTTTATATCTCTTTTGTAATTAAGTCACGTTAGGATATCAAAATATAATGCAGATGTTTAACAGTAAGTTTTGATTTGTTGGGAGAGCTAGTAAAATTTTAAAACATCAGTAAAGTGAAACACTTTAGCTGATCTAGCTGTTTCTTTCCTTTATACTTTCTCACTTCATATCTCTCAATGTAGTTTTCCAGAACTGGTGATGAATTTTGCTTCAAAGGAAAACTTACTATCGTATGCAATGTGTTATATTAAATTTTAGCTCTTTAGTCACTGTTATTTAGTATCTTGAAACAGTTCACAACATTTCAAGGTGTTTGAAATAAGAACTTTGGGCTCTGAACATATTTTTTTCTGAAAGAAAACATTCCAAAGTAGTCAAATAAATAGAGAACAAAAGCTTTTATCTGTTCCAGCTCCAAATTTTGTTCAGGCAGAATAGAAAAGGAAGAGTTTTCATATTAGCCTTGTGAAAACTGTTCTCAAGAGATAATGAATCAAAAAGCATTAATTTTTTTATTTCATTTTATTGTTGAGCAGTAAACTATACTGCAGCATCTGTAGGACATTCTTATAAAATTGGTTAGATCATTTAGCCAAATGAATTCAAGATCAGAATGACCTAAGAACAAGGAGACAAAGCACTGATGACTTCTCTTTCAGTCTGTTTCGTTTACTGTTTGTAGCTTAGCTATTTTATTGAAAAACAAACAACAATCAAAACAATAAAAAATATACATCTCATTTAGCAAATGAATACTGCCTATTCTGTTAAATGTTTATATATATATTTATATATATATATATTGCAGACTGAAAAATATGGATCTTTTCTGAGTGTCAGTACCATAAACTGGAATTTCAAGAAAAGAACTACATCAAAGTCTGTAGACCTTGACCAAATTATCTAGCAGTTATTTAAAAACATTCAAGTCAAAAGAAACATAAAACAGCAAAGCCAAAAGCTGCAAAAGAGATGAAAGAGGAGGCAAGCTTTGTAATCATGTTGTTCCTTCATGTAAATTCAGTACTTTCTTCCCTTTCTGTCTAGGATTTTCTGATGGTTGATTTTATTGTTTCTCCTCAGAAACAATAAATTCCAGTAAAGAAATGAGGAAGGTCCATCCTTGCTTTTATGTACAGTACCAATTTTGTTATAAGAGAATCTTTTTACAGAGTGCATGCAGAAAAAAATAAAAAGAAGAAACTTTCTGGGGAAATGAAGCACTACTTTCAATAGAGGAGGATCAAGAAAGGAGGCATTTAAACAAATTTTATAGACGGAAGTCCCTGGGACCTGATGGAATTCATCCATAAGTGCAAATGGAGATGGCCAATACCATTGCAAAGCCACTCTCTTATCTTGGGAAGGCTGAGGAAGCTCCCCAAGGACTGGAAGAGAGCGAGAAGGAGGAGTAGATGAATTACAGGCCAGTTGACTTTGATCACTGAGAAAGTGAAGGAGCATATAATCCTGCAAACCACTTACAGGACTGGAAGCGATTGGAAGTTGTCAGTATGGATTTCTGAATGGGAAATCCTGCCTGAAAAACCTGATAGCCTTCTACGATGAAATGAGTGGCTTGGTGGACAAGGGAAGAGCAGTCTATGTAGATTGTTTTGACCTTAGCAAGGTTTTTGAAATCATCCTCCATAGCATCCTCACTAAAAAAAATGAGGAGATATTGAGTGGAAGAGAGATCAGCAAGGCCCTGAAGAGCCTGCTCTAGGTGACCCTGCAAACCAGGGGGGTTTCCTTAGATGATCTCCTGAGGTTCCTGACAGTCTCAGTGATTCTGTGATTGCGACATAGCAAAAAAACAGGGGCACAGAGTTGTTAGGCAGGAAAATTACATTCACTGTAGTAGAGCAGTAAGGTGCTATTATTAAGACTAGTGTTAACAAAGCACTGTCATTAGTATTCTTTCAAGAAGTCTGTGTCAGGAAGTGATGAGTAGATGAGGATGCCTTTGGGCCTGAAATGGACATGGCACAGTAATACCACTGAATAATGTATTCACAGGATGCCTAATCTGTCTATCTGAGTGTTTTATTGTTGTGAGAGCAACTTCTTTTTCCAGAGGAAATATCAGAAGGTTTTATGTGTGTGAATGACAGATTTGGGTTACTGTCCTTACTAGGCTGCCTCAAAGGTTCCCACAGAAAGTCTTGGTCAAGTAGTTATCTCGTTCTTCTCACATTATTCACACGGTTACCTAGCTGCTGTTGACCTTGCCAGACTGTACTGCACAAAAGCTCCCTGATGCCCTCCTTCAGGTATCTGTGCAGTTTGCAGTTCCATGGTTTCCTATGCAACTCCACCTTTATCACTTGTGAAACCCAGCTGGGCTTTGTGGTACAATCTATAACTTGCTGTGTTATTTTTTTATGACCAAAGGCATCTCATGTCATACCACATAGGATATTACTCAGTATGAGGCCAGGGCCAAGTTATACTGCCTTCAGCCTAAACAGCCTGAACACACTCAAAAAAAAAAAAAAATTCAGACTCCATTTTCGTAAAATATTTTGGAAAATAAAGTATTTTAGTGTGCAAAGTTAGGACCTGAGACACTAAGCCTTTCTCACTGTGCAGCAGACCAAAAGGTAGATGCAGGGGAAAACAATGCATGGCCAGTGTAACCCTGTTATTTTCCCTCTAGCCTGTCCATTGACCCATCAAGAAAGGTCATCAGCTAGAAACAATAGTTGCACTGCAAAAAACTTTTCTGAAGAGCTTTCCCAGGGTAATGACATCTAGGTAGCCCACATCCTGTATAGTACTGTAATATTCACTGTTTTACAACACATGCTTAAAATAGTCACAGGACAATAACCATGGGGCCAAATTTTGAGGTCTTTTACTTCTTAGACCTTTTCTTTATGTTGATCTGAGTGTGTAATTTACAACATTGTGTGTGTGTCACCTCCAAACTTGACCTGAAGTGTTTGATCCCATAGGAAATAACATTAAAGGATTCAATTACAGAAAATATACTCTATCACAGTTACCATATGTTGTTTACCAGAGTCAGAGTTAAGTGATCAAGGAAACTCTTGAGTATATGTCCAAACATGTGGGTAAGATTTATAGTGCTGCAGTGCATATTTACTCAAGGTCTCTGTGATACATTACATATTTAGCCAGATTATGATTGCCTTCCGTGTATAGCTATTTGATCAGAAAACCTGCTACATGGTTCATCCCCTTATCTGGTTAATGTTGAGATCATGGTGTTCAGTACTCCAGTAGAAGTAAGGGGATGATGGTATGTGAGGAAGCAAAGCCTGAAAAATTAGGTGCTGTCATTGAATGAAAGGGTGATAAGATAAAATGAAGGAGAGCACTGGAACTGAAAAATACAGCATGCCTTCTTGGTATGGATTGATTGAAAATATGTAATTTCCTGAGGTACTAATAGGTAAAAAGATGTGTTTCTTCAACTGCTGAACTTATTACTAAACTCAGCTGTTTAAGGAAGCTTTAAGATAAGAAAACATCTATTAAAATTAAGATAATCTGTCTGAACGTCACACTGAATCTCTCTCTGTCCTTTCAGAGAGCTAAACCAATCATGCACTGATTTTAACAAACCATATAGATTCACATATACTGAGTGGTGGTCATCTAACCCAAAACATGTCTTCGAAGAGTACATCTACATCCATGCTAATCCTCTACACCCCCCTTTTTTTCAATAGTGAGAAAAAGAGGTATTTCTAAAGCAGTATTGATTTCACCTAAGATTGATGATTAAAATAGTTCAGTTGAATTGTACCCTGAAATTGCTTATTTTTCTTCCTTTACTCAAAAGGAAACAATTATCTCAGGTTTGTCTAGTGAAGATGTCTATATTACAGATATCTAAAGTTTGATTAAAGGACTCACATAGCTTTTTATCACTAAATACCCTAAAAAAGGTACTTTGTTAGCCCTTCTTATCAAGATCATTTTCTTCAGGTTTTTTTTTTTAGCCATGCATAAGGATACTCTGAAGGACAAACACATGCATATTGAAAGCATATAGCATCTCTACTAGCTAATTCACACAAAAGATAGCCAGGATGGCAGGAGTGGCTAGTATAAGCAGTATTATGCTTCTTGTCCCAAAAAAATATCTTAAAGGCCTTTGCTATTTAGTTAAGCTTCGGTCAGGAATTAAAATGGTCATCCTCCATTGCCGACACTCAAGTTGCTGAGTTGCACTTTGTTATTCAGTTCTCCAGGTTTCTTTCCCTTCACAATTTTGTACCTTTCTAGTGTGGTGCTTTTCTTCTTTATTCCTTGGAAAACTAATGATCTCTATTCTAATGCTCTCTTTCTATCTTTATCTTTCTTCCCTTGTGTGATGCCACTGTATAAACTTTCTCATTAGTCTATTTCCCAACTTAACAATTTCTTCAGAAGTGTAAACTGACAATACCGAGTTGGGCCATGCCGAAGCTTGGACCCCCGGACCATAAACAGATGGGATTGGACACATGGGAGGCAGAGTATAAGGTGTTCACAGGGTTTATTTGTACACAAATGTGAATAGTTCACTGATATTTCAAGGCAACACTCATCCACATACCTACAAAGATATCAAATGATGAATAATAACTGTCATTATAGCCGTTGTAATTATACCTGTATGAATAAGTTTATAAGACCCACAGATAAGCTCTGCAGAAGGGTAGGAGTTTGGGATCATTCATATCTGTGGGACTGCTGAGAGTTTGACATGCTACTCTGTTTGAGGACATCGACAACTAAAGTGTCTGTTTAAAGAATACTTTCATATTACACTGAATTATTTACCAAGTTTTTTGTGAAAAATAAAACTTGCTATCTTAATTCCCATTTATCTGACAATGCAATTATACAAATTTGTATAGATAAGTTGTATTTTTTCATTAAGCAATTCAGAAATGGACATGCCTATAAATTGCTTATGAATTGCTGTTTGTTAAAATGGGAACGACATTAACAGAATGGTTCAAGGGAATATGGCTATTGTCAGGATTAGATCTTTGAAGTTTATTCATTAAAACCTTTGGAATGATGAGCAGTTTCTTAAAATACCTGATACTGCAATGTTCAAGGATCATTTTAAATTTAAAGCAAAACTTTAAAAAGTAGTAGATATTACAAGCTTTTTTTTTTAAGACACCCTTTGCATCAGAGAGTAAATTCAAATTAGACTAACCTAGGCTTTCCCTGTTTGGCTTTTGTGACTGATCTCCTAGCCTCCTGTAATTTGAGCTTTAAAATTAAATGTTTATATAGTCATATTAGGATCTCCTGCATATTTTGCTAATATCAAACTGATTTTTGGCATATATTGTCTTTTTTCTTTCTTTATAATTAAGTATAGTGTTGAACTGTGAATTTTATCTAGACACAGTATAAAATCAGAATTGCTAAGGCATTGCATTTCTTTATTCATTGACTTAGTATATGCTCAGTTTTCGTCTGTAGGTAATAGAGAGATCCCCAGGCAAAAACAAAAGATGATTAAAGAGATGGACAGGAATATTTTGACTCTTAGATCAAAATGTCAAAAAGTCTCACTGGGCTGACGTTCTTTGGCCTTTCTCTGTACTAGGCAGTGTGTATTCTGTATGTAGTATACATACCTTGCAAACTGTATATTTTTTCACCATTTTATCTTGATAGTCAGAAACATTTTGGGGTTTGTACCATATCACTGTAATATAAAAGAATATTTCTGTGCTCTTGCTTTAGAAATGGTGAGATTTATCTCACTTGATTTTGGGCACTCAAGAGTCACACCTGTTCTCTTAATTTTGTGTGAGGCAATGAAGATAGATAAGCTTAGATTTTGGATGGGGTTTATTTTATCAAGCCTTAGGTGTTTGTAATTTTGATGTCTTTATATGAGTTAGGTCCTCAGGTTTCCATTACAGTCAGGTTCATTGTAGTTGGAAGTCAATGGAGTTGCCTTTAGATAAACCTCCACTCTGAGCACTTCTTCTAACATTGGTGCAAAATACCAGTATTTTACCAAAAATTACTTTTTTCCAACACCCGTGTTTGACAGTTTTTTGCCAATTCAGAATCACATTTAAGTTTGTATTGAGTTTGTCACAGAGGCATAAAAGTGATAATTGTTGTTCCCTGGTGATTTCTTTACCTGTTTTTTTGGCAGCTTCTAGGTAATAACATGTGGTGCTGTAGTTGCTTTTTTCCTGTTATGAATGTAGGTGGGTGTCAGAGATTGGAAAAATTGTTGTCTCAGGACATTTTGGGATGCATGTGTGTGTGGGAGGGGACAGGTCAGCCCTTGCCCTCGCACCTACCCCACCCCCCAGTAGAGAGTCTGCACCCCAGCCCGGCAGAGCTGCCAAGCACTGGCATACCAGAGGCAGTGCCCCACTCTCACCAAACCCAGCTCCTGAGTGGCCGAATGACCAGAAGTCCCACCTGGGGGGAGGGCCCACAGAGGCCTACCGGGTTTTAAGGCTGAGTATGAGGTGAGCACATGCCTTGACCCCACCCTCTGCTTAGGCTTACTCTTTGAATGCTGCTGGAACCACAGAGGTGGTAGCTATATATGTGGTTTTCTTTATGTGTGGGTTTTTTTCATTCTTCTAATTCCCTTTTCTTGGAACATTTTAGGTAACAGGCATCAACTGCACCTCAAATGGGTTTAAAGTTTTCTGACTTAACATTGAACAGGTTTAAAGTTTGCTAAGTTGAATGGACCAAAGTAGTGCTGTGATAAGCATTTTATGTTGATTTGATGTTATACTTAACCTTTTGCCAAAATTCCTTGATTTTCTATATTTTGACATTAAAGTAGTTTTGACCCCTTGAGAAAATCTGGTCAGTATTTCTCTTATGTGTTTAACCCAGAGTACAGGTAAACCCCTAACATTTAAATGTTGGGCCATTATAGTGGCTTAAGAACTGGCTAATTCCCCTTCCCTTAGCAGGTTCACCCCAACTCCAGGAACCCTCATTTTTTGGAGATACAATTACTAAGGCACTGAGAGCATTCCTTTTCTCAAGAGGGTTCAGACTACCAGACTCTTCAATGTCACTAAGTAGTTTTTCTGCATGACCTTATGTGGTGTGTAACCTTTGCTGCCACCTACGCACCCTCAGCTTGCTTGCTCACTTGCCACTGTAGCAGGTGGAAAGCAAAGGTGAGAAAAAGTCATAGGTCAAGGTAAAGACAGCTTAATAAGTAAAGGAGGAATAAAACCTAAATGATGTAAAAGATTGTCTCCCACCACCAGACCAATGCCCAGCTGGTCTCTGAGTAATAGCTACTTTGAAAAAATTACCCCTTGCAAACCCCACACCTCACCCCATTTTTTTTAATGCATTTTGTCATATGGTATGGATTATCCCTTTGGTCAGCTTGGACCAGCTGTCCCAGCTGTGTTCCCTGCCAACCACTTGACTATCTCCAGACTACTGGTGACAGAGTGAGAAACTTATAAACCCTTTACACAGCAGTAACTAAAACACTGGTGTACTACCAACACTGTCTTGGTCAAAAACTGAAAACCAAACACTAAGCCAGGCTGAGCCAGTATACATTGAAAGAAGTTATGAATGAAAGCACTATGAGTGATTCAGGTACATAAGCACATGCATTTTGTGTCGTGACTAGCAGACTTAACCAAAGATCTATCGGAGATGCATGGCCTTTGTAGTTACAGATACTCCAGGTACATGGTGCTGCACCTATGGATATCTATGTTTATCCAAATTTGCTTTCTACCCATGATGTTATGACACTGAAACAACTAATTTAGAAGATTTTGTAATTAAGGGAAAGTTTTTGCTTAAGTGTTAGGAATGTGCTAAGCTCTAGCAGGCAATTTTCAAACAGACTTTATCACTTCAGTGTGAAAGAAGTTAAAAACCTCAAATTTCTCAGTAGTAATGAGTTGCAGCTACAGTGAATTAACATACCATTTGCAAGACACATATATATTAGGATGAGACAAAAGCAAGGTATTTAATAAGATTTCATCTTTATGGATCCTGAGTCTTACCAGCACTGGATTAATTATAGTAGAAAAATTAGAGTGATATTTGGCTAAATTTAAAAGCCAAGATCGGTTCATGCTGCATAAGGTGTAGTTACGGTCAAACCATTCAGAGAAGGAATTCTAAATGCACCATACAGCTCACTAAAAAGCCAACATTTATGGAGCAGTTTCTTTAAAAAAAGTCTTTTGAGTACACACAAATAGAAAAGAAAAAATTGTGATACTATCTCAAATATTGCAAGTTTCAGAGAGGACTCTGAAAAATCTTGGGAAGGCTGATGAGTAGCTTTGCAATACAAAAAGCAAAAATAGTTTTGTTATTGAGAATTGATGTGACATTCTTTTCTTAGTCTATATGTAGCAGGACATTTTTGGTGCTTATTTGATTTTGCAATGGAAAATATAACTAGGTCACAGGATAAAAAATTTCACTTACTCCTGCATTAAACAAGTAATATATGTGTTTGATGGAAGTACATTTTCAAGAGAGAAATCCAGTTATGACTTGAAGACACCAAGACATAAAAATTGTGCTTGTTCCTCTTTGATGTATTCTAATAAGTAACTGTTCTGAGTGTTCTTTGAATTTATCTGACTTCTTTTTTCTAGTTATAGTTATGTTCTTGTCTATGTATCTTGGCTAGATAAAAAACTCTTGTAGTACATGGCTACTCTTTCTTGTGAAAATGCTTATGCACTTAATCGAGTTACTGGGTCTGGTTGTTTTATTTCAAGACATTCTCTTGTAATAATAAAATTCTCTTTTAATATTGACACTTTTTTTGTTTTTAAGAATTGCAACAGCACAGCTGTATATGTGATTCCAACAGTAGTGTCACACATGCTAAATCCAAATATCACCTTACTTCCCTCTAGCCCTTTTTGCAAAATCATTGTCTATCATAACTCTCTTCTCATTTCTTTTCCTGCTAGATCCTCTCTGGACTCTGGTACATATGATGCAGTTTTTGTTCTTTTGTATGTGTGGCATTCATTCCTGGTCTAGACTTTTTCCCTTTAGTCCACATGAAAATGAATTTGTTGGCAAGGATCCAGAATGCTGCTCTGTTTAATTATCCTATATTAAATATACCATAATTCTGTGCTCCCTCCAAGCTCTTGCCCATCCCAAGACCACTGACAGGGAGAGAGGGCAGAATGTGTAGAGTATGAAACAGAGAAAGCCTTGATGCTGTGCTCTGTTCACTTACTGCACAACCAGTTACTCCCAAAATATCTAAAAACTCAGGCCAATAATTAGAGGCACTGACTTTGAACTTGGAAATCCCCAGTATGATACATACAGTCTGCCAGTAGATTTTGGTCCCTGCATTTTTGCTCAATTATAGAAAAGATGTCCTCCCCACAGCCACCTTCTTTTTCAGAACAAATGTGTTCTATAGCTATCTCACAAGAAAGAAAAAGCTTGAAAGCTGGAAATCATAGTTCTGTGTGATCCACTGTGACATAAAGATTTTATGCAGTGTTATATTACAGCTCAGCAAGAATAAGGGAGTGAGTTGTGCTACATTTACAGCAGTTGTCTTTTACTTCAAAACAGCATTATTGAAAGCCCAGGCAATGGAATTTCTTCTACCATGTAATTTTTTTTTTTCAGCCTGATAGGTAACAAAAGTGCAGCTGTTGATATTCTGAGGGTTTTTAAACAGATAAATAAATAAATATGTATGTATGTATTTTAAATACAGGAGATTAAATTGCCTGGATCTGCCCCAGTCTCTGCTGCCACAGTGAAAGTACAGTTACTTTTAGGCCATAATTATCACAGTGTACTATCATATGGATTGAGAGAACAGATGATTTCACTTGTCGAGGATTTAGAAACTATCAGCATAAAAGAAAAAACAGTTTCTGACTGCTAGAGGAGAAACACAAATTTCTGAAAATGAAGACAAGTGGCAGAGGAATATGCATTCATATTTACAGCACTGGTTGGTTTCTTATTATTTGCATTTTTATTCAATGGGTTCTTAATGATCTCCACAGTTAAATGTCTTTTAGGTCATGCATAAAGCCAGAGATTGGCCCTGAGTGGTGTTTTAGTTAAATTTAAAAGCTTTCTAATTATATTAGGAAGTAGAGGAATCTTTAATCTTAACCTATCCATTTTAGTGTGCTGTATGTAAGGCACCCTTATGACACCACCAGAGTACCTTACTATATTTTTTGTAATCAGTCTCACAACATTTGAAGGAGGTAGAACTGAGGCAAAAGGAGCCAAAGGCAAAAGCCATGAAAAATTATGTGCTGTATTCTTAAAGATAGCTTCCTGTTCTCTCTGTAGGAATTAAATCTGCATTTCTTGATTATCAAAAATCAACTTGAATAAACAGTCAATATCATACACATGAAAAAGTTGTGAAACTATGTTTGTTTCTTGTGTGGAAGAGTGAAGGCATGTAGATCACCTGAATCCATAGGTAGACATAGGAGCCATGGTATTTATCTAGGTTAGGATAATACAGGCTTCTGATCTGTTTTTGGAGGACTGCTGCCATGCTTCATAGTAAAATAGAGCTCGATGCAATTTCTTCCTCTCTGCTCACTGTCTTCACACTTTTCAGGAGCAAAATATTTAAAGTTTGAACTAACTGAAGGCATAATAGTACTAGAGATGACATGCCTGAGAGATTTCAAAAGTAATGTGAAAAGAAATACATGTTTTTCAAGATGCTGAGAAATTAACTCATTTCTAGTAGAGGATGCTTTCTGTATCTTGGGAAAAGGGGATAACTGAAAACCAAGAAGCTTTCATAATCTTGAACTAAGTTATGATGCATTTTGTTTGACGTTAGCATCCTAGTGTGTACATTCAGAAGGTAAATCAAATAATAGTGAATGTCATAGAATCATACAATGGTCTGGATTGGAATGGGCATTAAAGATTACCTAGTTCCAGCCCTCCTGCCATGGGCAGTGACACCTCCCTCTAGACCAGGTTGCCCAGAGCCCCTTCCAGCCTGGCGCTTCCAGGGATGGGGTGTCCCTAAGTGCTCTGGGCAACCTGTGCCAGTGCCACAAATCTCTGACAATAAAGAATTTCCTCCTAACATCTAATCTAGACCTCTCCTCTTTCAGCTACTTCTTTCCTATATTTAATTCAGTAGTCACAGCTGTTTCAAAATTCCTTTGGAAAACTCCACTTTTGTTTATTTCTCATGCATTATTTAGAAGTAATTTCAAGTTTATTGGGAGAAAACTGTCTAAATTAACATTATATGCAAGATACTATTTAAAAGCAAAATGTCTTTCTTACTATGATGTCAAGTACATTTATGTAGAAGACAGAAACCACTCCTGGACAAATTTGAGCTCAGCTATTCCCCTGCTTTTCATACATTGAAGAATTTTATGGAAAATGAGATCTGAGAGCTCTAATTCCATTATTAGATTTATTAAAATTGGTAATAATTATTAAAAATCGATCACTAAAGCAACACTTAGTATAAATAGCCAACACTGCAAACACCTACCAGCTTTCTAAGTACAACTCATAAGAATTAGGTTACACCAATTATACGGGTTGTCTCAACCTGAATTTTATGACATTCAGTTCTGTTTTATTAGAATTTTATTTTATTTTCTTTATAGAAGGAAAATATAATTGCCACTCCTTTGCAGCTTCCTTGCAATATCAAGACACAGGAACATAATTTATACCCAGAGCAGTAAAAATGGAAGAGATCTATACATTTAACTAGATAAGACATACCCCAATCACTCCCGGCCTCTTTGAATGATCAACTCATGCATTTTGAGTGCATTTGTGCTCCATCTAGCAATAGCTCCTGCAGAAACTTTTCATGGATTAATTACCTCAGACCTACACAACCATTCAGAACTAACTGAATATTTTTGACGTCTCCCAGCTCCATGAATTCCTGATTGCAGAGATATCAAAGAATAGAGTTAATCTGAGACATTTAATTTTCCTTCTGTAAAGCAAGAATAAAATTCTAATTTTTGACCAAATATGTTAAAACATTCTGAACCTTAAAACACTAAGAACCATCTTTTTTTTTTTTTTCAGGAAGGAATTACTCACTGAAACAGAAGAGAAGCAAACTGGGTTAAGAAAAATTAGCAGAAGATGGTGCCACTTGTTTAGAGGAACAATTCTCACATACTTATAGACAGAGTGCTGCCTAATTGGCCTGCACTGAGAAGACTTCAGAGGATATAAAGTAGTTCTGAATATTAGTACTAGAAATTAGGATAAAATACATGGATGAGAAACTTACCTTGCTCTTAGCATAAGAGTTTGTCTTCCACAAGGTTCTGCGATTCATAGATAAAGACACTTTAAAACCTTATTTGTTTCCTATATCCACAGGTTGTTTTTGTAGTTTGGGATCTGTAAGAGAAATACGCTTCTTTTCAACCTGGGTTTTTCTTATCAGATTGGGTGATACTTCTTTTGCCATTTTTAGCTGTTTCCACACAAATTAGATAATCTAGTTTCCAGGAGCAACTTTTCATACTCATCTATCCAGAGGGAGAACTGAGGTGACTTTTGGGAAGAATTATGATCCTTGCATTTTCTCACAAAGACTTGACATTTAGTAGCTGGGTATTCAAAATACTACTTTCACTATGAAGAAATGTGTAACAGATTCAAAAGCAGCTGTTTCATGTTAAAAATTTCTCAGAATGTCTCTTTGTATCAAGGGACACTCCAACTTGTAAGCTTTGATAAAGAATGACAAGTCCGGGGGAAATGAGATTTACCTTTATAACTCAGGTTTTTCACACTGGAATATTCTCTCTATTCAGACTTGAACTCTGATTTGACTCAGCTTCTGCAGTCTGTGCACAGCACTTATCCTTGTCTGCACAGACTAAATGAGTATTTTACCCACTATGTTCTTCTGCTAATGACCCAGATTTTTAGGTCAGTAGAGCTCAAGAAAGAAGCAAACAAATTAAAATGGGGGAGAGGGAGTAGTGGTAACCCTTTCAAGACCACTGCTAAAATTAAGCAAGCAGGATTGTTTTAGTGATTTTCTTCTTCAAAAGTCCTTTTTCAGACTCCATATGAAGAATTTGAAGAGTTCACCTTAAGAAAGAAATGTAAAGAATTTGAATTAAGCAAGAAAATCATAGAATCACAGAAGGGTTTGGTTGGAAGGGACTATAAAGGTCATCTTGTTTCATCCGCCAGTCCACCAGATCAGGTCCAATCATACCTTGAGTTCTAGGTGACAGTTCAGAAAATTTAGATGATGAAAGCACATAGCAAGTTATGGAGGTATATGTTTAATTACGTTTTAGATGTGGAAGAATACACTCTTCCCAAATTGTCTTAACTGAAGACTATACACATAAATTCAATTTACTTAAAAAATTGTTCAGAGGAAATAATTGTAAAACCTGCGGTATAACATGGTGAATTTGGACCCCGAGAAGATGCATGGAGATGAGCTGGATCCCAGGAAAAAAATCTGCTGAACTGTAGATCAAGTAAAACTGGAACAAGGTGAGAAGGGGAATTTCAGAGATTACATGTAGTGCTATGTAGGAAACAATGTGAATGTTACAATAAAATAATGCAGTCTTATGAGTAGGAAAATATTATTCTGTTCAAACATATATAATCATAAATAAATACTCATTTAAACATAAATAAAGACTCATTTTTCTTTATGTATTACCTCAGTACCAGTGTTATTTCTATTCATTTCTTCTTTAATCATGTTAAAATTTTAAAATTACAAAAATTGACCTTTATCCATTGGAGTCTCTGTTTCCATACAAGCCAAAATTTATAGTTAACAAGAAAAAGAATAGAATTTATTGAGTTGAAGATTATACCCTTGAACATCTGTGTACTTCTGAATTTTTGTTTAATTTAACTGAAGGCAGGTTTCTCTATTTATGTAGAGAGCAAAATGCTTGAGCTATGATCCTTCATACAGTTTTACGGAGAATTTTGAATTGAATTTGTATAGGTTTCTTGGTTCAGATGGAAAGTAAACCAAACAATGATGTCACTACCTAATCCTTTCATGTAACAAATGTAAGAAATTTTTGGGTAGCTTGAAATAAGAATAACAATTGGTCATAAAAGATATCAGATTTGTAAATTGCTTCTGAGATATGTTTGAAATTGGACTTTGAACTCATCCAGGAAGCCAATATCCTGCTTTAGCATAGACTTATTCAGTTTTTGTAAGTCACTTCTCCATTTTGACATCTGTTTAATATGTATAACTCTGGTTTCCAGTTTAGGTTGTCTCGCCTAAGTCTAAATTTATATATACAGAATGCCTGTACAGTTTTAGATGAGTAATGGGAAAGGGTCACCTCCCTCTGTCTGCCTTGAAAATAGAACTCAAACTGTCTCGATCATGGGCATGAATTATTCCTAGGTAAACATATGAAGATTTAACAATATAAACTAAGCTTAATATCTTTGATTCAAAATCACCAATATATTAAAAATATATTGTGCTTTTCAGATATAGTATAATGAAATATTTCTTCAAATATGCAAGTGATTTCTCTCAAGTGATTCACTTATCTTTTAGGAAATACAAACATTATATGAAACCTGCATGTTTAGGAATGCCACTTGTAACTTTCAAAACTTATTGTATAACTCATAAATCGCTTTGACATGTTAGATAAGTATCATATCCTTTTCCCTTTTGTGAAAAGAAATACAGACAGTAGCTTTTAGCAAGGAAAAGATAAAAATATCTGAGTGCATTTAAATAAAATATCGACACAAACTGAAAAAAGAAACATTAAAAGGAAGCGTTCATGGGTTTTTTTTCACTTTTATTTCATTATGGAAATGCCTTGCAATTTAGACTGTGTAAAATTTAGACAACCATGGCTGCCTCTGCTTTCATACTCATCTTAGTCTTATAATGCCATTGGTGTCACATATTTGATTCATCCATTTAATGCAGATGTTATGCAGCATAATGTCTTGAATGGGTTCACTGGATTTATTTTTCTACAAAGTCTTTGACTGGATTAATACAATAACCTTTTATCTTTAAATTTGAATATAGCTATAACAGATCTCTATTTGCAAAATATTTGTGAGAAGCTCACTTTAAATAGTGGTTATTAAAGCAAATTTAAGAAATGTTCCTTTCAGCAGCGTCAACACAGATCATAGTACAGGAGATAGGAAGGTTAAAAGAGAAAATGGCAGACAGTCTCTTCGGTGGATTCAAAATAACATTTTAGTTATCTTTACTATGTTCCTGTAGAGGGACTTAAAAAAAAAATTTAAAAGAAAGGAAAACAAATCATCAAGTCCTTGTAATAATTTTCAATGTCCTTCCTGGAGAGTTCATGTCTTCCCTGGAAACATTAGTGTTTCCCAACAAGAGGCAGTTGAAATACTTTTCACAGTGTCTTTCAATACTTGAAAATACTCTTCATGGTGTCTCTTGAAAGACATACAAGATATTTAAGGTCAATTATCCATTTTGGTTGTTTTTCACTAAGACTCCTTTTTACATACCACAACTTGATAAATTAGTAAAGAATTAATTGGCATATTCTTTCCCCTACTGGAGAAAGAGCTCATACAAAAGACCTTCCACTTAGGAGAACAGTACAAAATTTTGGTGTGACTAGAATTTGGAGACTCTTTTAAAAAAAGTATGAATATTCATTTAATTTGGGAAAATAATGTCAGTGGTGTTCACTTCCTCTGCTATTTAACAATATATTGCTGTCATAGGAGTGTTTCTAAGAAGTGAATTAAGAAATTTAAAAAGCAAAAGCAGATTAATAGCTCATCATCAAAAACTACTACTCACAGACTTATACTGCAAATCTCATTTTACGTTCATCTGTTCTGAGAGCAGAATAAACTCATTCCGTGAATCATTCTCAGAACAGAAACTGTCAGAAAAATAAGTATAGGAAGAGTGAATTTACCAGAGTAATGCATTAAAACTTCAGTAAAAGTTTTGTGAAACAGACTTAAGAATCTTAAAATCAAAAAATCACAAGGTGGTTGAGGGTGGGAAGGACCTTTGGAGGCCATGTAGTCCAACATCTTTCCTCAAAACAGGGTTAGCTAGAGCAGCTTGTTCAGTATTGTGCTGATCTGGTCTTGAACATTTCCAAAAATAAAGACTCCACAACTTCCTTGGGCAACTTATTCCAGGGTTTGATCACACTCACACTAATAAAAAGTGGATTTTTTTGTATTTCATTTTGTGTCTAATACCTACTGTTCTTTCACTGAGCATGACTGAGAGGACTCTGGCTCTTCAATTTTTATTTCCCCCACCAAGCTTTTATATACATGGATAAAATTGCCCCAGAGTCTTATCTCCTTCAGCTCTCTCAGCCACTCCCTATATGACAGGTGTTCTATGAAGAGACCTTCATGGGCTTTCACCTGACTTGCTTCAATGCATCTATGTCTCTCTTGTACTCAGAGCCCAAACTGGATGTACTCCAGATGTTTCCCACCAGGACTGAGCTGAGGGGAGGGATCATCTCTGTCAACCTGCTGGCAACGTATTGTAGCCTAACAGACAGCAGCTGATTTTTGTCCCAAGAGGATATTGCTGACTTGTGGTCAACTTGTTTTCCACCCAAATCCCTGGTCCTTTCCTGCAGAGCTACTTTCCAGCCAGGCTTCCTCAGCCTGCACCTGTTAGTGGGATCATTACTCTTGAGATGCAAGACTTCATAATTCCCCTTGTTGAACTCCATGATTTTCCTACTAGTCCATTTCTTCAAGTTGTTGGGATCTTGAACTGTAGGACTGGACTATCAGCCACTTCTAAAGAAGTAGTTCAATTTGCTGAGTTTGACTTATATTTTCTTAGGGTATATAAAGGGTAAGAAAGCAAATATTAAGCCAATGAAAACTTCTCTGATTTGGAATCACGGTCCATTTCCTTTGAGCATTTTCCAATTGCTATAAAGGGCAATTTTACAAAAGGCAGAAAAAACATAGATAGATAGATAGATAGATAGATAGATAGATAGATAGATAGATAGATAGATAGATAGATAGATAGATAATTACTCGATCTCATAGATTTTTAAGGTCCCCGTCAAAAATGCATGCACAATTTGATGTTTCATATTCATGTGATTATGCCACAGTGTTAAATCTGTTAGTAGCACTGATGCTAACACTTTGCCTTCTGCAAGTCTGGCTTAGTGTGAATATGATCCAGTATGAGTGCGGAGTTCAACATATTTTAGAAGAAGGCAGACTTTGCATCATCTAACTCAGGTTACGGGGTATTTTAGATGGTCACATGGAAGTATTATACTTTCTGGAACCTTTTAGTTTTACTTCAGAATTGCTTATTTGCGTGAGTTGATGTTAGTTTTCTGAAATAAACATTAAGTCTCAGCTAAAATAATGGGAATTTATGCTAGGATAACAGGGAGCACTTTCCATCTCCTTTGTCTGCCTGCATACTATGGCTAACACTCAAACTACATTTTCCCATGAGTATTCTGTTTTCCATGACAATTAAATCCATGTATAGAGCAATAGAAATTTCTAAAGATCTCTCCTCCCAATATAGAAGTGATGGTGAATACAAGGAGCGCTCATAATTTCCCTCACAGATTCAGATCTTTTTTCTTTCTAGCTGCTCCTATTTATTATTTTATTTTTTATTATTATAAGAACTCAGTTATGATGGCTCAGTAAGTTTAATTGTAAACCCTGGTTCACATTTCTCATTATCTTCCACCTGAGGATATATAGTCTAGTACAAGATAAGAAACAGACAGCATATCTAGAAATCTTTCAGATAAAGACTGACAACCACATTTTAGGCATCAGATAATGGATGTTTCTGACTGATGCTTGTAAACAAGTTCTTGATGCCACTCTGTAATTACTGAGAACCTCTACTATGCACTCTCTCTCTCTAAATCTTAATCTAAACTTTCTATCAGTATTCACATTGACAAAATTGTCTCAAACTCTTGGCATACTTGCCAAATGCTTTGTTTCTATATATGTGACCAATACTGTCAGGGATCATCATAAAAGGATACCCTCAGGGTAAAGTGACTGTGACAGAAAAGAAGTTAGCAGAGAGACTGAGGAGACTACTCTAGATATAAGATTTAAAAACTTTAATATAATTTTGAAAAATTCATGTGGTAGCAGATAACCTGCCTGGAGTCTTCCATGCTGTGTGGTAAAGGTATAGAAATCCAATTCTGGGCATGCAAAAATAATTCAAACGGGTGTTTAGTCTCTGACAGAAGTGTTCTGTTAATATAGAAAGCATAAGAAATATTGCAAAAATGTTGCAAAAAAATATTGCAAAATTAACAAGGGCCTTTGTTAGTTTGCACACTACATATTTAGTCTTAACAGTTAGGTGATCTTCACATTACGGATGGTTTCTTCCTCTAACGCATTACAATGGAAAAAAAGCCATTTGTGTGTGAAAAATATTAGGACTAAAACCAAAAATGGTAAGCCAGTGCTGCAACCTTTTTTCCCCAGCTGAATCTAGAAGAGGGATGAAAAGAATGAAACAATGCCTGTTGAAATTTAGAACTGCTCTAGCAAATGATCTGGGAACAATGCATGCAGGAATTGTAGACCTATATGCAATAATTGGTATGAAATATTTTTATGAAATATAACTTTCAGGAAGAAGTACATATTGCAGTTTTATTCTCATTATTTCTAAATTTAGGTATAGAAAACATAAATTTGAAGTATGGAATTGTAAGCAAAGAAACAATATCTAGCAGATACGACACACTGAGTTGAGTTTTAACAGATTATAGGCATTTTACTGGTAGGAAATTAGAAATATTGCAAAATTTTATGACTTTAAACATATTAAATCCAGAGTATTTCTGATGTAATATTTTGAAGAAACCCATAATGATCTTATGAGACTTATATTTGAAAGGCTGAAAAGTCAAATTCAACTTCCTCTTTGATTCTGGCAAATTATGGCTTATCATAATTGATAGGCTCTTTTGCTAAGTAGAACTACTGTAAGAGTCTCATAATTACATTCTCTAAATAAAGAACTTCTGTAAAAAAAAAAAAAAGTAGGAGGTCATATAACTGAATGCATTTATAACCACAATATAAGCAAATTGTATTTAAAACCATAAGGCAGCAGCATTCAATAGACAGGATGTCATGGTTTAACCCCAGCAAGCGACTAGGGACCTCACAGAAAACTGTGTTGTTTGTTTGCCAGTTCATCAGCAAAAGCATCTGACTTCTGTTTTAGTATCTTCCATTCAAGTGTCATGGCTACACTGGAGACAAGCAGCAGTCAGAGAAGTCAGGGCAGTGTCTGACTGCAGGCAAAGGAGCATTTAAGCTTTGATGGGTAAAAGCTATGCCAAGGCACCTTTGCCGGTCACCTCTCTTTTGATGTGCTCGCGCAGAGTTACCATTGAGGGTATTTCTTAAGCATAAGATTCTGGTTCCAATGAACTGGAAATAGGTTCATGTACACTGTGAATCTGCTGAGGCTTGACAAAAAATATACAGCACCAAGTGGTAGCTTACATTCCACTGGTACATATTCCTAATCTATGTTTTTGTCACCTAGGAAGCCTGTGATAAACAACATTTCTTGCACAATAGAACTGGCATGGAAGCACATTAATTTTTCCTTTTCTTGACTGCATTCCAACAAGCCCAGTAAAACTTCTAGAGTTAGGGGTAGGTTTTACAAAAAATTAAGGATCTGCTTTTTTGTGATACCTAAACATATCATGTGAAAGGAAGCTGTTCCCTCTGAAACCATATGACTGTAGTAATGTCTTACAACACAATATTCAGGAAAAGGCATATCTGTGCTGGCTGCTCCTCATATTCTCTTTTACAAATTCATTCTCTTTTGTTTGCTTTCTACAGCAAATCTAGACATCTGGAACTTTAAAACTGATTTACTTAGGTAAACAAAAGATTGAATGGAATGGATAAACACTGGGACACAAAGACCGTCCAAAGTTACGAAACTGCAACAGAAAGGGCTTATGTGTCCAATATAGCCAACAGCTTTAAAAAGGTGTTTCACTCAGTTGACATTATTTAGAAAGCAAGCAGTTAGCATCTATTTTATATATTTTGTTAGGCAATTACATCAATCCATAAAGGACCAAACAAATCTTCTGGGTTCTATGTGGGAATAAAAAAAAAAATTCTCAGTACTTAGAGCTGATACTGAATAGGCTTTTATCAAATTATTTCCTCCTTTATGTTTAGCCTTCAGATAAGGGATAAATTATGATGTGGGATAAACTGTACCCCCACTTTTATAACAGACAAAATAGTATCTTGTCAGACTTCTCAGATGGAGAGAAAACTGTAACGTGTTCATACACTTGGTGAAAATTATGAGAGAGTTGAGGGTGGTAAAATGAGAAAGAAGTTAAACTTATGAGTTTAGCAAGTGGCAGAAGAAAACCTTTGGTTCACAAATGGAAAATAAGGTAAGAAAAATATATTCTTCACTTCTGGTTCTTCACAGAGAATTTATTTTTTCTTTCCATTTAAGATTGTCTCAAAAAAAGCCTATTCTATTGATTCAGCTTGGGATTTTACAGAGTCTGTGTTGGCTTATCTGTGCTTTCATTAGGAGTAGTGAAAAGTTTACTCTTCAACTCAATTAGCCTTAAAACATTCTTAACTGCTCTTGAAAGTCTCCTGGTAGGTTACCTTAAGGATTTCCTACAATTGAAACCAAATCTGAAGGTTTTAGAGTAGAATACTTAGCTTCTTGTAATAGCCTCCCACTAAGTCCACTTGTCAATATGCTAGTAGTATCACGTCAAGACATGAGAGTACTGAAAAAAGAAATATATTATGCACCAGTGCTTTTTGAGATGTAATCTACATATTAAAGGAAGTATATATGGTTTTGAGGTGGTGATCTGGTGGTTGGAAGGGTGGGTTTGGGTTTTTCATTGTTGTTTTGGTTTGGGGGTTTGATGTTTTGGGGATTTTTTGTGGGTTTTTTCCCTGTGTTAGTTTTTGTTCTCTTTTATTTTATCAAAGAAAACGAAGTCAGATTAATTCAGTTGTTTGTTTATAACAACTTGGGATTATATTTGTGCTTTTCACCATATAAATTTCACTGGATATATGTGAAGTTGGTCATGTGATATAACATGCAATCATCTTATCAGTGAAAGATTCAGTCATCCAAGACACCCACAGCAAAAAGGGACTAAGAAGGGTAGACATTCAGACAAATAAATCATTTTGTGAATGCAGTTTCAATCTCCTCTGACTAACAGAAGAATGTCTGACCTACAGAACACAGCCTTACATCTCAGGAAAAAATCCCAGTTTCTAATATGTTGAAGGCAGTCAGCAGACAAGAAAGGTGGAACCTGGGAAGGTGTTCACTTATACTCTGTATGCCTAAAAGACTTTTATTTTTTATTAATACTGTTCCAATAGGAAATGCATATCTGTTCCAGGAAAAACATGAGATATTTCCAGTTAGGTGTCCTCACCACTGATGTCTCTTCTGTCAATATGGTTCTTGCATTTTGGGCTACAAAGTGACTTTCAGTGAAGATGTCCCATGACCTTCTGGCTACACTACCCTTGGATGGTTCCACTGTGTACCTAGAGAGCAGAAGGCAGGCAGCATCCCTGAAACAGCAGTATTTCCCTTCACACAATTCAAAGGGAAAGCAGACTCCCTTCGAAGTCTAGGCAGACTGGAGTGCAAGAGAATGGAGACATCCATATTTTCCCTTGTTCCCTGTACTCATAAGCATATGGAATTTGTGCCTTGAAAAGTACTTAACCTGTTGTGTTAGGTTAACAACCTAATAACCTAGGTTGTTAACCAAGTCCTAAGCACTTGAAATTTTGGTGACAGGCATCTTAGCCAGACAGATCTCTTTCTACCCAAAGAACTCACCACGTTAATTTTCCAAACACAGAATTCCTCTGTGAACTTTGAAAGAAATGGCACAACTGGAGAAAGCATCTTCATAGATTTAGAAAACTGTTCCTTGATAGCTACCTTTGATTTATTATACAGTCCAGTTCTAAAATATTTGTACTACCTATTTTGCCATTAACTTGGAAGGTGTAATGAAAGTGATCCTAGCAATTAACAGTTTATATATCTTTAAATCCAAAGCATCTATTTCACAATGAAGAAATAATTGCCAACTAGATGCTTGCTTAAGAGTTGTGTTAAATACCACATAGACAAGACTCCAGAAAATGTTTCAAGCAAAAGCTAAAGTTGAAAAATTAACCCTCCTAAAACATTTTTTATAGGGTAGAAAAATTACACAACCTATGTAATTGTATGAGTAAGTTTTCTCCTGTGTATTCTTTCCCAAGGCTGCAGAACTACATTAAATTTTAGTAATGAATGCAGTGTTTATGAGTTGTGTTGATCTGATGCAACTTGAGGGTAAGCCTAGCACTTATTCACAAAGAAGACTGAAGCCATACTCAAAAATTCACTTCAGCCTGTATAGCTCATTACTCTCCTTATTAATTTCTGTTCTGAAAGTAAATAATGTTCTCTCCCTTCTAATTTCTGTTCAAAAGTTTCTGTCTCACTAAAACATCTTTGAGTGAGAAGGCATCCTGTCTCAATAACATAAAGGCTCTTGGAGAATCCTTTTCTCATATAATAGATACACCATAAAATATCCCAGTTAGGGATGCCTTTAGGCCAGTGTGCTTTTACATCTGTATGTTTCCTGAGATAACTAAAATCTAATCTTTGTTATATGTCATATGCTTGGAATCAACTAAAAACAGTATCAGAAAAGTCTGATTTGCACATTCAGTCCCAGGAGATGAGTCCAATGTACCAAAAGAGAAAATGTCTGCAACCCTTAGTCTTGTAGTCTTGTATGTAGTAATGCCTTCTTCTTGTGCAGTTCTAGAGAGTAAATTAATTTGATTAGTTCTTTTGTAATTTCTTTCCTTGCACTCTTAAGCCATGAGAGAAAAGGTTATTACCTTGCTGGCTAGTATCTAGTAATATAATAACATTAGATATTTGTGTATTTGGAGCATCACAAAAGAACACTGAACAAGTTTATTGTCATGTTTCAGTTGAGTTTGACATATTTAGTTGCAAAGTTTTTGAAATTAATAATACTATTTAGTTAATAAGCATGTAATTTTATTAATTCCTGAGATAGGTACAAATTTTATGCCTCTGCACCAATGTATTTGCTCCAGTTCCACTAACAATGTGTGGTGAGTTTTCTTGACTGTCCTGCATGGCTCTGTCAATGCATTTATGCCTAAAATGTAGATGATAGTGGAGAAAAACATGCAAATAAAATGTCAATAGTCACAGGAGAGGAGAAGATAGCTTTAAAAATCTATAGAAAAAAGGTTGTGCTTGTGTAGGGTTGAACACTTAGGCAGAAATACGGTCCCTGTAAAGGTCTTCAAAGGCATCTGTCTGTTCTGCTTATTCAGGGAATTAAAGATGATCTTTTCAATTTATCTAAAATTTCTCCATAAATTTTAAGTTACCTGCCTAAGTTAAAGCTCCTAAAGTTTAAAATCTGAACATCAATAGGATGTGCTCAATTAACTTCTTTACTATGAACTGAAAACATTAGATGAGAAACAGAACAAAAAATTTTCTTCTTTCTGCTATTATTTTTTGCCGTAGCAAGCCTCCTCCGTTTTGCTTTGTGTCTTATTTTTGTACTGAGAATATGTTTTATCAGTATTCAGCATAGCTCTTCAAGTTACTTACTTTTGGCATATAGTACAGAGCTTGTACTTGCTATTCCCATTTGTGTTATAGTTGAAGTAGAAGCACACTTCATCTTAGCTCCAACTGTCACATATACACTACTGTTCATTCCTTCAGCTACAGGGTAAGGATATTTTTGTAAGTAGCCCTCAGTTTGATACAGCTACTGGGACTTAAAATGACTTCTTCCAATTATCTCCTATAAAGAATATTTGACTGGAGACAATTTGTCAAGTGCAATTCAGGCTCTTGTAGTGGTAAAAAGTCCTTTCTTCTTATTTTTAAAATATTACCTGACAGAAAGTAATACATATACTTCCAAAAAATAAACAGCATTGCCAAGGCACTCAGTAACAATGCTCTAAATAATTGTGTTCATTTGATTTGTCTGGTTTTTTATACATGCACATCTCAAAATGTTTAAGGGAATTTCATACAGCTTAAAACTTTCGAATAAATGTCATACTGCTAAGCCTTTCATAGACCAATGTAGAACAGATTTGTGATTTACTTCTGTTTGGAAAATAAGTAGGAATACTCAACTTTAAAGTAAGACTATTTTGTATTCTATAACAATTGCTTTCAAGAACTCAATTTTTTTAAGCTTTTCTGCCTCTCAGAGACAGACTCAGCTCCAGAGGACAAGCATGTATCCTGGAATTGAGTAAAAAGTTATTGAATAGTCTGAAAAAACCACAAAATTATGGCATAAAGAAAAATCTAACTCTTCTCATTTAATTTTAGAGTCCTGTAGTAAAGTTTTAAAGCAAAGCAAAGCAGGCCTAGAGGCAAGTGGTTAAAGTCTGCTCACCAGTGTCAGGTCTAGAGGGTCATTGTTCAACTGTTGTGACTGTAGACAAGAGCAATTACCTTGTCAGCTCACTCTACTGCCACTGATCCAATGGTTAGTAGTAAATGGTAAAGATTCAGGCACTAGAAGTGATTAAAAACAGGCTGATCATAGCAGTGCATTTTGCCAGTTCAGTTGATGGTACATTTATTCCCTGATATATAGGTTGCCATATCATTTTATAGTAGAAGATTAAAAGGAATTTCTCATTTACTTTTTATACACAGTTTGCTATTTTCTCCATATTGACTGTTTCTCCTTTTATTTGCTAGAACTTTGAAATAAGCATTTCTTGTTCTTATCTTCCTCTCTGTCTGGGGACCTGACTCTTATCTCCAGTCACACTGTCACCAGTTGAACTCTGAATCTCTTCTGTAGTGGATGAGCCGCTACCTTTTGGCCCAATTTTAGTTGCCAAACAGGCAAATATTTGTAATGTACACTGTAACAATCTCTGAGATTAAAAAAGCATGGACCCCAGCTGCAGTGCTCACAGCCAGAAGAAATCTTCATTTTTCAAAGGGAAGGCTGAGTCCTTCTCATTGACCTTTCCCTAGTGCCCGGAGTTTCCCACTCCTATGTCTGCACTTTCTTCTTGAGAAGAAACAGGAGGAAAAAGCAGCTCTAGATCTTAATGATGGGATAAGTCTTACCCACAGATAAAACAGCTCTGTCCAGAGACTTTTTCATCATTATACTCCACTCTGATCAAGTAAATGACTCCTAAGAAAAAAAAAGAAGAAAAGAACCCAGCTCAGTCTTTCCTTTCTGATGTAAATGACAAGATTATTGTCAGAAATCAATTTCTAAATAAATATTGGCAAAATGATTGTTTGAAATATAGCATAACCTTTCTCATTCCAGTAATCTACATATTCTGTAATTAACACTAAAATTTGGCAATCACTTGCACGTCTCAACAAAGTTTAAATATGACAATCTCTTAGTGAGAGCTCACATTATTAAACTATCATTTGAAAAAAGAAAAAGCATTACAGTCTGTTTCGTGTTATGAAGTATAAAAAATAGTAGAAATCTAATTGTCAAAATAAAAAGCACTTAGTTTTTCATGAGTTATCCTTGATATTTCAGATGTTTTTATTTGTTTGCTAATTAAACAAACTTCAATATTTCACAGTCTTCCAAACACTAATTATCGTGACTTGAAAAAACATATAATTATTGCTAAAATCAGTATATTATTTAAAATGCTGCAAAATCTAGCATATGCTACTGCTTATGGTGTCATTTGAGTAAGATTCTAGGTATATAACAAAATTAGACAGAATCTGATGTAGAAATCTGTATTTTCTCAAAAAGTTATTCTGAGGTGAATTTTTTGGATCTTTTTTTGTATGCTACCTACAGTTGTCAAATTTGTCAACAGTCCTTAAAGGCCACCGAAGGAACAAACAGGGCACATGGCAGAAGGAAAGCATTTTTAAACAAGTTTTTAATATCATGCATGAAAAGTGCATAGCAGTTCTCTTATTTGGCACTGAAAATACATTTTTAATTTACAACCTGCACAGTAAATCTCTCTTTTTTCACAACCTGACCTGACAATCTGACTTCTTCCAGACCACTTATTTAAAACAAGAGAAGACTTCATAGAATCACAGAATGATTTGGGTTGGAAAGGACCTTAAAGATCATCTAGTTTCAACTCCTCTGCCATGGACAGGGCCTCTTCTCACTACAACTTGGCCTTGAATGCTGCCAGAAATGGGGCATCCACAGCTTCTTTGGGCAACCTGTTCCAATGTCACACCACCCTCCTAATAAATAATTTTTTTCTAATATCTAATCTAAACTTGCCCTCTTTCCATTTGAAGTCATTCCCTCTTGTCCTCTCACTACGTGCTGTGTTAGATACCTTTACCCTTGGATACAGATAAGCACTTGTCTTCAAAAAGAAGGCACTGGCTTTCAAAACAGCTACAATACTGAGATTTCTCTTTCAATTCAGAAGGACAAACCAACATCAAGTCAGCTAAATTTTCTATGGCAATTTATCCTGTTTAAAACTGCTACAGTGGGAACAGTACGGAACATTTAAAGCACAAGGCACTGGTATTTCCTTATTCCAGAGATATTTACATTAAGGATTTCTTAAAACA
Source organism: Phainopepla nitens (assembly GCA_013400175.1). Lineage (NCBI taxonomy): Eukaryota > Metazoa > Chordata > Aves > Passeriformes > Bombycillidae > Phainopepla > Phainopepla nitens. The sequence goes on along the minus strand of VXBQ01001271.1, from coordinate 565,094 downwards.
GAGATTTTAATTTCTTGTTGAATATCATTTGATGGATTTTATTTTCCAGTGTTTTTCTCTTGTACTTTTTATACTGTTTTACATGGGAAATTTTTCATTGTTTCATTTTGCCACTGATGTTTTGTTTCATTTCCTGGTACCCTTATTTCTTAGGAGGCATTGTTCTTCAGTTCCAGCAGCTTAAGATGCTTTCTTCTCCTTCATCTTTGAAATATATGAAGAAAAATTGTAGTTGAAAATACTTGTAATTGTAATTGAAAGCTCTGTGGCCGGTCCTTTAACGGAATATATATTATTTACCTGAAATACCTTATTGGAATGGTACAGTTCCCGGTTTTGTCCCCCAGCAGAAGAACAATATTAATAAAGTTGAGTACATTCAGCACAAAGCAACCACAATGGTCAGGGCCTGGAGTACTTCCCCCGGAAAGAGAGTGCAGGAGAGCCAGTCTTCATCAGTTGGGAGAGAAGCTGTCTTTGGGCAGATGTCAACAGCAGCCCTGGTAATTCTGAAGAGGTTTGAAAGCACATGACGCCGGGCTCGTCACAGTGGTGCACTGTGAGAAGAGAAAATTATACAGGCTGAAATGAGAGCACACACAAAGGTACAGGAGAGACCTATTCATCACGAGCATGGAAAATCATTGGAAGAGATGTTCCAGGAAGACACTGCAATCTCAGTCCTTGGAGGTTGTCAAGACTTGACTGGATACAAGTCTGAGGAACTATGTCTGACCCTGCTTTGGACTGGAGGTTGGACTAGAGACCTGCATTTCAACTTGTATTCTTCTCTGAATGACAAAAATATGAAGCATGCAGCCTTCCCTAATTTGAAGGAAGGTAGATTTTGTCTTGATTTAAATATGGGAAGTTTTCTACTGTGATGTTTTCACATGGCAAAGTTTAAACCATATTTGTTTTAAGAGCACTGCCAGGCTAAGAGGAAAAAAATAACAACATTTAGACATATTTAGCAATAATAATTGAAACTCGGCTGGCTAATACTTGCCAACATTTTGAGGAGAGAAACTGGTAGTTAATATTCCAAGACAAAAAGAACCTAGAAAGAACTCCTTAAACATGACTGTAATGTAACCTCTGAATCTTCTCTTACATCTGTTATTAAAATATATTATACTGGAAAAACTAAAAATTGCTAATGTCTGACTCAGTTTAGGTCAACAGAGACATTTAGTTTCATTTGTTTGTATCCTCATCTGATATTTACTGTTTATCTACTACTCTGATAAGGCTAAGATCTTGGGAAGGATAAGGAAAAGATCAGGAATAAGGTGAATGTTCTCTAGGATACAATGATTATGTCATTTATGGCCACTATTATTACGCTTACATATACCATGTGTTTAAGAAAAGCAATACCAAGAAACTGGACAATCTGATTAGGAAACCTTTTACACAAGGGTGATGGGGTGAAGGAGCTGACAACTCACAAACAAGTGAAGAAATAGCGAACAAGGTTTTCAAGCAAGGGAAGAAAGATGATGTGGGCATGAAATGCCTTATAGCCAACAAAACAGAGAAGGAGTCCCACTCCAAGGCTGTGCACACAAATGAAGAGGTGCTAAGAGGACAGCATAAGAGGAAGCTCTCAGTATTTTCCTGGAAAATCAGCTTCACTCTGTAGTGCCTCTACACTAATGCTCACAGAATGGGATACACAGGCAGGAGCTAGATGTCCGCATAAAGGTTCAGGGCAGATATAGTTAGGATCACAGAGATGTGTTGGGATAGCTCACACATCTGGAGTGCTGCACTGTAGGGTTACAGGCATGGATTTGGATATGGATTTGGATATGGATACAGGGGAAGAGCTCTGTTGGATACGACATTTACATACAGAAAAGATCTTTTGAGGAATGAAAAGCTTTGGCTGCATGAGATGGTGGAATCCAGGATCCTGAGAGAAAAGAACAAGGCAAACAGTAGAATCACAATTCTGGATAACAGCAGCAGCAGACTTTGACCTGGTCAAGGTTCTTCTTGCAGGAATCCATGGGAGATCACCCTGAGGACAGGAGGGATCACCTCATCCTTTCCAATATCACATTCTTCAAGCTCAAGAATGCCCATCCCTATGAGCAGAAAATACAGCCAAGGAGACGGGAGGCCTGCAGATGAGCAAGGATGTCCTGACAAAACTCAAGTTTGAGAAGGACAAGAAAGTGACTAGAAATTAAGCAACACCATAGACTTTCTAAAAGCAAAATACTGCCTTACCAAGCTGATAGCCTTTTAAAATTAAATGACTGACTTGGTGGATAAGGAGATATTTATCTTGACTTTAGCAAGGCTTTCATCACTGTCTGCTCTAATATCCTCATTGACAAACTGATGAAATACAGGCTACACAAGTGGACAGTGAGGCAAATTGAAAACTGGCTGCACTGCTGGGCTTGAAGGGTTGTAGTTAGCAGCATGAATTTCGACTGGGAACCAGTCACCATTGGTGTACCCTAGGAGCAAGTACTGTTTAATGTCTTCATCAATGATCAGGATAAAGGGACAGTTTACACTCTCAGAAGCTTTGCAAACAAAACTAGAAAGAGGGGCAGACAGACTAGATGGATGTGCCATCCAGAGGAATCTCAACAGGTTGGAGAAATGGAAAAAACAGGAACTTCACAAAGCTCAAGAAAAGTGGAATTTCAAGTTCTTAAAGATACTTTCCTTTTCTCTCTGTAGAAATTAAATTGCATTTCTTAATTCTCAAAAATGTACTTGAATGAATAGCCTATAGGTTATACATTAAAAAGCTGAGGAAGTATGTTTCTTTCTTATGTGGAAAAGACCCATGGATCTCCTGTGCTTGGCAGGAATAACCCCATGCACCAGTTCACATTTGGATTTCCAGAGGCTGGAGAGCAGCTCTGTGGAGAGAGCCTAGGAGTCCTGGTGGACAACAAGATCGCCACAAGCCAGCAGTGGGCCCTTGTGGCAAAGAAGGCCATCAGAAATCCCTGACTACAAATGTTAGCTACAAACAATGAATGCATCTAGCACTTCTCACTAGCTATTAAAGATCTGTGTTAAAACTATTAAACAGCATATTTTCATGATAAACACTAAGGCATAGCCATTTCATGAAGTCATTTAAAGATAACATTAAGTAGCAAAAGTTTTAATAAAACTGAAAAAAAAATTCAGGAAACACCATATTTTTGTAAAACCCAATATATGCAAAACCAATAATACTTCAAGCAGAAAAAGACTATGAGTACCTAACAGATAATCTAATCTTCATCTTTAAATCCTGTTAAATTAATATTTTCTAAAATTTGTTACCACAGTGACATTCTAATCTTTGTCAATTATTTGTCTAATCTTTGGTATGCATGCACTTGCACATCTTTTCTTTAGAATTATCATCAGCTGAAAATGGTTCCTATTATCTAGGGATAGTCCACTAACTCCCACAGTAAGCTTTTGTGAGTCTGTGCACTCTTCTGTGTTATTTTCATATACCAATCCTGTTGTCCTTGCTGGAAAGCTGCTCTTTTGTTCATGTGAGATGATGGAAGGCCTTAAAATATTGGAAATTGCTAATTATTAATAGGTGGATTCTACATGTTCATGTATTGCACTACAAACCCACCCCTATGTTTCCCTGGGTGTCTTTTGTGTGTGAGAGAATAAGATATAGACACTTTTGATAGCCATAGAATTTTTCCATGGTTCTATAAATTAAAAGGAATGCACTAATGCATACATTTTGTAACTTTTTAGAATCTTTAATAAATCAGGAAAATTATGTTCACTATCCCTGTGATGATGTTTTGTGAAAGACAAAACATGGAATTTAGGAAATCTACTTGAAAAGGCAAGAAATAGAGACTGGGAGGAAACACAGTTAAAGAGAAAGCAAATACATTATTTAGATATTTAGATCTAAAATCCAAATTTAATGTTCAAGAAGGGCAAGTGCAGCCAGAGAAGGGCTGAAAAGCTGGTAAAGGATCTGGAGAGCAAGGCTTATGAGGAGCAATTGAGGGTGTTTAGCCTGGACAAAAGGAGGCTCAAGGGTGATCATATTATTCTCTACAACTGCCTGAAAGAAGGTTGCTGTGAGGTGGGGTTGGTTAGTTCTCCCAAGTAAGAACCGACAGGACAAGAGGAGATGGCCCTAAGTTGAACCGAGAGATTTAAATTGGGTATTAGGAAAGAATTTCTTCATTATAAGGATTGTCAAACACTGAAACAGACTGCATAAGTAAGTGATTGATTCACTATCCATGGAGAAGTTTAAAAGATGTGTAGATGTGCCACTGGACATGGTTTATTGCTGAACTAGGCAGTGTTGGGTTAATGGGTGAACTCAACAGACTTTTCCAACCTGAATGATTCCATGGTTCTAAAAATTATTTTAAATATTAAAAATAAAAATAAAATCATTGATGTGTCATGTACTTTTCAATGTTGAATTCCATTCTTGGTACTCAAAGATCCAGTAGTTCTTAATGTAGATAACAAGAAACACTAAGATAATTCCGTCAATGTGAAGAGTTTATTCCAAAAGTTGTACTGCTGTTTAAGAATAGAGTACACATGCTCCTTTTTTATTTTTTTGAAGTTTTCTTATTCAAGCTCTTATTTCAGATCAGAGACTGAGTTACTTACTATTAGACTGAAGACGAAGCATTTTGTTTCTTATCTGATTTGTCTTCTACTATATTGTGTTCTTGGTGCAATAGAAAGTACTTAATTTCCATGACTACTCATTTGTCATGTTCTTCTGAAGAAATGAGTGAAGTTTCCAGCTCTTGTCTTGTAACACTTGTTCTAAGTGCTCAATTATGCAGATTTTAACTGATAATATTGCATAAAATATTTTTTAGCAGTCTGCAGTATTAGAACTACTGATTTCCTTTTTTAAGTTGAGGTATTTGTTTCTAAAAAATATTTTACAAAAGAGGAAGGAGGTTAGATAATTATCTCTAGGGCATTTCTGCCAAAGCAACTACCCACAGATTATGATAAAACCTGAAATTCTTGTTTTCTTTGAAATTTTGAGTGTGTTACCTATTTTATATTGTAGGTATAAAAATTATATTAGCCCCATTTTAAACGAACATACATTGATGATTATTTTAAAAAGTTTGATAAACACTGAATGTATCTCCTAAGTATGTTACTGTCATGAGCAATGTGTTCTAATATAAAGAATAGAGAGGTTAAAATATCCTTTCCACCTATTTAACAGCTTAGTTGCACACTACCTGACATATTCAGTATTTGTTAGTGGTTTATTATTATTTTTATATAACAATTTGCTTATTCAAGTTGAAAAAGGAGCACAGACCATAATTCTTCTGCGTGCATAATGATATTCAATTATTTGTTTTTCTTTTAGAAATACATTTTTTCTGAACTTGCTTTCTATGAAAAACAGAAACATCCTCCACCCTTCACCAAAACATTTCGTTCTTTCACTGCTCACAAATAGAACATTTAAAATTTTAACAGACATATTTATTGAAAGATTAACAATTTTCACATTCTATCTATTGAATTCTAGCTCCTAAGAGTCCTAACAGCGTTGCTTTAGAATACTTTGTTTTTCCTATAGGTGTAACAAGTTTGATGCAAATCATGTTCTTCAGTGAAGATTTTTGCAGGGTTGTATCATGAACAACACAAATTAAATACTTTTAAATGCATTTTAATTTCAAATTAATACTTTGAGGTAGTTGAAAAGTTTTTTTCCTCATGAAAACTCAAACACACATGAAATAAAGATAGAAAAACAAATGAAATTAAAACATCAGAATTTATGATTTTTCAAAGGTGATAGTGAAAAAGATCTTTGATGTAACTGGCACTAGATTTAGTTTGGGTACCCAAGAAAGGAAATAAGAGATAATTACTTCAGCATCTAAAAACAAACTAAATATTTTAATTCCTCACAGAAACTCTTATTAAAATCTAAATCAAAATTCCCTAATTATGAACTTTGTAGAGACTGAAAAAGACAATGACAGAATCTGTGTAAAGTCCAGACTACTGCTTTCATTGCAGTTGGAGAAAATGTCTTGACTGGCTAATTAGTTGACTGAATTTGCCTGTATTTGAGAGCCTTTATTATTCTGAATCCAGATCTGACTTCCTTTGCTGTTCCTTCATTACTACAAAGATGAAAAAGCAAAATAAATTTTTTAAACCTAAATTTCTACTTTTTGAAAGAAAAATGCATTTTAAGCTTATTGAAATAATAAATAAACATTACCAGAAAACAATGATTCTTACACAAAATGTTCAGTGAAAATATTCTGGACTAATGAAAATGCAGTAGTATAACTGTAAAAATATGTTAAAAACCCAGACAGACATGGAATTCCTACAGCTTTATATCCTCCCTTTGTGCTGAAGGCCAAATGCACAAATAGTTAAATAATCTTTTGAAAAGATTCATGGACACTGACTACTGGGTTTCAAGCAGCAGTCAGCAACGTGGAAGCTATATATAAAAACAAAAGAAGGTCATTGTAAGGTACCCCCCTGTGTTACCTACATCACATATCACTTATATTTTCAGAACCGAGAAATTTAAAATCTCCCTCTTGTTCTTTTCCTATTTCTACACAAATGTTTTAGCTCTCCTGGCTGGGGTACCTTTGCCCCAGCTGCTGCTGGAGCACTTATCCATGCATCTCGCAGCAGCTGAAAAGCAGCTGAGCACAAACACACGACACATCACTCAGAGCTCACCTGGTCTGGCAGCTTGTAGATAAGCACTTCTGAATCCTCTGAAAACCTACAGGAAAATGTTGTTTATTTTTTCCATATGTGTAAAGAATACCTAGAAATGCTTCTTTTTAGATTTAATGTTACACAAAATTACCAAGCTGTAGTTTTCCTGCTTGGCTTTTTTTACCTTGTTCCAATTCTATTTATTTGTTTAAATTAAGAGTTGACTGATTGTTGAGTTATGGCATAACATTTTACACTTTTTGAGTTTAACAACACTCAGGCTCCACTTTTGTACCTACTCATGCATAAGGTGTGAATTATAGCTTCATTACTCACACTCTGTCATCTCTCATTGTTTAAGCATTATGTTGAGGTCAAACAGAAAGATGAATTTCTTTTAAGTTTTGCTCCTGTCAGTTAAAACTCACTTTGAATGTTTCGCAGTAATAGCTTGTCATCAAAAGAATAAATTATTTAAGAACAAGCAATTCCTAATATACTTTGGAATGTTGGCACAGAAGTCCAAGATCATAGAATCATAGAATAATTTGGGTTGGAAGGGATCTTAAAGATCATCTAGTTCCAATCCCCCTGCCAGGGGCAGGGACACCTTCCTATGGATCAAAGACCGCATTCATCCTGACTGAGTGTGGTCCATTCACTGACATTCCAGCAGCCCAGACAAGTTTTTGTCTTTGGCAACCTATCTGAAGAGAATAATGTTTAATTATATTATTATAATAAATAATACGAAGAGAATTCCTGAGTGAGGGATGATCATGGGCTCTAACTTGCTGTTCTGAAAGAAACCCAAGTAACTTGGAGAAAATATTTGAAAGCCTTTTTGTGATTAGCTGTTTATATATTGGGAAAATACCTAAATTGTTACTGATTTTTTCCACAAATACTATGTGGAAATTTTCCCACAAATACTGTGTGGTATATTACTATTTTTTTTCTTTGCTAGTGTTGTTTTTCAGCATTGCTGCTCTGAATATGAGGGTTCTGTACTTGTTTTCTACAATCATTGCAATCTACTTGCCCCGTAATATATTTTCAAAAACTTGGCTAAAAAGAAGAAATTATTATCCATTCTGTTGGAACTGTTTTAATAGACAACTGAGAAACCTAGAAACTTCCATAGGAAGAAATTAAAGTCTTACATGATTTTAAGAATTTCATATCAAGACTGGAAGAAGGAATGTTACCAATTGTGCCAAGGACTTAGTGCCTTAACTCTTAAATTAAAATAAAAAGTTTCTAATTATTGAGGAAATAAACTCTATTAAAATATTGCATAATTTCCTTCATAAACATATATCAAGATAATTTTATATGCCTTGAAAATATTAAAAATTTCTTTGTTAATGTTTATATTCTATTTTGGAATGCTTTCTGACTGTTATGAAAATAGATTATGAAAACAGATTATGAAAACATTAGTTTCACTTGAAGTTTTACACTATTTTGTAGGAAGGGATATTTTATTTCACTTTTTTCCCATTCTGGTTTTTTTTGTTTGTTTGTTTTGTTTTTTTTTTTTTTAAGAAGCTCAATATAACTATGCAATTAGAGACATAATGAAAAGACTATCTTTTTCCGGTGCTCTAGATTTCAAATTCAGGCAACAAGTTACATAAGAAAAAGTAGTTTGCATTGTGAAGTTTTTTGTGTGTTTTTGGGGTTTTTTTTGGGTTCTTTTGTTTTGTTTTGGGTTTTTTGTTTTGGTTTAGAGTTGTTTCGGTTTTTTAGGGTTTTTTGTTTGGTTGGTTTTTGTTTGGTTGGTTTGGTTTGGTTTTGGTTTTGGTTTTTATTTCTTGGGGTTTTTTGGGGTTTTTTTTCTGGGATGCACCTGAACTGATGTCATCACATGTTTAAGCATTTAGTTCCACTATGTGGCTCATCTCATGTTTGAAAACAAATCATGCTCACTAGGTCACTGTAACTTTCTCCTGTGTTTGAGATCCTTGTACAGCCATAATTTTTTAAAAGTCCAGAATCTGTGCTCTGCTGCTCTCTTTCTTCCATCCCTCAAGATCTTGATTTCCAATGTTTTATGGTCCCTACTGCCAGGGCTACTACTCTGTCATACACCAACATACATGTTCCTCCTTGAACAGTAGCACCCAAAGGTACAGGTAAAGTAATGATGGGACTTCTTGGATATCAGTAACCTCAATTTTACATCATAGGGTTTATGTTCAGTGCTTGGTCTCCATGTACCTCTTGTTCAACCTGTGTTCAATCTTACCGTATCTTGCTTGCTGCAAGAATGCTGAAATGGGAGACAGTATTCCAGTAGCAATTTTGCCTTTGGAATGTAAAGAGGACAAATTGCTTTTTTTTTTCTTTGTATTATCCGCCATATATATGTCTATACAAAGATTTCCTTGCGCCCTTTCACAGCAGTATTGTGCTAAAAGGTCATGCAGATTAGCTACAATGACCCCTAAATCCATCTATGCATCACTAGTTTCCAAGACAAAATGCTGTTATTGATTTATAATCATCCTACATCTTTCCCTGTGCTTAGTTTCCCAGTAACTGAAATAATGGAGCTTCTGTTTGGCTGAAATTCAAAATAGAAAGTTTTTTAAGTACCCTAAATCCATGTCTGATTTTATTTGACCCAATTATATAAGTCTCTGATTTATAGTTACCAAGCCACATTTTCAGCTAGTGTAAATCAAGGTGACTTGCTGTTTACCTCAAGTAATGATCTATTCCACACACTGCAGTTGCTTAAATGAAGCACAAAGAAGACGTCTATATAATATGCATAACTGACTACACATAATAAATTAAGATTAATATTAAACATTATATTGCATAAAAAAGTGAGCTCACAACCGTTTGGAAAAAATGAGGAATCAAATGTTCTAATTGTATAGAAATTAAAATTATTTTTTGAATCAAAATGTTGAATACTCTGAGTGATGACACTGGCATAAGGCCATTATTCCTCTGAGGCTTTCCTTCTCTATTTCAGTGAATCTTCCTTCTCCTTACTCCTATCAATAAATATGCATTTTGATAGGCTTTTATCTTTCCTAGAATTTGCCTGTGAGTCTTCTGTTCTCAGTCAGAAGGAAACATAAATGCATTTTCCTCAGTAGGTGGGATACATTCAACTATGTAACACTAACCATTAAATGACTGTATGAATACAATAGACCTTAGAACTCATTCTTAAAAAAAAATTATAAAGTTTGGGTTGGAAGGGACTTTAAAGATCATCTAGTTTCAAGGCACCACCACTAGTGACACCTTCCACAGTTTGTTCAAATCCCCATCCAACCTGACCTTGCAGGCTTCCAGGGATGAGGAATCCACAGCTTCTTTGGGTAACCTGTTCCAGTGTTGCATTGCCCTCACAGTAAAGAATTTCTTCCTTACATCTCATCTAAATCAACACTTTCTCAGATTGAAGTTATTTCCTCTTGTCCTATCACTACAAGTCCTTGTACAAAGACCCTCTCTGGCTTTCCACGTACTTCAGGTACTGGAAGGTGCTGTAAAATCTGCCCAGAGCCTTCTCCAGGCTGAGCAGCACTAACTCTCTCAGCCTGTCTTCATAGGAGAGGTGCTCTAGCCCTCTGATCATGTTCATGTTCCTCCTCTGCACTTCAGCAGATCCGAGTGCTTCTTATGTTGGGGGCACCAGAGCTGGACATGGCACCCCAGACGGGGTCTCATGAGAGATGAGCAGAGAGGGAGAATCAGCTCTTTTTACTTTCCTGTCACATTTCTTTTGATGCACAGAGGATACAGTTGTCTTTCTGGGCTGTGAGTACACATTGCTGGGTCATGTTGAACTTTTCAGATAACACTCAATCTGGTGAACAAGAGAGACAGAGAGGCTATTTGTGAAGCAGATACTGTCTGGATGTATTTTTTTTCCTCTGCAGAACTGAATGAGAGCTTCCTTGCTCCACTATGAAAAGAATAAAAGGAAGAAGGTTGGCAGGAAGTCTTTAGCATAGTCAGAGCACTGCTATATTCCTAAATGAGTAAGTGTATGAGATAAGAGGTGGAAGAAATTTTGGCAAGTAAACTTGTTCATTTCATCCTCTGTGTTTGTGGAAGGAGTGTGCTGTCAGATCCTGACCCAATACCATAAGGAGGATGCAGGTAAGACTTATTATCATAGCCTGGTTTTTTTATTTAAATATATGTGTTTGGAGGCACAGAGAGAAAGAGTAAAGAAATCCTACCTCCTGCTATGTCTTACCCAGTAGTCTTCCTTTTTTTTTTTTTTTGTTTCTACTGTACAGCACCTCAGATTTGATCCTTTATAGTATTCGTAATATTCACGAGCTGACAAAAGAGTATCTGATTTTCTGCAGTTCCCCCAATGCCTGACAAACGACATCACCCTTATTTCCGTCTCTCAGAGAATATGCTGTTGTTGACCTAAATCCTCATGTTTTTATGAGCCTGATTGGACCTTTACAAATAACTTGTGAGAACCCACAGCATTAAAGCCAATGCTTCTGCTTGCAAAGAGGTTGCTTTGTAGTCTACTGTCTACTTACCCTCCTGCATGTGTGCAGACTTTCACTGAATAAATTCTGTACAAGATATCATTAAACATTGCCCTATACAGGTCAAAAGCCTTTATAATATTTAAACAATTTTATATAGCAATATTATATTCAGACAATCACCTTACAACTCCAACTGACATTTGTATCCTTCCAAACTTTTCTATCAGTTTTCCTGAATTTAGTCCACTTCACTTTTCCTTTCTTACTCTGCCAAAAATTGCCTCAAATGCAATTTTTCCATGCTGCCAAAGTAGTTATTTCGCCATGTAGATCTATATACATCACACGAAATTGAGAAGTTGCTCCTGTATTTCAAGGAGGAAAGCTTTTGCTCACTGACCTGCAAATGCTACAGAAAAATCTATTTTAAATTGAATGTTGATCCAAATAAGAAAGGACTGTACCACATTACATGAAAAAAGAAGCACTCATCTTCCAATTATTCTTTGCTAAAGTCAATCATTCTGCTTTCTGTGATGGGGCAGCAAACACAAAAAGCAGTCGACTCTCTTGTTACCATGGAATTAGGGCAAAATTATTGCAACAGTTACATTGTTAAATCCCGACCTTTCTGTCACAGGGCAGGCCTGTTTTCCTATTATATGTATAATGCTAGGGATAAGAGGACCCAGTTCCTTATTAGGTCTCCTGTGATGGATACAAATAATAATAAAGAATGTAGAAATGGACACACCATTTTCACAATAAAAATAACTGCTTCCTCCTGTAAGACTGTTCAGGGCATGTTGTAGTAATGTGCCATGTGGGCCACTTTTCTGCTCTTCCAAGCAGGAATAAAATGTATTGCTACACTTTTTGCTGATTATAGCACATAGAGAAGGTAAGTGATGGGCAGAGAGCACAGAATACATCCTGTATTGATATACTGTACTGCTTAAGGCCTCATTTCAGAAGTGCAGCATTTTTTTTCTTATGTCTTTTTTTGTGAAGGAAAAATATGACACTGATAAATGTTTTCCTGTCCTCATCACAGCATTGGTAGGACAGAATACAAGACAGTGTTATATAATGCTTGATTAATTTGAAAAAGGACATTTTAAAGGGCTTATGGTTGTTTTATCACATGTCAACAATCTTGGTAAAAAAAAGTTAATTTTTGCAAATTCATTTGTAGTTCACAGCAGAAGCTTCCACTCCTCCCTTGGCATGAGTCATGGATCACTGAAAAGACAACTTGTGTAGGTTTAGAAACCAACAGATCTTGCTGTCCTGGCACCTGGATAGACAGTCCTGCTTGGTCGAGTCTAAACAAATAACGTGAATCAAACATCCAATCAAAATGGCAGAATCTTTATATTTCATATTGTCTGTGGGAAGGGCAATTGAAAATGCGGTAATATAAAGATTAACAGAAGCTAAAAGCTTTGAAAAGAATAAGGAAATAAGTCCTACACATCAAATGTATTTGCTGGAGCTTATCCAGCTCTGCTAAGCTTTCCTCTGTTTTCTTTCACAAAATTGCCCAGACTATCCAACCAAGAAACAATCCTGAATTTGAAGCATGCAGTCATGCACAAACACTTTCCAAAATCCTGTCAAAAGAGATGTTTATTGACATAGTCCTAGAAAAAAAGTGCTTCCAGGTGTGTTTAGTGAATATGTGTTTGTATATTTTAAGTCGAGTCGGTAATTGCTTCAGAGACACCAGCTGGGAGAAATAGGCTTCACTACAGTCAGTGGAATCAGGATTCAGGATGAGGGAATAAAAGCTAAAGCTGTAACTGCTGGGGAATAGATGTAGCCTGCACTTAATAATCTACTTTTATTTTCTATACACAACTTTTTTCTGTCATCTTTATTGTCATGTGCAACCTCAAGCTTCTAGGAAGACTCATTTTAATTAAGATATCAAGACATATGGATATGTTCTAAACCACATAGGCAAGCAAGTTGATTTGAAAGATGTAATACTTTATTTGGGAATGCATGTAGCAGTTCTGGTTTTGAAAGTTGTACCTAGTGATGACAAACCCGTTCCTTAAGATTTACAGACCTGTCCATTTTGAAAGCTGTTCAATTACAAGAAAGCTTGCAACACTATGCAAAGAACAGTTCCTAATAACAACCTTCTTGGTTCCATTTTTTTGTCTTTCATTTATAGTGGGTAAATAGCTTAAATGGAAGACAGATACGTTATAGACCATAAATGAAAAATTAATTCAGTGCTAAATCTTATGGAATCCCAAGTCTGATGAATTACAGGCTAGATAGTAGTGTTAAAGACATAAATATGTACCCTCATAAATTTATGGGGAGGAGTTACTTATTTTCAGTAATTGTCATTCTTTTTCCCATGCAATAATTCATAAACATAAGCAGTTATAAATGTTGACCAGAATTTTTTCAAATGCGGTTCAAGAATTTAGATGCTTCCATTATGACATGTCTGAGACAAGATCTGATTTTTATGGCATAACCTTTTGTCACTTCATAGAAAATTTGCTTTTATAAGTAGTTTTAAACTGACATATTCAGAGGGTGTTTTCTGAATTCTTGGAAACTGAATAATCATAGAATAGAACCATGGAATCATATAGGTTGGAAAAGACCTGTAAGATCATTGAGTCCAGCTGTTAACCCAGCACTGCCAAGTCCACCACTAAATCATGAATCTAAGGGCCACGTCTACATGTCTACCTCTGGGACTGGTGACTCAATAATGTCCCTGGGTATTTATTTCCTCCCATCCTGATCCTACTTCACTGCATTTAACGGAGCTTGCTGACAGTACCGTACAAAGGCATGTTGGATGTTATATTCATAAGATTTTGTGTAGAAACCCTCTAGGTAAAGGGTTTAAGACCCTTCTACTTATGTGACAAGTGTGAGAGAAAAATGTATTTCTGAATGCTTCAAAAGCAAAAAGTAAATGTGTTCTAGTTTTGGCAATACTTCTATAACTCAGGGAGACAGCACTGCACAAGAATTATCTGGGCCATGAGAATTCCACAGAATTTTGGAAGACTCTTTTTTGCTTTTTATTTCTTTCCATTGTTGAGTGTTAAGAACTTCCTGACACAGAGTGTAACAAATGTTTTCAACTTCAATCCTTGTCAACTCTTCAATAGTTCTACCTTCTTGTTTCAGAAAATGGATATACACAATGTTTTCATTTGTCTGTTTGACAAATACTCCTGAATGCTCAAAAACTTATCTTTGAAATTAACCTGTCAGAGTAATCATGAGACAAATATAATGATGAAACATTACTCTGCTTTAAAGATGAATTTCTGTAACAGTAATAACTGGCCCCTGGGGCAATACTGATTGATGAAGCAATACTTCAATAGAAATTGAACTAATTTATGTGCAGGTCTATGAGAAAAATCTGCATATTCTATGTGAAGATTCATTTGGCTAACTATGAAAAAAATCATGGAGGTTGTAGACTTTGATTTATGTTTGTTCAAGAGATATGTTAAGCTGATATATATATTAAACTAGAACACAATAAAAATATATATGGATGTGTATATCCTGTTCCTTGTACATTATTTCTTTACAATGTTCCACATTAAGATAAGAACTTATTTAGATTTGAAAATATCTGGCAGCTAATTACTAAACTAAAATTAAAGTTTTTATATACCAACAAATTTTACATTGTGAAGAAGTATAAAACACATATTTTGCAAAATTCAAATGCAGAACTGTACTTTCTCTAATTGAATGTTAACAACCTGTAAAGTTAATCCAAATATTCCTTGCCTGATTGAGAAAGTACAGGAGTGGTAGCAATTATTGCACATAATAGCAGCTGTATGCCCTTACTTTTTTTACTTCTTGTGATATAGTGCAAATTTTGCACCATATTAGAAGAAATGCAACAAAGACTCAAGATCTTAAAATAACTCAGTGAAGCTAAACTTTCAAACTATATTCCTTCCATAAAAACTAGAATTGAGAATTTACAGGTTTGTAAATCACGTAGTGTAATGATATCTAGTAAATTTCTTTGTGGTTTTCTTTTTTCATTTGTTTTGGTGTGGTTTGGTTTTGAGAGACTGCAGCATTTTTGTTGATTGTACAATTCCTTATAATATAAGCCTATCTGCCAGGGTAGAAATTTATAAATTGCTAATTTGATAGAAAGGTAAGAAAGAGTTGATATAAGTCATGTCATGGTCTCAATAACTACTTTGATCATGTTTCAACTGGTATAAGGGAGTCTGAAATGGCTTTCTCTGTTACAGAAGCTTGTGTTAGAAGACCTGCATGTCTTGCCATGATACTTTCATTCACCATTTTGCTCTTTACACCCTGGTTTTCTTCAGATGGCCTAGATAAATGATTGACTTAAGATGCTGTTTTGTGATAATGCAGCTGTTCTATGAGGATAATACAGAATGAGGGTTTTAACGTCATTGCCCTGTCTTGGAAGCATAGAGACTCTGTTTCTTTTGTTAATTAGCTGTAAACTGGCAACTATTTCCTTAAACTACCTAAATCTGTACACAGGACACATTTATTTCACCACCACGTCCCTCCCCCTCACTGAAAAAAAAAAATTGTTTACAAGTGGTTTCTTGCTTACACATACATACATATATATATATAATACATGTGTGGAATTCAAAAGCAAAACTCTTCCTATGGGTGGGATGTTCATGTAGGTGAGCTATTGCCACATTTATGTACATGTGAAACTAAGTGTCAGATATAAAATAGATGCGTTTCCAACCTCTGTTTTGTAAAAGGCATACAACTTCTTTAAGTGGTAGGTTTTATTTAAGTAGGTTCATATTTTTTTGTGGTATTGCACAGAAAATGAGAGGATCCCTTAGAATGATTTATTGAACAAAGTTCAATAAGGTTCATCCAATCAGTGGCTAAAACATCTCTCCATCTTTTTGAATTTATCCAGGAGTTCATCTTAGTTGCTCCTATATAATTTAGTGGGAACACTGTACAGAACTACCTGTTTTCTATTTTACTCTAATGCTTTTGAAAGAAACCATAATTTTCTGAGGAGAGAAAGAAGCATGTATTAATTTTCCTGTAATTATTATCACTAGTTCTTTGGAATCACAAATGACCTTTTTTCCCTTTGATCAAAAGTGTTTGAAATACTCTGAATCTTCAAACTAAAATTCTCTTCATTTCAGACTGTGTAACTGAGTAACTTTTTTTTTTTTTGAGTAACTTTCTCCATCAACATATATTAAGGAAAAATCTGATGATTTTGGGGGGAATGAGATGGGCTTGTTTGTTTGTTTGTTTGATTTTTGTTTTGGGCATACAATCATCTTTGTTATTATACCATAACCATTTCACAGAATTTAGGGAAAAAATAATTAAGGACAAAGGTTGCCCTTTCTTATTTCAAGAAATAAGCCACTGGGCATGTAGCTCAATCAAATACTCCAAGTGCAAATTGTTTACATATACTTGTGTACAAAATCAGACAAGTTATATATCAGTTTAGTGGAAAAAACTACTACTATGTATTCCATCACTATTTTTCAAATATTTCCATTCACTTCTTCAGTGAGCTCTCTGGTTTACAGATATAGAACTGAATTTACCCACAATTTGCAAAAGGTTCCTTCAAGTTTCTTCAATGAGATTTTAAAACTCATAGGTTTAAAACTGTCCTCAGTATTCTCGTTATTTTACTGCCAAATTTATGACCCTCATAAATGCCATGTTTTACCCCTGTCAGCAACAAAGCCTCACACAGCCACTCATTTAC
Source organism: Phainopepla nitens (assembly GCA_013400175.1). Lineage (NCBI taxonomy): Eukaryota > Metazoa > Chordata > Aves > Passeriformes > Bombycillidae > Phainopepla > Phainopepla nitens. The sequence goes on along the minus strand of VXBQ01001271.1, from coordinate 548,129 downwards.
TTCCCTGCAGCGTAATGAGGGATGCAATTGGAAGGGTAAAAGTGAGAAAAGTTGTGGGTTGAGATAAAGACAGTTTAATAGGTAAAGCAAAGCTGTGCAAAAAAACCGCAAGGAATTAATTCATCCTTTCTCATGGGCAGGCAGGTGTTCAGCCATTCCCAGGAAAGCAGGGCTCCATCATGTATGATGGTGGTTTAGGAACATCCTCCACTTCCCTCTCCTTCCCCCAGCTCTGAGCATGACACCACATGATCTGGAATATTGTCTGGGTCAGCTGTCCTGGCTCTTTCCCCTCCCAAATCCTTGTGCATCCCCAGCCTCCTTGCTGGTGGGTGAAGGCAAGCAGCATAAAAGGCCTGGATTCTCTGTGAGCACTGCTCAAAATTAACTAAAACCTCCCTGTAGTACACCATTTCCAGCAGAAATCCAAAACGTATATAGCTTCTATAGAGAAAGTTAACTCTACATCAGCCCAAACTACCACAACATGTTAAAATACTACTAGACAAATTTGCGTCTATCTTTAATCTTCTGTGTCAGCCCTCCTGAAGCACATTCTTCTGAACAGATAAACACAGGTGCTTACTTAGATCTTTCTGTTTCTCTGGCTTGGGAAATAGGTTTTCTTAAACAAAGTCATTTGTTACACAAATGTCTCTGTGAAACAAACACTTGAAAATCCAGCAAAACTTATTTCCTGTTTCCCTAATAATTTCCCTAAACTATTGCAGGAGTAGACTCTTTTCACTTCCCACAGTTTTTCCATGTGCCATTTAGCAGAGCTGTGTGTCAGCTGAGGAACAGTGGAGAGGGACAGGGGAAGGACACTGCCTTTTCAAGAACTTTCTCTCAGTCTGGAGCCTGGGATGAGTATGGACAAAATCTCTGCCTCCCTCTTTATATGGAGTCTGGATGTGCCTTTTTCCACAGGATGTAAAGCCTCTATAGAGTCTGGGACTTCCCTGGAGGGCAATGTGGGGATGAGTGGATGAAAAGCTTCTTTGTGTTCCCTGTATTCTTCTCCCTGCTTCTATGCAGCATTACAAAGGTTCATCTTGTCCTTAATCTGGTAGTCATGGGGTACTTTTTTCAATGGTCTTTAGACAGGAACTATAACTGCTTTAGAGAGTGAGAAGTTTAAACTACGACACGTTTTGGTGAATTCAATAATGAGCAAACAACTAAATTAAGATAAAATATTGTCTCCAATATAAAAAAGAAATATAATTTTGTTCGAGCTGGAGCTTGCACTGTCTTGCTCAATGTGTTTCCTGTGATGGGCTGACTTTCCCTGAAAAATGGCTTCTTTCACACAACTGAAGAGCGTTTTGGCAGCTCTATGATCTGGATATTGCCTGCTCCAATCTATCTGCCAGATCACACTATGAAATTTGAAACAGAAACTTAAATTAGTATCACAGAAGATTTTAGTATTAAAAAAGGACTTTACACATCCTCATCTTCCAGCCTGCATGGGACACTGAAATTATATGAAGATACATATATTTTTGTTATGCTCAAGATTTTAAGATACTTTTCTCTGTAAATAGAATCTAGAATGGAAAAAGGGACTTGTCCTGAATGAAATCTTGACCAGTTCCCCGGCAAAAAAAAATTAGGACATAAAAACTTCTTTACTTAAAAATGCATTTGAAAAGTATAAATGTGTAAAAATTGCCCACTGGTGCATTAGGGCATAAGTCTAACATTAGGCTGCCCAAGGTCAGGAATATATTTTCCCTCTGGTCAGTTGTGCATTACAGAATTTTCTTAACCTTTCTCAAAAGCATTGGATGTTACTCATTTTTCAGAATAGCAAACTAGACTGACTGAACTATTGGTTTAAGCTAAAAAGGTACTTCTGTAAATTCTGCAGGACTAGCAATTTTTGCCTTACATCAGAGGTATGACTTTCTCAAACAAGCAGCACAATAAGAGCAGAAATACATCCTGGCATTTCCCTGCATAGCAGATTGCAGTGACCTATATTTGTCTTCTGGAACCAATTCTCAGTAGCCGCTGTAATGATCAAATTGATGGTTTAAAGGCGTGGATCACTGGAAGTAATAAAACATGATGTGTCCCTTGTATTTCAGCTTTAAAATAGTTGAGAATTTGTGGCATGTAGCCACCAAAAATACATCACAATAATTTTCTGAATTTAATGACTTGTGGTTATGTAATCCCTCAAATACGCCAGTAGCAATCTTTTTAAAACTGATTGATTTTGACCCGTGGCTTTCTCTATGGTTTCTTCTGTATAAAACAGCACTTTAAAGTGTTCTTCAACTTGATTTTTATGGTATACATTTTATTTTCATTTCCAATTGCCATTTCTTTTAAAATGGCAGGCATTTATTTAGTACCTTACATGATTGCTTCTTGGGCACAAGTGACATTATAGTGGTGTGTTGCTGCACTAACATCTCATACTTAGTGTGATTCCTAAGCCAAGCAGCATGGTCACAAGAGAGAGCTGGCCTAATTAATATTAAAGTAGCTGTGTATCTGCCCTTTATTTCACTTTGTGACTACACATCTCGTATACTTCTCTTCCTCTTAAAATAATCCCCAAAACACTCCCACAAAAGAATTTGATGCAGTAATTTCTGAATGCACAGTTAGGAGGACTGTGCAAACAGCACCAACTCATATTTTGTGTGTCCAGAAATACACAGACCCTTAGCCACATTCTCAAGCACCCTGGATTATGGCAAATTGTAACCCAAATTTGACCTGTAAGTAAATTCTTCCCTTACACACCTTAACTGACTCAGACTACCAGGAGAGATCCTTCATTTTGTGCTAGTTATCCTGTCTTTTGGCAAACAATTGCACTACCTCACTGTGAAGAGTCATAGCAATACCCACCATGCATGACAGGCCTGAAGGTAGCAGCAGTCTCCTCATGAAACTGGTTTTAGTATGAGTACTCAGGCATCTTTTGCCTGAGAAACAATTAATGCAGTTGTAAAACAGAAGAGGAAGGTCCAGAAGGAGAAAACAGACTAGGATCACCCAGACTATAGAATCAGAACTATTTTTTCGTTAAGTCTAGGTTTTCACTATGTTCACATAGTTTTATTTATTCTTATTCTCAACAGAGGAGTTAATTTTCAGCATGACTGGGTACTGTGTTCTGTGGCTGCTGACAGTGTTCTGCAAGAAGATGCATGAACAGCCTGGAAGACACATGATGAGATGTGATGCCTGGGGGCAAGAAGCACTACTCACCAGCTTTCCAGGGCTGATAAGGGCTGGTCTTTCTATGATATTGTGTATTTGGAAATGTAAAGCAAGGGAACCCTGTTACCAGAGAATTAAAAGTGACTTGAGACAAAGAGACACTAACTGAGGAATGGGCACTATTCTTTACTTGTGAGAGCAGAAGTGTGATGGACCACTAAAACAAAAGCTGAAGGAGTACATCCATGCAAAATATTTGACCTGTAACAAATATAACCGATATAGTACAATGATTATCTGTGTGAGAGAGCCTAGAATATTAGGATACTTTTTATAGTCAGGAAAGATTTTTTTCACAGTTCTTCGTAGACATAATTTTTGCATTTTTGAGAAATTATGAGGAATAACACTCTTCATTTTTAGCTACATTAATTTTTAAAATCCCTATCTGTCTTTTTATAAAACTTATTTTATCTTAGCAGTAGCAGCTGGCATACTGTTTTTCATGTATTACATAATGAACGTATCATGGACTGGATTTGTTAATTTTGTTACATAAAAGAAGATCCTGTTGCATGCCATAAAAACCTGGAAGTAGGACTGTATATGCTGCAGGTACAGTGTCTACTATATGCTTAAAAATTTTCTTGTTGCAGCCTTCTTTTGGGGGGAGGGTGGGTGTTTAATAGTTGAACATAGTCTACCAATTGTGCCCTTCTGATGACCAAATGTATGGAATATGTTCAGCAGATGCTAAAGCCCCTAAGTTAGGGAGTGGGTCTGGCTGAAAATGTAGTTCCTGACAATTTAATAGTGAATTATTTATTTTAAATGGAAACCTAACCTTCTGGTTCTGCAAATTATAAACCTACCAAATTAGATCTGGCATATTTTCCCATTCTCTCTCAAACCCTAACAAATATTCATGTCACCTGACACTGTTGCAAGTCAGTATCACCCTAGGAAGTGTGTTCATTTTTATTAGATTCATTTCATTCCATATGTTCCCTAGCAGTTGTTTCCACCTGTTGGGAGCCATAGTACACACTTCTAATTCTGACTAGATAAGATCCTTCCATGAGAATCAGCTCTAGATATTTTAGCTCTCTGAATCTGAGCTGAATGTTTTTTAATTAAGTGTAAGTCTACACAAGAAACTACAGCTTTACACTCAGTGTGAAAAGGAAGAGGAAAGGGCCTATTGAATCCTCCAGCATCTGCTGTTATCTAAGACAAGCTCAGACCTGCTGGAAACTCCCATGCTACTATGACCCAGTGCCTTTCTTTTGTGAACAGAAAGACAGCAAACTGAGCCATAAAACTCTCTCTTGTTTAAAATCCTTCAGTTTGTTTGAATAGAAATGTGATGGTGTAAAATGGGTGCTGGAGGGGAGCAACACACATGATATATACTTTGAATAGAGTGATGGGAAACTGGTCTGTTATCCGTTTTGCATTTCAGAGTGAAGGACCTATGCATTTTAGAGTGAAGGAGCTATACAATTTCAATATTTGAGTCACAAATATTTTATTTAAAAATTGCAGATTTGTGGAAATAAGCTTGAGACTAAAAACTGACATTTTTGGCTCATCTGAGGCAGCAGACCACGTAATTATAGAGACTTGAGTGAAGATTAGAAGATGCCATAACAATTACTTCTGTGGTTTTATATTTACCTATACCTGGAGAAGAATTCAATAGTCATAACATAATAGCTCTTCACAGTAAGAAATACATTACCACAATGCAGTTCATACATATTAATATTTCTTAGTAAAACCAATATTTTTTAACATCAGGCAGTGGCAAGTTGCGCATGATACTTACTATCTCTTGCAGAACCTACTTTAAACCAAAATGATTAACAATGCCTTCAACAATACCTTGCAAAGTAGTACCATATTGTGGCAGGTTTAATACCACGCTTCAAACTGGGTAAGTGTTTGGGAAAATGTAAATTATCATCTATTTTTTATTCCAAGTCTCTCTGTTTTTTTCCTGCCTATTAAAAAATATAAAGTACCAAACTGAAGAAGCAAATGGATGGTAATATTCATTCTGTCCTTATATGCAAAGCAGTAATGAAATCTGTGTTAATTTGTGCTTGTAGTAATATTGATATATGGTTTGGGATACCTTTGTGCTAGAGACAGTTATCTTCCTCCTGGTTTCAATCTGCAGCACTTTCATTGCAAAGACAGGATAGACATCTGAACATAGGCCCTAGAGAAAAGGCAACAAGGCTCCTTGAATTTATTGAGAAAAGATCAGCTGGAAATTGTACATTTCTATATGATATCTTCAATTTGTCATATGCACTATTACTACAACTTCTGGCTCACTTTGAAGACTTTTTATATCATCTGGCTATTACTCTAATAGGGTTCCAAGTTATTAACCAGATTTTTAAAATACTTCAAATTTTGGAAAATGGTGCACAGAGGTGCACACAGACATAGATGTTTGTCGACTACCTATGAAGTTTCAGACCCTGAAGGGACATGGAGGTGTTTTGGGATACCTCTTGATTTTGGCCAAGAAAGGTACAAGTTCTTTTGCTGAATCTCACTCCTAAGCCCCAGTGGGACCCAACAGCCAAATAGCTCTTTCATTGAATGTTTCAGTAAGGAAAGAGTCTGCTTTTTAAAGCACTTGATCAAGGACATTTTTCAATGCATCAAGAGAGAAGTAAAATAGAAAGCCATAAACAAGGACATAAAGGTCCACAACTCATATTAATTGATGGGCTATCAAGAAATTATGGGTGCAACTTTCGGGAAGCTCAGCCTGAACTTTGTAACTGGTAAGATTGTAAACCAGGAGGATCCCAGACTGAGAGGGTGTGGGAATCTATATAGAGCTGTACAAATCTAAAGGGAATGCACAAGGAGAAGAGGAAGTCGGGAGAAACAAATAGGGGGGTAGACATAAAGGTACAAAAAGTACAGTTCTGTGTAAAACAGAGCCAGTGAGTGTGCTTGTCTGACTGAGTCCTGCACCTGATCACTGCTGCCTTTCCCATCTTCTTTTCAAATCTTTTTCTGTAATATCCGTCAGCATAGTCCCACTCTATCCTCTGTGTGTGCATGTTGCAAAGATTTAGTGCCAGCTACCAGTGGGACCTGTACATGGGCAAGTGAAAATTGCTGCCAGATCCTGGAGCCAGACTAGGATGTGGGTGTCCCTCACCTGTGGTGTCAGCTGTGAGAGCAAGTGGGGTCTCAGTGTCAATGACTGAAATAAGTGGGTTGTTTAACCTCCACCCACGAGCGGAGAACAATGCAGGTCCCAAAACCAGCTACTGGGGGGACAGGTGTGAGCAGACAAGGGGATCAGTGCCAGGGGCTGAAAAAAGACTTGAAGATACAGTTCATGTTCTAAGTGCCAGCTACTGGGGAAAATGACTGCCTGTATCTTTCCCAGACCAGGTCGGGGGTGAGGTGTGTGTGTGAATGTATATTAGCTGGGCAACCTCAGCCTGAACCAGCTGATGAGTACTGGGGCCTTGGGTTGATTCTCCAACCTTTTTTTTGCATTTAGACCCAAAATGTTTACCCTACAATTTCTCCTCTGAACACACCACAAACTAGTGGTTATGCTTTAACTGATTCTTGGACTACAGCAATTGTCCCCACAGCCTGTTCAGTCCTATTCTGTTTACCTCTCCCTTACAGGAATGGAAAAAAATTTCACATCATTATGATATGAATGAGCACACATGTCAACTCATTTTTCTTTAATTACAGCCTGTCTTTGACTGAATGGACTGTTTGTGACTCACAGGAGTCTTGTGCATTATGTTTCAGAAGCTCAGAATTCTCCCACTCCCCCAGTGAAAATCACTGACCTACATATCAGTTTCTTTGCCTTCCAACTAGAGTATGAAAAACGCCAAGTTTCTCAGTGTTTATATAGCATCCAGCAAATTAAGTCCTGTTCATTATATATTCTTCTGGTGATTTGACACAACACAATCAGACAGTGATATTAATTACAAAAAAGGCAAATATATTCTAACATCGTTTTATAGCTTCCTTCGGTTAAACAACTTGATATCTATCCCATTTTTATCAACATTCGCAGGATCCTGTACAAAAATATTCATATGTATTTTAAAAATACAAACACTAAATGATGCATTGCACTGGTATACTAATACATTTTCTGATACTTTTTAAAATAACACATAAGAAATATTACTTTTATTACATTGCACTTACTCTTTCATTTTCACACATTTTCCATGTCTTAAAAATCCTCTTATGGCAAACACACTGAAGTAATTTTAGATGTTTCCCACTTCTCTCACATAAGATACAAGCATCATATTTTATATAGTCAATTTAACTTACTGCACATTAGCTCAAACAATAGAATGTTAAAAGCAATGTGTTTGTTGGGATACAAAACTGGAAAAAAGAGTTCTGATAATTTCAATTTTTTTATATCTACAGAAATCACCATTCCACAATCTGTTCTTCAAAAACGGAAAGCACTTAATTCCCTAGAATGTTGTCAAAGGTTTTTTTGGACCTCCAATCACAATTCTTTCATATTTTGAAGCTTTAATTCACTGCAGTCAGACCACAGAAATCCTCTTGTCTCTCTTCAGTGTAATTGCATAATTTTAGTGGGAAATTTAATCCTCTTTATCATCACAGTTACCATTTAATTTACTAGACATGAGAATTATCAGTTCTATTATTACTATTATTATTGTAGTTCTTGAAAGTCCCATTTCAGATCTAATATGTATGTGAATATGTTCATGTCCACAAATGTTTACAATCTAAAGCAACAACCAGACACTTGATACAACTGGACAGATGTAGTAAGAAACCACTTCTTTCCTCATTAGAAAATAGCTCAGGAAAGCATTAAAAATTATCAATTCAGGAACACTAGCACATCTTTACAAAGAGAAGTCAAAACTTATATATCATGTTTAGCATGAAAAATGGTTGATATTCAGCAATTCATAGTGAGCTTCAGGATGAAAACACCATAATAAGTATTAAGTATGTTCATATAGGTATAGATAAAACAAAATGTTTCTTTCGCTAAAACATCCATGAAAACCTAAGAGAAGTTTCAACTACCTTTTCAACGTAAAATTATTATTTTTATACATCCTTGAACTTCCTGAAAGGACAATTTACACAATGGTATAACAAATATTAGTACCATTTCTGGGGAGAACTTGTGGACAAATACAGGTAAGTTTTGGATAATCTTGTACAATTTCAGAGTAAAATTCAACTGCTAAGCTTTTTCCATCCACTTAATGTGTTTTGAATGGATTTTTGTATAAGATTCAGGAACTTACAACTTGTAAGAGTTTATGAGGAATACCCTCTGTGACAATTGTACTTTAATGTAAATCTGTGATAAATTTTATTGTATCAAAACACAGAAATTCCTGCTGTATGATGGGATTAATGGGGGAAACAAGACCACAACACTGAGCTGGAAAGCAGCTTGGCAGAAAAAGACCTGCTAGTCTTGGTGGACACCTGGTTGAACATTAGCCAGCAATGTGCTCTTGCTGCAAAGAAGGTAAATGGTATCCTGGACTGCATTTGGCAAAGTATTGCTGTCTGGCTGAGAGATGTGATACTTCCCTTCACTCAGCACTGGTGAGGCCACACCAGGAGTGGTGTGTCCAGTTCTGGACATGGATGTACTGGAGAGCCTCCGATGAAGGGCCACAAAGATGTTGAAGGGGCATCCCTGTGAGAAAAAGCTGAGAGAGCAGGGACTGTTCAGCCTGGTAAAGAGAAGGCTCAGGATTATCACATCAAGATATTTAAACACCTGATTGAGAGGGCACAGAGAGGACAGAGCAGAGCTCTTCTCAGCAGAGCCCAGGGACAGGACCAGTGGCAATGGGCACAAACTGAAACACAGGGGGTTTCTTCTGAACACCAGGAAACACCTCCTCACTGAGAGGGTGGCTGAGCACTGGCACAGGCTGCCCAGGGAGGTTGCAGGGTCTCCATAGAGACATTAAAAAGCCATCTGACCATGGGTCTGGAGAAGGTGCATTACGTGGCCCTAGTTAGACCAGATGATCTTCAGAGGTCCCATTCCAGCCTCAACCATTCTGTGATTCTTTGGTGGTTTTGGTCAGGAATAAGATTTTTTTTTCCCTTAATAGTTAGCACAGACGTCCTCATTTATGCTGTGTCTGTAGAATTATATTTGTTGAAAAAACAGCAAATATGCTTTCAAACTTCCAAACATCCATCTACTTGCTAAAATGGAAAAGCTTCTCCCTATTATACAATTGTATGATACTGATGTGGGTTTGAATTTGGGAGACTTGCATTTTTTCATTATAGTATACCTGTGATTTATGATCTGCATTGATTGCCAGTTGATTTTCAAGGTGATGATAAAAATCTGAGGCCTGGCCACCCAAGAGAAGTTGTCACACCCTTTTATGACAAAGACACACTTTTATGACAAAGAAATAAAAGGAATGATTTCAATTTCCTCTGCTCTGAGAAAAGTCCCATCTTAAGACTCTTAAAAATACACTGCCAAATATTTTGCAGTGTTTAAGGCAGGGTAACTGAATTAAAAGGGACCAGAGAAGGCAAAGTATGAGCTTTACTTCAATAACCTGTGAGTTCCTTCACTGCTGTGTATATTTAACACAAGTACAATTATGATTCTGCACTTGACCCATCCTACAGAAATTTTAAAATAAATATGAATATCCTTATTCTTTGAAAGAATATATTCAAAACCTGAGGGGATTTTAAAAAATATTTAGTTCTCTGATATATCTATGGCCTTGTACTATGCTTTGACTATAAGCAGCAAGAGTCCACTTTTATGATTTTCAGATAAATATTAACTGAAACAAACCAGAAATGAGAACGCTTACACAAAGAAAGGCCATTCTGTCCCTCACAGGGTCTATGGCTAGGTCATGCATGTGACTTAGACTTACTGAAGCCCTCTTTCCATCTGGCTGTTTTATTTGACGTGAAATGGAGAATTATGTAGTTGGTAACTGCAGAAGGTCAAAGATAAATATGCAGAGCAGCAGAACACTGTGTAAATATCTAACTGTGCAATCACTGTAGATTTTAAAATAGATTTTCTGTGTCACTGAGATGCTTAGGTACATGAAAGTAGTTAAAACAGCAAAGAAATACAGTTGACACTGACAATCCACTCATTTAGCTTGAGCTACTGCACATAAAGAAGTACTTCTCCAATAAAAGCAAACCCAAGAATATGAACATCTAGTAAAGAGACTGTACAAGCACCAAATAACCTTGGGTTCTTTTTCACCTTTGTAAGACATTAGTAAGCAATTCAAATATGTACTAAGACATTGGCCTGACACCCCTCTACTCTAAAACTTGATCCATTATTTTAACAGCACAATACATACAATGATATGGTGAAGTTTGTAGATATATGACATAAACCTGGTACAATTTATTTGAAAGAGTCCTGATTAGTATGCAGCTCATTCAGCTTCAAAATGTTGTACCTGTTTCCTGTAATGAAAAACTACACTTCTTCAAATCTGCCTTCCAGAACCAGGATTACTAAAACACTCATAATCTTTCACTTAGTACTCCTCCATATGGAAATTTTCCATACAATGTATAGCACCAGGCATTTTATATGGATGATAAAACTGCTGAGAACATTTTGGAAATTCAGTCAAAACATAACATATTCACTTGGTTTAGTACACAACAAAATAATTCAAATTTTTATTGCCTCTGTGGAGGCACACATTCCTTACAAATCAAAGATAAATTTTCCTAGAGAGAAATGAAGAAAACCTCAGGCTTGATCAAGATTTTCTACATAAAAGATATGTTGAATATAGAATATGAAAGACATGAAATTCCATTTTACACATAATGGCACAATTTATTAAACCCTGATTGCATTTAAGAATATTTTGGGGGTTTTTTTTGGGGGGGGGGATTTTTGCACCCTCAAAATCCTGTTATATGAGCATATTTACTTTTTCAATAAATAACATCAAATCTCTATTTGGAATCAGAATTTTTTTTCTGAAATGTGAATTTTCAAAAATTTCATAATTGAAACAAATCAAAAGGCTCTTTGGTCCATCTCACAGAAGTGAGTAGGTATGCAAGCACATGCCTGTGATTACAGAAGGCCAAGAGCAAAGTTTTGGTATGCTGTCTTTCAAAAACATACAGTCCCTCCTCAACTCAGATTAGCACATTTACTGCTCAATACATTTAACTGTCTGCATTGATCTCAAGGACATTTTTCAAGATGGTAGTATGCCATGATCCCCTTTACACTGGAACCTGGAGCCAGGAAAGTCCAGGATCATATGCAATGGGAGAGCATTGCTCCTACACTGTACAGATATTTTTCTGTCTTTTGCAAAACTTTCTTTCCTCTGCAAGTGAAAGAATAGTGACAAGGAGATGGAGGAGGAGTTGACCCTTCTCTGTTCTATAGAAGTACAGAAATGACAGGATGAAGAAGAAGGGAAACAAAAGGATCACTCCTGCAAGGAAACAACAAAAGGATCAATCTTGCAAGGCAAAGAGCTTTTGCTGAAGGTGTTGAGTGCTCTTGTTAATCTCAGCTACAAGTGAAAGTAGCAGGGACAGAAACAACAGCAGGGACAGAAATGGGCCTTTACAGAACTCTAAACAATATAATAGGAAAAATTTGCTAGAAAGGAGCATCTTTGTAAACAGGAAAATAACACACACTAGAGGGAAAAGGACATGATATTTTGAGAACAATAGTACCATTACAAGTGATGGCAATAAATAACATTAAGTTGATAGGAGGGGAATGAAACATAATCAGTGCCCTCAGCAGTATTTTTTCATGGATACAATACAAGAGGTGTGTCCCATTGGAAGATCACTAATTATTAGTACACTTGAGCAGACTCTGTGTATAACATCCAAAATTCAGGCACATTAATGAATTTAGATTAAAACTGAAAATGGCCTTTCTTTTGTGAAGGAGGCAGATAATGATCAAGGATATGATTCTCCTGTCACATCACCTCCTACCATGTTTGACTCTGTTGACTTTAATAGGTCAGTTCCTTGTTTGCAGTGCTGGCACTGGAAAAAAGGACTGATAGTCAATAACTCAATAGGGCAGAGAATGCCCTATTTAACATATTTAACACATAACCAAGAGCTGCCACACAATATATTTTCTGTGAATTTTTTGCTATGCATCTAAGATTTAGAAGACAGATATTTTTTGAAGATTTGAGACGTAGAGAAAATTCTTGTAGTATGGTTTTAAAAAGGGAAAAGTGCTGCAAGATAGAATCCAGTCATGGGCCTCAATAATGTCTTGAACACGCATTGTGTACAGTGAAAAGAGCAAGGCAAATGTCATAGCATTTGACAAATTTTTTCTGTATCTCTCATTTTTTTCACTTAAGGCAGCCTCACTCCTATGAGTATGATTACATTTGGGTAAAGAACTTGTTGAAGACTGCAATGAGACCTTTTCTGGAATGGAAGAGTAAAATGCTCTCATGAATAGATCTTTTTCAAAGAACAGCTCAGGTTAGTTCCCCTTTCTGTTCAGCCAGGGAGTGTCAGAAAATTAGCCACTTTGATCCAGATAGTCAGATTTCACTGGCCCAGTAAATGACACTCTTTGACTATAAGGAACACAGAGCAAGATATGAGTCCTTATTTGTCATTCAAGTGCATTTCAACCAAAAAATATACTCTCAATTTTCACAGAGAGGTGTTAGCAAGTGAACATGATGATTCCCTTGGTTTATTTTGTATCTGTTCAGCAAATAGGTATGAAGTTGTTATCTGCATTTTGAAAAAGGAAATACAAATTCTTAATTTACAAAACATTTCAGTCTGATTCTCTTATTGGCATTAGCCTGTAACAATTCTTAACCAAACATCCCACAGGGTACAAATAAACCCATGATTTCAGCAGTCTCTCTATGTCTTCCTATAAACAGTAGTCTGGACAAAATCCACTTGTAATTGCTGAAATTTTGAGTATCTTGCATTTCTAATTCTGATCAGTTTGAGAAAGCACATGAACAAGATATTTTAGAATTGCAGATACAATTTCTCAATGATGTGGAGGCAAAAACCAGAAAATTATATCTAATGATAGTTATTTCATTTGGGATCATTTATTTCATTAATAATCCTAGCCAGTTAGCCCTGCCGTTTCAAGACAGATTCATCTTGGCTCCTTTTTCCTCTTACTACTCACCCACACACTTTATCTATCAATTTATTTACCACTATCAAGCCGGGTAAGTTATGGCAGAGTCAGTGGAGAAAAGATGGATAACCATACCTTAGACTAGATGTTTAGTTAGTACTTTAAAACTATGTCTTTAACTTATTCTTCCATTCAAGGGTATTTATTCTCTAGGTGATGTAAATCTGTTTCACATGTCATTCTTTTCAAGTGCTCACTGAAATATTACGCTTTTATAATGTTATGCATGTTTTTCTGGGAACTGTGATATGATCACAGCTAAGCAGTGGGCTACTCAGTTATGCTATATGTCTGCATCGCAAAAGAATGTGTTATTCAAAATCTACTGTCAAAAATGTTCTTCTGATATGTTCTTTCCATTTGATATCTATGCTACATTAAAAAAGGAAGTGACAACTACCATGTAACCAGAGCTTGGCGTGTAAAGCATATTGTAAGCTGTTTTCTTAGGGCCATGCTATGCTATTAAAACATATAAGAATAATGAAAAGCAGTTCATGTGTGGGAAAAAAAAAAAAGAGAGTATAATAGAATTTATAGTGGTTTGTTTGGTTTTTTTTAATTTAGGTATCTGTAATTTTAGGAATTTCTAAATCCTTTACTCTTCCTTTCTTCATGGGAATTTATATCTTTTCAGCTACTTTTTTATCAAAGGGATTTTGGTAAATATTACCAAATATATGCTTGGTAACTGAATTCTTTTAGTTTTCTCATTGATTAAATGCACTAAAAATAGATGCAGTTTTAAAGTCAGTATCCCATATTTAGATTCATTTCAGCATTTCACTGAGATACATGATTAATTTCAAAAGCTATTCTGAATCCATGAATCCCTTAGTCATTCCGAATGGCTATTGTTTGGTCACTTTGTAGTTGATGATGACAATATTTATTTTGTGTGGTTTATGATTCATCAAATATATTTAAATGTTGTCTTCATTAAGAGATGTATCATCTCGAACTTCATTGACTATGTTGACTAGGTTGGCCCATTCAGACATAGATTTCTGTGTTATAGATGCCTTCAGTGTTTGTTATGACAAACTAAGAAGTGTCACTAACATATTAAACATAGACACAGTCTAAGACCTTATTTTTGTAATAGTGTTGAACTGTAAGATTTTGAAAATACTGATCTGCACATCTCTTTCGTCTCTTGCACAGTGTATATCTAAACTACTAATCTTTTGCTTTCCATTTCACAATACTTTTAAGACCAACCTTTTTCTCTTTGATTTGAAAATAAAGTTTCATTCATCTTCTCTCTTACTTGGCAAAATAGCCTTCACTTTGTTTCCAATACTCAGCAGCTCAAATAAAATAGAGTTACTGAGTACTCCAGGTGCTGTCCCAGCCCTTGATCTCACCATATCAGGTTTGTTGTACCTTTCCACTTCATCTTCCTCAAGGCAAAAATTTGAAGTTTTTTAGTATCTCCCCTTTCTGTCTTTACATCACCTTTTTTACTTTTTGTTTTCCCTCTGATTCCAGTTTTGGTATCTTCTCGTGTATCCATAATGCTCATAAGGCTCAAGAAGTTTAATGAAATCACCCATTTCAGTAATGCAACTCACCGAAGAAATAGAAAATACTTTTCTATAAGATCTGAAAAATTTTGTTTGCTCTTTGTCTCCAATTTTGCAAAACCTACCCAGATATCAAGCCTTCCCATAATGGTTCCTTGATTCAAATTGATCTTGAAAACTGCTTTTCATCTATTTTACTTACTTTTAAAAGATACATATTTTAATGAGCTAGAAGAGGAAGGGGCTTTGGATAAGTGTAGCAAGACTTTCCTGCTTTGGATGCTATCTATGAATATAAAAAGGATGATGGATATTGTAGCATATTTTAGCATTAAAATAAAAAGAAACTTACTCAAGCAGCCAGAAATTACAACCAAGACAGTATTTGCCTACAGGTATCTCCTGGTGCTCAGATTTCATTGCATGTTTTATTATTTAGGCCTTTTCTATCATCTCTCCTCTCTGTATCTCTCTCTTTCTTGATTTTATGGCCTTTGGACCAAACATAAGTCAAAGCTGACTATAAGATCTGTGCTAACATTTAACTTTATAAAAGCCTTGCATATTTGAGGTGTTATCACATCAGAGGTGTATGATAACTGCTAACAGTTATGAGAAAGAGCTACCTGAATGAGTTTCTCATCAGGAATGTTTTATAATACAAACAGTAAACAGAAAAAAAAAACTTGAAAATAACAGCTTCAAGAAGCAGATAATGTATACGTTGAAACTATGACTTTATATATTATGAAAGTGCAATAACAACAGAAGATACAATTACTAAAGTAATAAAATTAAACTATTTGTTTAAAATATGCTAACATTAACACGTTAACACCGTTATTAATTTATTTATTAAACCAGCAATACAAATTGCAATAATGCAAATTGCCTTCCATCAAACCTGTCAATAAACTATGCAAAGCCTATAATCTCTAGTATAGTCCTCTATTACCTCAAGATTTCATATCATAGAATCGAGGTACAGGGCTTTTTGTAAGCCTTTATGGCTAGATTCTTTACTATCCAGCACTACTTCATGTATTTTACGTGAGGAACAAATAGAGCAGCAGACTAGAATTTGTCAAGAGCTATGTTACCAGAATACTTAATCAATGTTTGTCTGATATTTTTTAAAACTTTCAGAAAGTCAGTAGAATTATGATGACACCTCGAATACATCATGCTTTTCGTACCCCATGACTTATACACCTTTGTCAAATCTAATGAAGGTCAAATAAAATAAGTTTCTTACATGTTCAATTAAGGATTGAAATTATCTCAATTTATTCCAAAAAATAGAGAAACTAGAATATTTCAGATTAATTTGTCTGATAATCACCTATTATTACATAATTTGGAAAGCACTAAATTACTCATATTAAAATCATATTCCTAATTGCTAGCAATCATAAAACCCCCACATATTTTATTCTTTCATATTGCCGAGACATGTGTTTGCCATTTAGAACTTAATTTGTTGCTGCTTTATTCTTCTACAGTACTAAAACTTCAATGAAATTAAATTTAAAAACAGACTTCAATATAGTTCTCAAATACATGCTTAAATTTCAGCAGTCAGGTAAACATGCTGAATGAAAACTGTTATTCTCAGAGTCTCTTTAAACTCAAAGGTGTTCTTTAAAAAAAAAATTCACTTTGAAAAAAATACAAGCCAAAAGTGATGCATATCATTGGATGTTATCAGAACTAGAATATCATTTGCAGGCTCAGGGACATCAATCACTTTGGGTTCCTGCCATACTTTCCCCTTGCAGCTCGTTACATTTGTTAAACCTAAATGCTCAAGCACATTGTACTACTCACAAGAGATCATAGAATCATGGAATGGTTTGGGTTGGAAGGGACCTGAAAAATCATCTAGTTCCAACATTGCTTCCATGGGCTGGGAACTTTTCACTAGACCAGGTCACTCAGGCCCACACACAACCCGGCCTTGCACACTTCCAGGGATGGGGAATCCAAAGCTACTCTGGGCAACCTGTTCCAGTTTTGCCTCATTGGCCACACAGTAAAGAGGGTTTTCCCAATATCTAATCTAAACTTGCCCTCCTTCAGCTTAAAGCCACTCCCCCTTGTCCTGTCATTACATGCCTTTGCAAAAGCCCATCTCCAACTCTCCTGTAGGCACCCCTCAGGTACTGAAAGACTGCTCTAAGATCCTTCCAGTGATGCCATGTTGAATTTTTTTGCCTTTTCTTTTATATACCTTTTATGTATTCCTTGTATTCCTAGTTTACATATTTGTAGCCTGATACTGTAACTTAGTTCCAGTATTTCCCTAGGCAGGAGGACAAGGTATTCTGAAAGTGTCCCAGTTGAAGGCCTGAAGCCCTATGCTAACTTGGCTCCCCATAGAACCCAAGGTTGAAATCAGCTCTCTAGGACATATTTTTATAAATAGGATAGAAGTCTCATGTGAGGAGCGCAGACTCTAAGAGTTGCCGGAGTAGGGGGACATTATCTATTACACTTCTCATTGTAGAGTCTTTGTCAGATACACTAATTTGCAAAGTCTATAAATATTGTATACACCCCACGTGCTGGGTGGATTCTCCAGTGCTCTCCACCTTTACAGGTTGTGCACTTAAGGATCCTTATTAAACGAGGTAAAACCCCTTTTATCCCCTTAACCATGTCTGGCTCATAATTCTAGGACCAGAAAAAAAGGCATCACCAGAACCTTCTCTTCTCCAGGCTGAACAATCCCAACTCTCTCAGCTTGTCTTCATGGGAGAGATGCTTCGGATTATCTTTGTGACTCTACTCTGGACTGGCTCCAAGAGGTCAGTTTTCTCCTGCTGGGGGCCCCGGATCTGGACACAGTACTTTAGGTGCGGTCTCACAAGAGCAGAATAGGGAGGGAGAATCACCTCTTTTGACCTTCTTCTCACTTTTCATTTCATTGAGCTCTGGATACGATTGGCTTTCTGGCCGCATGCACACGTTGCTGGGACACACTTGGGAACATGGAGAAAAATAGCATAATATTACACAGTCTATATCAATTCTGGTTTTTTTGAAAATAAGACTAATTCAGTGTGTAACAAAGACCCAAGTTGGGCAACTTGGGTCTGAGCAGCAAATGGCTGCTGAATATGGCATGAACTTATCAATGTGGCATAGGAACCTCAGCATAGCAACAACAGAGTGAAGGAATCTAAACTGTTTCTAATTCCGTTACTTTTTTTTTTTATATTTCTAATAATGATTTTACACTTTCCCCCTTTTTATTCTTCTACTGTCTCTCTCTGACACTGCTGAGTTCTGGCTTGGGATTTTGTATATATATACATATACATATATCTATATATATAGAGAGAGACACTTAAGCAAACAGATTCACAGGCATGATTCATTCTACCATGTTATGAGATTCTTTGTCATGGAAACCAACTACACTACTATTTTCAGCACGATTGTAATTTAAGTGTTAGCAATCTGAAAAAGTATTCACTTGTTCTGTAGTTCAATACTTCTGTATGAAGTGGAACCCCTTTATGCAGAAACATAAAGATATTCTGATAGAAATTATAATTCAGCAATCCAGACATGAGAACATTTAAACAATTATAATCTCCCAAGAAAAATCTAACAACAAAGGATTAAACTGGAATGAACAAATACATATTTATTTCAAGTAATCAGTCAAGGGGTTCAAAATTTAACTATAGCTAGCTGGGCCTGAGATTCTTGCTTTATGCCTTTTCAAAGGAGACTCAGAACTGCAGAAGCTTCTCTTTATTTTACAGATATTTTTACCTGAAACAGCTGCATTCAGAGTGGACATAAGGATTCCAAGACATGGTAACTAAATGGTAGAAGACCCTCGTGGACTGCGTGGGATGGTCAAACACACGCATATATGCAGGTTTCCTGAGAGCCTACAGCAGTTCTGTCTTCTATTGACTAGTAGGTTATATCATTGTCAAGGAAGATTTGTAACAGTTAAATTTTAAGATAAAGCCAGATGACAAAAATTACCATTGCAGTAAGCAATTTAGGAATAAAATTAACAAAAAACTTAGACACTTAGAGAAGAAGAAGTAGAATGGGCATTAACTCCTCATCACATATAAGTGTGAGAAAAAGAGTTGCACAGCCTAAAGTTGGAAAGGAACAGAATGTGCATTATCATGTATAGAAATGTTGACTCATAGGATTCATTCTCTTGCCTGCAGATGGATGATGAGCCTACTGAGAGTTTATGGATACAGATTAAGGAGAATGACACTGGAGTGGGCACCAGGCTAGGTGACCAGGAAGAAGTGGACAAGGCCCGCTACAAATAAGAGTACCCTCATGTTCTCTGCCCTGGTCCTCAAAAAGGACTTCAACTACTCCAGTTGAAAGAGTAGTTTTCTTTTCTTCTGCTGGAAAGGCAGACCATAAGTAATCCAGGAGCTTTGCCTCTCCAATTTGACTGTACCGACACTATGAGAGACTGCGCTAAAAGTCTTGTTAAATTTGTGGTAAATCTCATCCACTGCTGCCCCTCATCTGTACAGCTGGTCACCTCATGAAAGAAGGCAATCAAGTTGGTCAGGTATGACTCACTCTTGGTCATGCTGGCTCTTGGTTCCCATTTTTATTGTCTGTCAATAGTTTGGCCACAGCTTCTAGAGAGACTACGGATAGGCTGATCGATATCAGATATCTATTTTATTATCTTTAGAGTAAGCTTGATTTGTCCATCAGAAACCTTTCCAATCATCTTAAACTCTTGAAAATGAGGGAAAATTAGGCTCACAATGGTGACAAGCAATCCCTTCAGCACATTTGGATTCATTTTATCTGGTCAAATGCACTTGTGTATGCTTAAGTGATTGTTAACTTGATCTTCCTCTGAAGTGGGTAATACTTCACTCCTTGTCCTGGGGTGACTTTATGATGCTTGTATCCCCATTCGTCTATTTAGCCCAGGAATAAGTTTTACACCTTTAAGACTGGCTCCAAGAGCTAAGGAGGACAGAGAAGAAGCACAGAGTTTGTTTTCAGAAACTGCAGTCATGCCCCCTCATCCTGGACTGTGTTGTCTGCAGAGGACTGTGGGAGAGAGCTCTCCTTTGCTTTTTTAGTTGTTTTTGGCTGGC
Organism: Phainopepla nitens; assembly: GCA_013400175.1. Classification (NCBI taxonomy): domain Eukaryota; kingdom Metazoa; phylum Chordata; class Aves; order Passeriformes; family Bombycillidae; genus Phainopepla; species Phainopepla nitens. The sequence goes on along the minus strand of VXBQ01001271.1, from coordinate 528,051 downwards.
TGAGGCAGAGAATTTTCCTGGACTGTGTTTTTTCCTTTTTTCTTGGAACTGTTTGAACCTGCTCTGGACTGAAAACCCAGGGGAGCACCAGGAACTCGCACCTGTGGCCCACCAAGGCCTGGCCACAGCATTTCCCAGTGCCAGAGGGACTGGGGACAGGCTGAGTGAGCCAAGCTGAAACCTATGAAAGGGACTTTCTGAATTTGTCATCTCTTCAGAGCAGCAAGAGCTTTTATTGTTTAGTATTGTTCTTCTTTTTTTTGTGCTGGGGAGTGCTTTGCTTGTTAAATAAACAGTTTTTTTTCCACTTTTCTCCAAGGAAATCTTTTCCTGAACCATTTGGGGGAGGGGTCACTTGAATTTACTTTCTAGAAGAACTCCTTTGGAGGTTTTCTCCCAAATTTGCCCTAAACCAGGACACTCATACAGGCTGTCACTAGTCATAGAAAACTGGGAATATGAAGGTATAACTAATCAGTCTAAACGTCACTTCTTTTAGATGCTGTAAGGGGAAAAAAGTGAAGACAACTAGTGCACAGCTTGTGTTTATTCTGTGTGATTGTCCTCTGCCATGTGAGAGTCATCAGCGCAGTTAAAGGTTTAAAAGATCTACATTCAAAAATAAATTCGTACTGTAAAAGAGTGAAAATAAATGCAACCACTGCAATTAGTGTTCGCACATCATCCGTATTTTGGCGTGCATCTATTTAATTTTGTTATGCAAAAAATGGCAATCACAGAGGTAACAGATCTCTTGTCCTTCAGACCGTGCTCTACTTGGCATAAATCACAGTGTAGTTTTTAATGTTTAGAGACAAAGATCTCTCAAGCAATGTTCATTTGCTATGACATAAAAGAGAAAAATCAAAATGATTACTTTTATTTTAGCCTTTATTCGGCTATGATGCCCACTAAGTGCTAATTAAAAACCATTCTGAGTAGAGAGTGTGAAAAGACATTGAGTTCTTCAACATATAAATTTGGATCAATTGGTAACAGTCAAGACTATTACTTAGATGAAAATCCCTTCTTTGACAGCTTATTGCCAAAGGGACCAAATATGTGAAAAGGCTGAGAATAAGATGGAGAAATGAGCCCCTCTAAAGCTACTGAAGCATGGATCCACCTTTTTTTTCTTCCACTGTCATCCCTTCAGTTATTCTTGCTTTTTGCTTTTCTGAAGAAGCTTCCCTAACATTCTCAAGGTTGAAACAGTTTAGGACTTAACACACATAAGCAATGGGTTTTTTCTAGGAATTAATAAGGCAAAGATAGTAGGTTGCATGATTATTTCCAGACTTTTTAATATTAAGCCATGCAAGGCAGAAAAGAAAATCCTGCAGAAAAGGCTGCTTTTTTGTAATCAAATAATTTTGCAGAAACGTGATTTTATCATATTGATGACGAAATTAGTGTCAAAGTGAAGTCTTGTGACTTTCTCATTCATATCACTAGTGTTAAAATATTTAACTTCACTAATGTCAAAATATTTTGTTTCACATTTATTATTTCATATTCATGAAGATGTCTTAAAAATCTTCAGAAATTATTTGTTTTTCTGCACAGATCCTTTTTTTTGCAAATTTCATTCCACAAAAGAATCCAGTTTGACCTGCTCATTCTAATTTGCAATAAAATAAAAGATACAAAATCTTGAGGTTTTTTACTTGCTTTATTTATCATCAATTCATGCATAGAATAATATCTGGAAAAAAAGAAATTTCAAATTTTTTTGTCATCTGTCAGCTGGGAGAGACGTAGCCTTCCCTTCATTCTCATTTCACCCTTCCCTGTACTCAAATTCCACCATTGTGTAAATTTGCAGATATACCAGAAAGTTTTGTTATACAGCAGTCTCAAATTTAGGACCGGTCTAGCTGCCTAAGATTTAGTAATGTGCCTATGCCTCTGGGGTTTCTAAGCAATTGTCTCTTTCACAGCAAACTATGCTTAAATACAATTTGCTAGAGAAAGACTAACACCGTTCTTTTGGCTGTAACAGGCAGGGGTTCTGATGGTATTCCAGGAAACCTTGCCACTGACAGATTGCTGATAATTCTGGGAATAGAGTTCAGCATCAGTACACTGGACTTCCCAGTACCTTAATGAAATTCCTGGAAGTGCCTTTTTTGCATAGAAACACTCTATGGGATGAGACAAAACCAAGAAAATGTAAGTAACATAGCTGAAAGAGACAATTTTTCCAAGTGCCTCAAAGTTCAGGTACATATTACTGAGAATGCAAATAACCTACCTCTACACCAGTAGCTTGTCTCCTGGATGGAAAAATATATCTACAGACTCTGCCATCAGTGGCAAAAATATTCAAGCAAATAACTTAGGTTTTCTAGAGGGACTTTATTAGCATTGCCTAAATATCTGCACACTGCAAAGGCTTATGTGATGTATCCTCACCACACATAAATTAACAAAATTCTGCTTCATCATTTTGCTGTTGTGGAGCTAGAGCACAATGAGGCACTGTGGACTGGTGTCCCATTAAAGCATTTATGAGTGGTGGTATTAGCTGCTTACAGCACATATGTCTCTCACATGTTGGAAATTACTGAAATTCGTACCTTATTGAGAGTTGCAGCAGAGTAAGGAGTTTGTCATAGCACCCAAGTATCTTGGATGCACACTCCAACACTGAAGCACTGTATAAAATGTGGATACTGACCTGTTACAGTTTGTGATGTCAACTCAATTAGATGCACCTTAAGGATGAGTACTAGTTTATCTCTTGCTTGGAAGATATAGAGAAATACCTATGTTACAGTTCCACCAAGGTTTAAGGGTCATAGGTGTTCAACACCTCAAAACATAGATGATCACAGCCATAGTCTGGAAAATGCCACTAGGCACTGAGACAATTTTATTCACTTGGTGATAACTGAATTGAATTTTGGTGCTGAACATGGCAATTCTCATCTGAGCCCTATCAAGTTTAGGTCAAGGGTTATCTGCTATGCATACTGCAAAGAAAAGATTTAAACCAAGGTCTCTCAGATCTGAAGAAAGTGACTTCACTCTGCTAGATCAGACATCCTAACAATGTTTACATGCTGAATAGCTTTACCATGGCAAAATGCCTGCTGCCACTTGAAATGTATTTTCACTGAAGAATTCTGAAAAAATCAGATATCTATATGGTCAGAGTAACATGCTCACAGTGAGGAGAGTTCTGTGTGCTGCAAACAGAATGGTGCAAAGAGAACTCTTCAGGGACTTATCACATGGAAGTCTGAAGAACAAAACAACATTAACATCTTGTAGACTGCCCTGAAAAAGCCTTAAGTGGGTCCCACCCACCAGGTTAAACTCAGAAGAGGAGTCAAGTATGGCAGGAACATTTTTGTCTCAGAAAACATAAGTCTTCTTGGAAGATATTACTGATATTTTTATCTTCCTGTTCAGGAAGCAGGTAAGATGATAAGACAGGCACACTTACGCACAAAGCAAAAGAGGAAGAGCTGTGAGAGAGCCCAGGGCTTATAGTTTGTGTTCTTTTAATTCATGATACAAAAAAAGATATTTTACTTCTTTCTATCCATCTAAAAATACGGTGAACATTATTTGACACTTGCATAGCAAGAGAGATTTCAAAATCTCTGTACTTTGCTATTTTTATATCATGTAAGTTCTTTAATGTATTGTCTAAAGTTCAGCATGTACAACTGTTTAGATGCACCCCAAAAAGGAAGCATTGTGTGGCAAGGGGGACCAGGAATACTAGCTGAGACTAGGCAAACAGTTTTGCCAAATGGAGAGCCCGGAGAAATTCAGTCACAAAAAGACAGGAAGTGAAAGCCAGACTCTGACTCCAAGACACAGTCAATAGTCCACAGTCAATGGAAAGCGCTGAATGGGATATTTCTTCTAGAAAGGCCGTTTGTGAGACATCACAGTGAGTCTTTTTATCAGCTATTTGCAAAGAAACGGACATTTACGTTCTCCTATGAAGTGCCCCAAACCCTACCTGCTTAATCTTACCCCATTAGGTTACATTTAGATCTTCCTCTTGCAGTCAGAGTAATTGCACAAGGTTCTTTTGTTTGTTCTCCAATCCTGTTAATCAGCCAAGGCCAAAAATCTATTAAGAAACTTCAAGGATAAATGAAATGAGTGAATAACTTCTCCAGCAGTACTTTAAATTAGTCTTCACTGTTTCCCTAGCTCCCTCTCTAAGTAGAATTTTGTTGAATTCTGTCTATATATATTTTTTTATTGAGCCTGGAATCCAGCAAAAGTCTGATGAAAGTAGTTTACTTTTAAGAGGTAAAGTCAATGCTTTTATACCTAATCTGGTATTTTATATAGTCAGAGGAATCTTTAAAATGTATTAAAGTTGTGGCTTTTTTTTAAATTGTGCTGAGAGAAATAAAGCAATGTTCATGAATAGATAATTAAATTTAAGCACTATAGTAATTTTAATTATATTTACTTAGCTAATCAGAGACATTGGGAGCTGCATCTATTAATTGAGAGCTTGACAGTTTTTATCTAAGAACATTTTATAATTAAGATCATTTATTAAGTCCTTGCTGGAGATAATAAATATTCCTAGGTAATTTAGCAAGAAAAAAAAACATATTAGTCAGCTGAAATAAGAAAAAACATATTCTGGAGGAATGATTTTGTATATGACAAGCTCCATGCAATAAAATCAAAGATTTAAAGGAGAAATCTTTAGCCTGAAGAAAAGGAGGCTCAGGGGGGACCTTATCACTTACTACAACTGCCTGAAAGGAGGTTGTAGCCAGGGGAGGGTCAGCATCTTCCCCCAGGCAACAAATTACAGGACGAGAGGACACAGTCTTAAAACTGTGCTAGGGGAGATTTAGGTTGGACATCACAAAGAATTTTTTCACAGGAAGGGTGATTAAACAATGGAATGGACTGACTAGGGAGGCAGTAGAGTTATTGTCCGTGGAAGAGTTTAAGAAGACTGCATGTGGCACTCAGGGACATAGTCTCATTGACAAGGTGGGGTTAGGTCATAGATTGGACTAGATTATCTCAGAGGCCTTAAACTAATTGATTCTGTGATTATTTGATGAAAAAAATCAAATCCTAGTTTAACATTTTGGTTTGGAGGAACAGAGGATAAAGACTCCCATCTATTGTTTTGATCCAAATTATTATTATTTTTTTTCATTTTACAATCTCTTTCCAAAAGTCTAGCAGCATCTAGAATATAAAGAAAAGTTAATTTTTTCAGGAGAGAAAAAAGCTATCTTTTTTTTTTCTGATGTCCTGCCTTGCCACACACTCAGAGTTTTGACAACAGCTGACAAAGCTAGTGATGCAGAAGTGCCCAATTCTGTTTGTTGGAGGATAGAAATATTCATGAGGATAATCCAGACCTGTTTTAATTTTGCAGTAACTTTCCATTATTACTCATAACCATTTTACACATATTTATAGAAATGAAGTGTTTATTATTTTAATTACACTAATGCCACTATAGAAACAAATTCCACATCTCAAATATTTCCTCTTTCTTCTGCCTGGATCCTTCCTTACATATTGCTAGCACATGTGATGACCTTAAGACTCATAGAAAAATAAAGCAATCCTAGTAGGATCAAACCCCAGTTTACTGACTCAGATTCACACAGTACAAATCAGGTTTTTCAGAGAGAAAACATTAGTGGAATCTATCCTAAGGGGTGAGGAAACACCCAGCTCCTTCTGAGAACTATATAACTGCTTTAAATTATAGTTTTACTTATAAAAGTCAAGGATGTAACTCACTAGATTGTTCTCCCAGTACATACTAAAGAACTAAGATAGCTCACATTCCTGATTCTTGAGCTTAAAAATTTAGTAGTGTAGAGAGGATATTCCACTGTCTCTGTCCTTGGGGTATTTTTAAATATTAAAAGCCCTATGTATTTTGGAAGTGGAAATTTTATCTATTACAACTTTGTACCTATCAACATTTTATTGTGTGACATTTTAGGGCAGACAGGTAAAACATATTCCGACTTGTCTGGTACTTGTATCTCTGTGACGTGAAAGTAGACCTCTATGTAAGTCATCAACAGTTTGAAAATATCTAGACACAGATGTTAACGTGTGCATACAAATATGAATATTAAAATCTCAACAATATTATTTCAAAGAGCAGCAATAGTGAAGTGTCATCTTAACATTTTTAGTTGCTGTCCTTGAATTCCATTTTCATACTGTGCTCTCACCAGAGCGTTTTGCAGCTGATTGCTTTCCCCCTGCCCCAAACACAGCACTCCATAAGATGTACCACTGAGAAATGAAATGGCAATATAAGCCCTAATATGCTCAATCTTGGATAGAGTGATGCTCTGGGTATACAAACATGTCTTTCTAGCACAGATTTGAGGCTAATTAAATATCAGTTTTGTTGTAAAACATTCAAGATCATTCTGCCTTTAAGTGTTATCTAGACTTTTTAAAACTCTCAAAGTGGCACTAAACAGAGAAACATGTATGTTTAAGTACTGATCTCTTTTTCTAACTGAGGTCTCCAGGTTATTTAAATTTTAGAAAGAAGATATTCTTTTTTGGAACACAATTAAACCTGTCCAGCTTTAATTGGCAAATTCTACTAAGATAAAAGTAGTAGAGTGGTGAAAAAGCACCAGAAGAAAAGTAGTAGTTGCTGGAGCCTTGATAAATGTTGAAAACAGCTGATTATTTGGAGTTCTTAAAAAACTTGTAGATCTTCATACATGCTGTGAAAGGAAGTAGTTTAGTGAGACTCCAATGAATCTTTTGCAAAGCATGTGGAATGGAGCTTATAACTTGATATTAATACACACACATTGATTCTTTAGCATGATTATTTTCATGGAGGATTAATAATTACTGATAAATGTATACCATTAATATTGCCCTTCACTTGTGATTTGTTTAATAAAAACGCAACTCATGGTATTACAAAACAAATATCCAATACTAACTTTAAGGGATATTTTTTCCATTGTGATATTACTAATGAGAATAAAGCCTGAGAAAATTTGTGCACATGATATGGCCTATTAGGAGTTTCAAAATGCTTGAGACTATTAAATTTTTTTTAATATATGCCTATATGTTAAGGCATATATATGCCAAATCAAAACAAAAACAAAACAAAAGTGGATTGAGAACTATTATAATTATTTTCTGGTTACTTTTAGAAGTTTTTAGTGGAAGTACTTTTACAAAAATATATCTAATAAAACATTGATTTTAAAATAGAATTCAGATTACTACAAAGGCATTCTATTAAAATTTCACACTCTTTAATGCCCTATCTGCTCATCTGTTTTTATTTATTTAGCAAATAAAGACCCTGGATATCGTTTTCCGTCAAAAGTCACAGTGTTTGTGAGACCAGCAAGTCACTCTTCTAAAACAACTATAAATCATCAGAATAGTAGTTTACTGGATATTACCATGACAGAAGCAATACAATTCAATAGCACTTTCTTAATTGCTTTGCATCTTTTACATTTTGAATTACACTAAGCTTCCAAAACAGTTGAATTGTTTTCCATATGAATAATATTCCATTACATGTTCTTATAATTAGTGCTGTTTCCTTCTTTAACATCCTACTTCTTATTAGGCTAAAACACTGCTCAGATTTGGTACTTTGTATAACTTTGCTCTATGAGGTTTATCAGGGCTCAAAATAATAAAGTAAATCAATCTCCAATACTGGACCAAGATATTACAAAAATTTAATAACTTTCCTTTGGTTTTCTGCTTAAACAAAAAGGACTCAAAAAAAACCTTGCTTCCCCAAAATCCTGAAAAAATTACTAAATTGTCATATGTTCATTTCACTACTTCCACACTTCTAGGAAGGACCATAAGTAAAAAATTGTAAAGTACTTTATTTATTTTTTGGTAGCATTTATATGTCAAACATACATACATACATTAACATATATTAATTTGAAGAAAATTACCTGTTTCATGTATCTATGTTTTCATAGGTACACGGCAGGTCATCACAACATGGTGCGCTTTGTGTGCCATAGGCAGGCTGAAGCCAGAGATGGATTGAAAATTTGAGTCACACATTGCAAAATTATACATATTTTAATTTCTCTCCAATAAGAAAGCAATTCTATTTAGCACCACTATGAACTTCATACCACATTGAACCAGAATTTATGACATTACAGTAAAAACTGAAATCAAACTCAGGTAAAGAGAACCACTTTCACGGATGAAGGAATTTCTCAAGGTGTAGTGCCAGAGAGACCTTAGTTTCTCCATCATGGCTGGTATTTGTCCATGTCCAATGCTAAATGCATTCAGTGCTCTCCAGCTGGAATTGCTGTCCCTTCAGTACCTCCTCATTGACTTGACTGATACACTTGAGGTGCATAGGTACAAAAGGGAAGGTAAAGCTCTTTCATAGACAACTAACTGTATTACTCTGCTCTCATGTTACAGTAGCTATGCTACTTTGCAGTGTCCAAACATCCTCAGGAAGTTAGCATTTTGCCTTCCAATAAACAAATGAGCTTATTATTTTTAACCCTTTCTCACAGTTAAATTAATTTCTGGCCATCAGGTCACTAATTCTGAAGTCAGTGTGAACAGAGATATGTATTGTTGCAACTACTTTACAGATGAAGAAACTGATCTTAAGGCTCAGCTTAAGGTGAACAGCCTGAATTGCTAAGATACTGCTACTCAGATATTCCATTAACTAAAACCAAAGGCAAAGTTAAATTTAAGCAACTTCTGAAAGGCCATAAGTGAGTTGCCTAAGGCTACAGAAACAATCATTATCTGAGGTGGGTCTAGAGCAACTTTTCTCACAGAAAGATAAAACCTCTCTACATATGAATAATTTATGGCTCACGTTCAGTATTTCTATTGGGAAATCTTATAGCACTGAACAAAGGGTGTGTGCAATTCCCCACATTTTATAAACAAGACAACAGGAAATCAAGAAAAGGCCAGTCGTATATTTTAGTTTACACCTTGTCAAGGGAAATAGTAAAGTGATGATATTCAGCAATTTATGCAGTGGCTATCTTTATAATACAAATTTCCTTCCTTCCTCATAGGGTTTGGAATGAGTTAAAAAATATATGAAATCTTTATTAAATGTTTCCTTGTTAATCTATCATGTTACTTTAAACATTTCCCTAATGCAGTCATATCCTATTAGTAACCAACCACCCTCATTAATTCAATAGAAAAAGTGTCTTATCATATTGACATTGTTTTTACTGAATTAGTGGAGATGATTAATGGTAGTGTAATTCAATGGAACCAGCTACTCAAATTTTTGTTAGACATCCTAGATTTGCAATGGAACTTACTGTTAAAATCATATTTGTCATTGACAGTAAAACAGCCCAAATGTTGATAATTCTTGTAGTTGTCCACAGTTGAGACATGGTACTTGTTACCTTTATATATTGCAACATATTTCATAATATACACAGGAGAAAGGTGCAATAAAACATAAAGAAGTTCACCCATTAAAATGTTCTCTTTTGTCCCTGAGAATCTTTAAAGATTTTTGGTGTCCACTCAAGGATAGAGGCCATATCTTGGATAAGAGCAGTGGAGCAGTGAAGCAGCTTTATTCAGCTATATAACCATTTGTTCCATTTTCATGGGAGGTGTCATAAACAGCTTGTAGACACATATATGTTTGGCAGTTATGCTTGGGGACATTGTGAGAATTTTCCCTTGTATTCATCATTAGCTAGGTCACTCAAGCATAGGTATTTTCGTGTAGCAAGGATTAGGCTCTTCAGCTGAAATGTGAGATATTTTTTTTCTTCAAACATGCTACAAATGTTTCAGAAAATACAGTAATAATTTTTCCCATGGTTATTATAGAGAATAAAAAATTTTCATGACCAGAAATTAATAACAGCTCATTTGAATCCTGACAATATATATCTAATTAAATCTTTTTCCCATTTCTTTACCTCCCAAAAAAGACTAAATACAAAAGCAAAAATTAGCTTGATGCTAATGTTAGGCTTTAATATAAATTAATATATTTGAAACCAATTTGAAATAAGCAAATATGGTGAGTTAAAAATAAAATGCGAAACCAAAATGAAATAGAAATAAAAAAGCAAACATAAATGCAGGTAAAAAAGAACCACTGACCCCCTTCATTTTTCTTTGTTCCTCTCCATTTCTTTGCTGTCATAAAAGGGACTGTTTATGCATGCCCTATTTGATTCTCACCTTCCAGTGGCTTTAATAAAATAACATCAATGAGTCTGGCATCAAACATTGCTTATTTTTGTACCAGAGTGACTAAAAAGCAGATTCCCTCAACTGTACTATTATGTTTTCAATTGAAAATTTTAAATTTGTGCCCACATTTTACATCCTTATTTTACTGATACATTTTCCTCCCACCTTTTTAATATCTTCAGTGGCATAAGAGCACTCAGTATTTTCTTCAAAAGCGAACAGACATAAATTTGATTACAAGAACAGCAAAATTGAACACTGTGTCTAGAAAACACCTGGCACTTGCCTTTTGCCGTTCCCAGTTAGAATCCTGGATCTGTTCACTGTGTCTGCTTTCCAGCTCTCTGACATGTCTAGGGAATTAGACTTGTCAGATTTGTCTGAATCGAGCCTGTACCACACTAGTCTCATCCCCTGGGACTTGTAGATTTCTCTGAAAAGGATCCATTCTCCTCGCACTTTGTAAGCTAAGCAACCCGCATTTCTACTGAGATGCCTGACTGGAAAATCCCAGCTGACATTATCAAACGCAGATGACTCTTATTTCTGTCTAGTGATGGGTAAGCTCATCTAGTTAGAATAGGACAGTATTTAAGTACAAGGCACTTGGGGCTTCTCTAAAAGTGACTGTGATCCTAAGGGCCTCTTTTTTGCAGTGTATAGTCATTTAGAGCCATACAAAGAGATTCCAAAATATGTTCTTTCTGATCTGATAGTTTTTGCAAAATCTAGATATATGATACACACAATGTAGGAAGTGAACCTGAAACTTCACTTCTTTCCCAGTTTCCCAAGCTCTGACTACAGTGATGCAGGGCAATTAACCAGTAACACTACTAAAAGGCCAAATTTTTCCTCTTGTTGCCCTTGTAACTTTCTCCATCTCACTCTCATTCAGGTGCTGATGAACCAAAAGTCACTAACTGCAGTGGAGAGTGAGGATAGAACTGGCTGTTGGCAATGGCTTACCAGAACAAGACAAAGGGCCATTTCCTAATTCACTTGAGATTCCTTTCTGCCATTTCATCGGGCAGTTATTCACAGATTTTTGGTAATAACCTGCATAAGTTTTGAAATCTAATTATGAATTAAAAAAAACAGAGCAGAAAAAGTTATAACATCTGGTACTAGAATCATTGAATTATAGTTGCAGAGAAACTAGATAGACTTTGCACAAGAAATGTGGAGTCCAGCCACTGGAGTCACTGTAAACATTTTATCTTCTTAGGAAAAAAAAATAGAACTTCATGCTGCATAACAATTCATATTTCCAGACTTCTACAGAGGGAAACCAGATGGATCAAAAATAGCTCCTGAGCTAAAATAGATTAATATGAAGCAAAAAGTATTTAAAAAGGAGTGTGACTATACCTAAAAAGAAACTAGAAGTGTGATTTTCTGATATTCCAATGTACAAAGGACTTTTAAATCAAACAAATACATAATTACATGCACAACGCTTCACATAGTGAGCTGAAAAGCTCAGTATCTTATATTCATGGTGTTAGTAACCTAGAAATATATCTTCTTGATACTGACCTGTGATTTTCATAGTTCATCCCAAATCAGATCAGTCTTTTCTGAGACACCAAATGGTATCAATTACACAGTTACAAAACTTTGATAGAACCTTTACAGTGTATTACTAATTCCCATCTTGTAAAAAAGTCCTACATTTTGTGATGCGTAACTTCATGGCTTTAAGCAAATTAGTTAAAAATTCTGTGAGCAGATAAGGCTTAAAAATTTCAGAATTCTATTTAATACTGCTTATGTTTGTTTGGTTTTTAATGACATCAAATCTTCTACAGAGATTTTTCCCAGTCAATTTTGACCTTTGAACTGTTCTGCACATTTATTTTCATGTAAACAAAAGGCTAGTCAAAGTGGAAGACAAACAGTCTTATCCTATTTGCTTCAAAAATCTGCACATCTCTTTTTGAACCTGCATAATGCACCACAGATAAGTATGAGACATAATGAAGCACAGTATTCTACTACTGTATGCCTTAGTTGGTAGATCTATCTTGGGACTTCATTAGTATATGACTCTTTTGCAGTCAGTGAATGTACACATCAGATTGTTATCACTCTGAAAAACTAGGTAAGAGCTGAATATTGTTCTTTCCTTTCTCATACTTGTTGGTGGAACAGACATAAATTCAAATTGGTCCTTGCCAATAGGATTAAAAAAACTTCTAAAAATACTTCCCTGTGAGCTGCATCACATAAGGTAACTAATATGATGTGACTTACACCCACTCAGTGACAATTTTCATAGCCCCTACTAGACAAAACTGCATGGACAAGAAAAAGATACTCTATCATTAGAAGAAATTACCATATGCGCTCATGACTAGAATAAGTCACCCCTTCACAGTCCCTCCCCAAAATTTCAAAAATGGGAGAAACACAAATCATGAACTTGAAGAATATAATCATGAACTAACAGAGTGAGAATTATAGACTAGCAGAGTGGTTTAGGTCAGAAGACACTTCTGGAGATCTCAAATCCAGCCTTTCCTCCCCTCTGCTCCCAAACTCAAAGGACAGTTTAGATCACATAGCCAGACTTTGCCCAGTCATTTCAGTGTGTCTAAAAATGCAGAATCTCTGTGCAACTTTTCCTTAAGTTTGGGCCCTTCATGGTGATCTTAGTTTTTCTTAAGATTTACAGATTTTCCTTTTTTTTGCAACTGGTGACCATGGCTTTTTTGTCCTTTTTCTGTGCATATGCAAGACTCCTCATCTCCTCTGTGGCTTCCTTTAAGTGACTGTAGAGAACACTATGTCCACCTTCAGTCTTCTACTGCACAGATTTACCTAAATAAGTGGACTTCAGCTTCTGTGCTGTGTATTCTATCCCTCAACCACCTTGTGGTATGTGGGGTGCTCACTTCAGTAAGTTCAGTCTGTTTTGCATTGGGGAGCCCAAAACTAGACTACAAATATGGATTTCAGAAAAAAAATTATTCTGATTTACGTATTTCAGGAAAAAATTATTCTGATTCTGAAGATTTTCCTTCTGTAAGTGAATCCAGTCATTTTGATGTTGTTAGTTACGTGCTGTTAGCACCAAATACTTACTTGTTTTTTCTGTAAAGAATCTTAGCCTTTGTCCATCCCCATAAGTCTAGACTGCAGGCTCAAGTGTCACACTGGTCTTTGCAGATACATTTCAAGGAGCATCTCAAAATTATAAATATTTAAAGACATGCTTAGTCTATGTGAGAAATTGGATTGGAAAGCGAGTCCTGTTGCCATTACCATAGCCTTTCTATTTTTTTCTTGAAAGCCCACCTATAGAAAACCCAAAGTGAACCTCATATTACTCAATCACTTGAATGTACCAGTGCTGCACCTATCTATGGTTTATAGTCCTAAATATAGTCTTTGTAGTTAGATGTTTTATTTGCTTTCCATTCAGTTCCTTTTTCCAATAATTTTTCAATTTTGATCTTAAAAGCTAACTATGACAGGGAGGTGGGGAAATAAACCCACATCAATAAACTCTAATTTCAGACTCCTTTTCACAAGAAACAGTAGTCTTCTTACACTCCACTGCTTTTACAGCCCTTACTCAGAGAACTGAGATTTCAGTCTGTGTGATTTATAATTGGAAAGCAGAAACTATAACATTCACCTGCTGTTCATATCCACAAATGAAATGATACAAGGCAGTTTCATCACTCAGCATAATAATTGTCATGAACTAGCTCTGGTATGCAATATTCAGATCCCTAAGGTCCACTTACAAGTTGCTGTAACTACATGCAGCTGTAGAGGAAAAAAGCAAAAAACAGCACAACATTTTTCATATCACAGTTGTTTTGATTAATTCATGCGGGGGAAGTAGGGGAGCCTGCATTGGGTTTTGTCTTGATCTTATAGATGTTATGGTAAAGTGAAGCTGACCCTACTGATATCAAGGTCTCAAACTAGCCTGCAAATGATACTAGAGAAGAAAGAACTAGAGAGAAGCAACAAGCTTTACAAAAGAGAAGGGGCAAAATTATTGTAAGCAATCTCAGAGTGATCTACTCCTCTGGAGTGTAAATAGCAGTATTGAAATTTGGTACTTCACTGTACAAAGATCCAGGCTTCTTTCTTTGTTTTTAACCTACAAACATTTTAAAATAATCCAAATTAAGTCTTTGCCAATTCGGTGGAACACTTCAGCATGTGTATGACTTGAAACAGCATTGAAGTCCATTCATGGCACTTTTATTATTCCCTGCACTAAAAAATAACCCAAACACTAAGAAAACAAAACTTCAAGATTGTGGTTCCTGTCACTCAAAATGTTGAAAATTCTCACAAAATTTCACTGACTATGCTGCATTTCTGTGACTTATTGTCCTTTGATAGGGCTTGTGACTAAGACTGCCATAAAGTAGTGCTAGCGGAAAATAAGGTGCAGAAAAATAAATACCTAGTCCCTTCTGAGATTTTCTTTTCTCCCAGAGCTACTGAAAAGTATGGGATTAAAATAATCACATTTCAAAAAATGCTGAAATAGCAAAGAGTGGAGATTTTTCTGAATAATGAGATCCCTGGGTGGACTGTTAAAAAAAAAAATAAGGAAAATGTAATGGTACAGGCAAAGAGATGTCCATATTTCCTCTCATAAGATGGGTGGGAGATGATGTGATACAACATGATTCTTCATTACAATCAGTAAAGCTCTTAAGTACACAGTTGTTTCTAGGCTGATGGGAATTTTTTATGGAATTATCTGTGACTACTCACACAATAAATGTGTGAGTAATCTGCTGGTTCGAAAATTCATAGCAATAGATGTGAATTTCTCTCAGTCATGTATACAAACATTAGTTAACATACTGCTTCCTCTCAAAGTTCTACAAGAGGAAACTTTTGCCATTGGTCTTCAATTCTATCAAATGGGAAGGAAACAATTTTCTGCTCAAAGATTTCTGTCATTAAAGATAAAATACAGAGACTTCCTGCATATCAAATAACCATTTCTAAATATAGTGTAATTTGTAAATGGTTATAACAAAAATGCAAGCAGAAAAGATAGATATAGCAGTGATTCATGTAAAAGTTCATAATCACACTTTGGGGAAACAACACCAATAATATTAAATGGTGACTTTCTAAGGAAACCCCCTCTAGACCACAGTGCTTTTGAGTTTATTTGTGGTATAATGACAGGAGGAACATGCAAATAGGTAAACTCATAGAAGAAGAGCAAATTAAGCTGGGCAAGTACTATGTTATGAAATGAATCTGTTATGTGTAAATATATGTGTTATATATATTCTTCTAAGTCTATGGAATGGTCTCTGTTAAAAATTTCAATATTTGTGTAAATTAATGGTATCTTTACTTATGCCTGGATATTTCTTTTGCTAAATGCAGGAAAATGCTGTCATTTCTAATATGACTCTGTAGTAATACTAGATAAATGTTGACCTTTTTTAGTCAACCAGTACACCTAAGACAAACATGAGAGCAGACATAATGATGAAAAGACTTCCTTTTGTTGGAAGGAAATGTTAGCAGCTGCTTTTGTTTTCTGTGTATCTAAACTTAGTCTTGCCTAGTGACTTGTTTTTGTAAAGCAAAAAATTGTTCTTGACCTTTCAAACTGTGACAAATGTGCTCTATAATCAGATGTGGGTCAGTGACACTATGACAGGAAAGTGACCATCCTTTATAGAGCTGTTTTTCTTTAACATTTAACATATTAGTTATTAAGTAAAACTAGTCTGAAACCCATATTTTTAAAGGCAGATAAATAATCAGACCTATCTGTCTTAGTTTAAGAGAGAAAAAACAGGAATAGCAATAACAAGGATTAATTTTTTAAACAAAAGTATATATGTCTTAGTCGACAAAAATATGTTCTTTTTTTGTCTTTGTCTTTCAATCTACAAAACTATATTAAGTATGTCCTAAATATCTATTTCTGAGCTCCTGAAAATAATCTGTTCTGTAGAAAGTTGGCATTTGCAATCTTTATCGTGATTCATAACCCAGCCTGATGATACTCGTAATGCTGCCTGTTGTTTCTACACAGGTTGCTGTGACTAACCTCACCTGCACTGGGACCCTGTCACCTTAAACTCTGCTACACTCTGGACAAGAACTGGATTGCTTACACTCTGTCATCATCTAATGCTGCAGGTATCTAAAAGTACTAAATATGGTCTCATCTGTTCAGAAGCTTCTCACGGTACCTAATTTAATTTGCTTTAATACACCTAGAGAGACCTCAGTCTGTGATGACAGTAGCCTATCTCTCATCTGGAACTTCAGTCTTTAGGTAACTGGGTAACTGTCAATATCCAGAGAGACGCACCTGAGCTGACAGTGTTCATCTTCAGTATCAGAAAGTTTTGATACTCTGGGTATCTACTCTAGGTAACTACTGTTTATAAACTCCATATTTAGTCAAATAAAATCCAAGCCTATCTTTGTGGGTTGAATGACCCTATGGAATGACACCACACCATCCCTGCAGCTGGGGGAATTGAGGCATTCTGCTTAAGAATCACTTTTTCTTCTGACAGGTTTTTAGATATCCCAGCCAAACCCAAATGCTTAATTTGAATATTTCATGTCCTACGGTACCTAAATTGATCATAAAAAAATCTAGATCTCTCTTCTATCCCTTATCTCAGGATGTCAATAACTATTGTGTCCAGTGGATGGAGGGGGCTCTGAATCCCTGGATTTCAGGAGGATACTTCCAAAGTTGTGATAACAAGGAATGTACAAACAACAATTATATACTATGATCTCCAGAAAAGTCTCGTTGAATGAGTTTCCCTTGTGTACTACAGCAAAATTACTGTGTGATTCTTGGCATGAAACTGAATTCTTACTTTCTTTTCTTTTCTTTTTTTCAGTGAAATCATTCTTTTTCAATCCCATCCCCAAAAAAATATATTTACCACAACACCTTCATCAAAGACTGCAGAAGACATGAAGAAGAACTGTTGGATTAAATCCGCTGTTATTCTCTGGTACTATTGCAATTGCAGACTCTCAAAGTGGGTTCTGACCAAAGATAAAACTTGTCTGTATGTGTAGCAATCTAGGCAAGTGACAAAATCATGGCAAACAAAAAATGTTGCGGTTTTCATGTCCATATTCTGGTTACCTTAGGTTCAAGGTCACCCAGTTTAGGCACTATCTTCTGGTTTTGTTCAGCCTTGGATAAACATATGTTTTGGAAGCAAGATAATTTTCCAGTCTCCCCTGCCTAGGAAACAATAGAGATGATCCCTGAATCTCCTGAGGCACACATTTACCACTAAGTATCTACTGGCAAGGATTTTGTGTGCTACTTGCCATCTCATCAACCTCTGAAAAGCATTACAGAAGAACTCTCTTTTCCCAAACATCAACCATCTATCCCCAACATCCTTTCTTGGCAACTTAAAAGAAGCTGGGGTTTATTCTAAGTTGGGAGAACAAATACCAAAAGGCATTAGGTTTCCTTCCTGTTATAAATATATATATTTAATTGAACAAGTTATAACTATAATTTATTTTACAGAGTGAGGAGATAAAGTAACCTTCTGTGTACAAAAGCACCACAAAAGCTTCACAGTCTCAGCTGCCAAACACTTTTCAAGGGCTGAAGGGAAGTCACAGATTTTTCTCTTAGAAATTATCTCAGCTGCTGACATAGTGTTTGTTCCCACTCTTATTAAAATCACTGGAAGTTCTACAGACCTAGGTGAAAGACAGAATTATGCTTTAATTTTATTCTGCCCCATAGCTGTACAGCCTAGAATATGTAAATAGATGAGGAATCTGAAAAACTTATTTTTATTTTTCTTAATTTTTTACATTTTATTGTCTGACTTCAAAATGGAGATCAAGATTTTCGACATCAACAGCTAACGTAGCTAATGCATATCAGAAACCAATTTCCCCACAATTTTCAATTGCTATCTCCCTAAAAGCATAGATTAAATTGTTTTAGTCCTGCTCTATGGTGCATTAGCCCACAGAGATCTTTCTGTGTCCCTACAAAGGCTGAGCATATAAAGCTGAAGTCATTCCTGGTGTTTAGTGATTTCAGTAGAGTTGTTCCAAGAACACATCTGGCCCATCTCAGTACTGCAGTTTGGTAAAACACTCTCGATTGTTTCTAATATCAGTATGACTATTGAAAAGTAAATTTAAGATAGAGAATTGTGAATACTTGTGATTTCGTTTGGTTATTATCCCTGATAAATACTGAGCTATTCTAAGGACACTTGCAAATCTATTTATTTATAATTTGATGATCAGAAGAAAACAGCATAACTATTAAAAAGCTTCCCCACTGCTAAATTATTCTTTACGTTTTTGTTCTGTTTATTTTTACTGCAATGGTTTCTGTCACTTCTCTTTATTCAGAAACACTCCCCCTTTATCACAGCTTTTAAAGGTACAAAACAAATCAACCAGTCAAAATAAATCCACAGCAAAATGTAAATTTCATGATGGTAAGGGCATCTTTCACATCTATCACTTCAAACAAGAGGCTTCTACTTTAAAGGTGGAATACAGACAGTGAACTCAGCAGGATAAATGAATTTCTGGAATAAAATGGATTCCAGGGTTTTCCACTTGAAATAGAAGACTTCCATGGGATTTATATAATTACTGGGGTTTCTGTGGCTCCTGTGAAGAAATTAGAATCCACTCTATTTGCTAGGAACCTTAGTTATGTACCTGTTGGGAAACTGAAAGAAAGAGGCTTTATTAGAATGATTTTCTTACCATCTGTGCTTCAATCTCTTGTTGCACCTCATAAAAGTGATTGCTTTTCCTTTTCTTTAAAGGTTTTGTGTTTGTAGGTTTGCTATGAATTTAAAGGGGTTTTGGCAGCACAACCAGTTACTTTCATACTCAGCTGGGCATTGCTAGTGAATTAATTTACTGGTCGGAATCTGATACCTTCCTTAAAAGAAATGTCATATTCTCATTATATCCTTCCATTATACTAAACATACTGCCATCATTTAGGTTATGTCAGGCTCTAATGACATTTAGTGACATTTCCTGTTACTATTACAGCTAGTTATCTGCTCATGGTCACAGTCTGCTTCTTTATATCTCTAAGGTGGTTGTAATAAAACTGTGTGGGGACAATGGTTATATTTGCACTTCTACATAAGTCTTGTGTGAATGGTACTGAAGATTTCCAGAATTTTTCCACTGTCCTATGTATTTTTTTTATTCATTTATGCAACATCTACCACTATAATGTTCTTTAGAGCCATTGGGTTACTTCTGCCATGAAAAACAAATTTAGCTGTCCTCTGAAATGTAGCCTCCTTGAGAAAAATGTATTTGTTAAAAAATAGGTATCTTCTAAAGTAGTAAAAAACTCCCAGACTTTTGGGAACAGCAACAACTCTTAAATTCAATAATGCCTGCCTGTTAGATCCTGATCGCATGAAGTCATATTTGTCACTAAGTCATATTTGTTTACACATATTTATTGGCAGAAATTTCTCCAACTGGCTTAATTTGTTCAAAATTTGAAAGAGAGAAAAGAAATCTGAAAACTTAATAACCAAGCTCTGAATACCAGCTTTTGGTTTGGGTTTTTGTTTGTTTGGTTGTTTTTGGTGGGGTTTTTTTCTAACTAAACAAATGAAGGATCAGCTAGAAAATCTTGGCATTTATTAAGCATGCTTTTCTCTAGACCTCAGATGCAAAACAACTGGACTGTATTTGGCTAACTGTAGCTTAGGACTGTCAGTGCTTTATTTCCCTCACATTCCTTGTCTGCCAATAATGGGAGGCACAACTGGTCCTGAAGGCAGGGCAGTGGATTTGGTCTCAGGACACCTGCTACTGTTCCTGGTCTTGCTAATGATCTCCTGTGTGATACAGAGCAAATTGCTCCGCCTCTCTTTGTCCCAATGTCTCTTTGTCATGAAGATAGCTACATGAAGCATTTTGAGATCTAAAGATCTTTGAGTTATATGCTATTATAATTTATTATTTATTCTCTGCTCTTCTGTGTGAGTTTTTAAAAGATATTCTCTGAGAACTGTACATTTTTCTGAGGCAAGCAATCCACACTTGTCTGAAGAGTCAGGCTGTGAGCACAACGAGACAGGGTGTTTTTCATCTTGTTTCCATAGAGTTCTTGTACAGATAAGTTTCTTACATAAAAATTATGAGCTGATCAGGTAGCCAAGTGTATGAGTTTTCAACAGGGATATATAATCTTACAATTTATTTCTATGCATTTCTAGTGCATCATTATTCAAGGCAGAATATGGTGTGCTTGGCTAAGCTGAAGGCTGTTTGAAGTTCGTTGACAGCAATAAGAACTAACTGGTAAATAACTAACTGGTAAAGAACTAACTGGTACAAATTGGAACACGTTGTCTACCCATAGCTGCCACTCTAAATGCTGTAATGCTGAAGATTTTCTCTACCAGAAGCAGGCTGCAAAGAATCTTTGAAAAAAAAAAAAAGAAATTGGGGAAAAAAAAAACAACAACTTTTTCCTTTTTTCCAATGTTATTCTGTACTAGATTGTAGATTTTCTTTGTTTGCCAGCCCCAGCTGTTGTTTTTATTAGCTTTCCTCAAAAGCTGGCAATAACATCATGAGGCTCTGTCAGAGCTTTTTCTTTGACTCTTAACGCCCACACAGCTGTAGCAAATGTGATGGGTTCTAGTTGCATGACAGTTTAGCTAGCAACAGAAGCAGTTCCAAACTTGGAGGTGTACCAAGAAAAATTTTCACCTCCATTCTGGTCCCTTTACTGTTTTAGATGATTTTAAAGTAGTACTCGGACTCAAGTATGTGTCTCTAAACAGTCACAGGCAAGAAGTCACACTGGTTGTGCCTGTGCTCCATCCCCCAGATCAGCAGGCTGGCACAATATGAAGCACTGCAAGCAGGGCATATTACCTTGGTTTTGGCACCTTGCTGACTGTGGCTACAGATTTGCCCTGGTTTGGAAAGTGAACTTGATTTATGGCCAGCATGAGCCTACATCTGTCTTCAAATGAGCTGTAAACACTCCCCAGCCAGCCCCAAACTTCTCCTGTAAATGGTGGCAGACAGCCTTGCTGGTGAGGATCCCGGATGGAAGGATGGAACAGGTAAAGGGTAGGAGACTAGCCTGCCAGAACCCCAGCACTGAGAAATTGTATCAAGTGCATCTGCCTGCAGTCTGTCAAACAGAACAGCTCCAAATCAGGAGGGCAGAAGAGAAGCCTCACACAGAAATCACCTTGGCAGACCTCCTACTCCTATTAGAATTCACCCTGCTGTATCTCATCTTTCTTCCTTGGGAAAACCACTACTAGCAGCAACAGGTCGTTCGATTCATAGGCATGCTGCAGTTTGGCTTTCTTTCCTGCAATTATTATCTCTAGTGTCAGCTGCCATGCTGTTTGGTTGTGCTGAAATACATCATTAAGATCTTAAAAGTTCCAAGCATTTTCTTTAACCCAATCTCCCAAAAAATTCAAAAGCAGCAAAGAAAATAAAAAATATTATTGCGTTTTCATAACAGCTTCATCTGTAGCGTTTTCTGAAAGATTTTCCTGTCATTTAAGAGACTATATTTTT
>VXBQ01001271.1:434427-506195 GCA_013400175.1 Phainopepla nitens | reverse complement strand
AAGGGAAGGGAAGGGAAGGGAAGGGAAGGGAAGGGAAGGGAAGGGAAGGACTTGTAAGAAAGCATAATGATTGTACAAGTAGAAAGTAGATCAGGTATACAAAGATTTGATGTTGCCAGAAAAATTGATTGCTTGTCCTGTAATAGAGACAAAATTTTATGAGTAATATGTAAGAAAAAAAATAGGAAATAGTAAATGTGATATACTGCGGAAAGCATTTAATATCACTGACAAAAGATAAGAGTATGAATATACCTACAAGGCCAGGTACTGGAAATTACTATTATTGTATAGTGATAATATGTCAGAGGTTTCATGGTCAATAGTTCCCATTAAAAAAAAAAGCAAAATACCTGAGGTAAAAACTGAGTCCTATAGTATCAAATCACACCCTCTGGACAGCAAAGGCACGTCCATGGTTCCAAATATTACGATGAAATCTACTTAACAGGAAGATAATTAAGGGGGGCAGGGGAGGAAACAAACCAAACCAAGTAATCCAGAGGACAGCATTCATATGTTACAGTAACTTTATCTAAGCCCTCAGCTGTGACATATAATGTCATACATGCAGACAGCAGGTATCTGATTAGCTGCTTCTACTTTACTGCTATTGTTTCATACTGACTAAGACAGAACAAAGCAACTCACAATTCTCGTTACAGTAATAGCTTCTTGGTCCTGGTGTGAGGTCCTGACTCATTATGGGCTTTTTTCCTGCAGTTTCTGCTCTTCTTATGTGTAATTAATAAACATACTGTTGATGCATTTAGTTGCTATAGAAACCATTATTTCTTTAGTTTCCCGTGAGGATTCTGAACACATCTGCAGTAAATTTGACCCAACTCTGTCACCTTCTCATAGTCTTGAATGAAATAAGTTATGACCCCTGGGAGGAATATTTGAATTCCTGTCTATAAATAAAGTTCTATAAATCTGCAAAGCGATTTGTCCCCATAGACTGTTACCAAATATATTCTCAAGTCCTTATAAATTATATCACTCAGAGGAATTGTGTTAGGCTTTCTTCCATTATATGAAAACAATCAGTGTTGGTAGGTAATTTAAATGTGGTCTTCTTAAGCTTACTGTTAATTTAAAAATATTATAAAAGGAGGCAGTCTCTTTTTAGAATAAATAAGGTAAGAACAAATGATAAGGAGAAGTCAAGATTGATTACAACTTATCTTCCCTGAAATGCAAAATACAACAATCCCAATAATAATGAAAGATTATATTCTTGGAGTACTCTTCAATGCAGTGAATTTTAGAAACATCTGGCCATCATCAACATTGCATCATTAAGAAATTTTAGAAGCAATTTGTGATATTTAAAAGTATATGTGGTACACAAATGCATATGTCAAAATTTGTACCATTCACAAACATAGTGCAACATGGTGGAGGAGGCAGACAGAAAAACTATTGGCTATGAGAGTGATAGGGAAAGGCAATTTAATGTATAAACCATCCCCACAAACTGGAACACAGGTGTGTCTCATTCCAAATGAGTGTCCCAACTTGGAGGATAGAGAGGTTTGCTCATACCAAATTAAAATTTAGATGCACTGATATAACTTCAGGGGGAGGGAACTAGAGCATATCTACCACACCAATCTAATGCTCATAGTGCCTAAATGAGTAAATAGTTACAAGATCTCCGTTAGAGTAGCAAAATACTGAACTACTGAGATAAACGTAGGAGAGTTGATGGCTCCTTCCACCATTACCAAGCTCTGAAAGAAAGTATAAAACTGATTTTTTCTGTAACATCTGATCACAGAGAAGATCTCTTTGTCACTCTCTCTTGTGAAAGACATGTGACAGAATCACAGTTTCTGCATTTAGGTGAGGGTTACATATGAGATAATCACAGAACTGTTGAGTATGACAACAATAAGACACCCAAATGTAGGCTCCTACAGGGTTAGTAGCAGTTGAGAAAAAGGCTGTACAGAGATGCCTGCCTCAGCTTGCAGCCTGCTTTGTGCCCTCTGTACATCTAAACCTGGATTTCTAAGCAGAATCCATGCCTGCCCCTATGTTTTGAAAGCAGAAAGTTTTACATTTAGCAAAATAAAAGTACTGGTGTATGTATGTGTATAATCAAAGCCCATTATATTATGGGCATGTAAGTGTATTTAGGAATGGCCATGGTTCTTTAAGTAAAAGAATTGATAGATAATGTCCTCTTGGACGGTATTAATAAGCGTTAATAAAAAGGAGTCATAACAATAAAAAAGAAAAATGCCATCTTTCCAAAAGCTTTGTCCTCTTTTCATTCCTCTATCTTTTCTCAGAAATGACATCTTGACAGAGGAGACTATTTGGGTATTGCTCTTAATGGGCTCTCAAATATGCTGTTATTAGGAAATGTAATGAAGTTCCTCCCCTGTGTTCAATTCACTTTTATTTGTTTATTTTAGGGATGCAGAAAGGGCTGAAATTTTTGCCCCTGTGAACTTTATGGAATAATGGATCATTTCCTCTAATTGTTTTCTCTTTTTTTGTTGTTTACAAAAGAAGGACAACTTAGGAGATTTTCTGTAAAGGCCCAGGGATGTCATTATGTCTGTTGTTATCCATAATTGGATATCTCCATGTAATTTAAAACTATTAGTGATTAAAAATAAGAATACAAGTAAACAAAACACTTTTATGGGATGGTAGGTTGTTTTCATCTCTTCAGAGAAGAGTTGATATTTTTTGATGAAAATATCCATTGTGTTTCTTCAGTGTATTGAATAAGAAGAGTGATGGAAAAGGAAAGATAGGGGAAGAGGTTGAGGCATGGTCAATTTATATGGGAATAGTCAAGATTTTAGAGACTCAGTGAAAGTCCCCAGATACAGAACTTTACAGTTTTATCCTTTTTTAAAAACATTTTTTTACTAATCATATGACCTATTACTATGGGCATTCTCATTTTTTTAGATGCTTTCCCTTGCATATATTTTAACAACAAGTGAAGCAAATTGTGTGCACCCATGCTCTATTGCAAAATAGTACAGAAAACCTTCCTAAAATTATCATTGTCAGCAGAGGGAAAGAGATATGAAGTAAGGATGCCGTTGTTAAGATCTGATTATTAAAATTATTAGAGAGATTCCTGTGGCTGATTTAAGGTGCAAATGAGACCATATGCTGAAGTCAATAGCACAGATTTTATTTAACAATAAATAAGGGGGGGAGGGAAAGAAAGAGAGAGAGAGGGAAAGGGGAAGGGGAAAGGAAAGAAAGAGAGTGACAGAAGAACAGACTAAGTAGAAAAAAGATATCACCATTCCATTTACTCTAATGTGCCTGTAAGAAACTTGGAGAGTCCTTTCCACTTTTACTTTGGAGGAATAATACACCCTTTCGTATGCATATTTTTTTTCCACTTTCTCTTCTTAAGACATTCATTTACTACAAATTAATGGAATAATTTGATGAGTAGTAATGAACCAAAATTTTACCATATATCCTCAAAGATTTTCTGATCTGTATCTTGAGGAACTAATATTGCATACAAGTAATGCTTGTATCCCTTTAATCATAGGATGATGCATGGCTTATTTCCTCATATATCTAAAATAGCTAACAGCTATTTTATCTTTAACTCCTTTACCTAACTGCAGTGCAACAGTGCTGACAGAACATATACTGAAATTTCCCCATGTCTTCCTGCAGTGTTCTCTCTACAAAGGCAAAATTATACTATCCATGTTTTTCAAAAAAAAGTCTTTAAAATCACATGAAAGTGTCTGTTGACTGGTCTGTGATGACAGCATTGTTCAACTGGAGAATATCTGGGAATGAGATCCCACATCGATTATAGTTTACTCACTTCTGATCAGCATTAACAGAAGTATTTTTTGTAGATATTTGAATAGGTCTTGAAAGAAAAGGTGCAAATTCCTAACTCTTTTAAGGGTTCAGAGATAAATTCTTTAAGTCTGTAAGGTGACATTTTAAGACACAATTGCCTCCCAAGAATTTCATGCATAATAAGTACACAGTGACTTTAGGGGAAAGTCTGTGACCAGATAACTATAAGTGAATAGGAAAATAGAAAACAAGGTTCCAAAAAAAGTTAGGAATACAATTATAGAAAGTCCTTAAAATCAAGCTGGAAGGATTCTAATTCCTATACAAACAAGGGGAGTAGGTGAAATTATTTAAATTAGGGCATGATGTAATGTATGTAAATATGAGTAGATGAGACCTGCCAGGATGATTACTCATTAAAATAAATCATGATTTCATCCAGGAAAGCAAATTATATTAATCCAAACTCGATACCTATGAGGTACAAACCAGTTATTAGTGAAATAACACTAAGAAATTTTATCTTTTACTAACAAGAATATGCAGTTATGACACTTCTGTCTTTATAAAATTCTTTCTAAGAAAATAGTCATTTTTAATGCTACAATGAGACATGCCCCATTTCACATTTTCACATAAGCTAGAAGGATAAATAATGCAGAAACAAGCCAGTAATTAAGTGAAAGGGAAAGAAAAGGCAAAGAAAAATCATAAAGATTTCAGCAGGATACCAAATGAAAGTGTTTGGGGTCAGGTCTCGCCCAGTATGGGACCTTGAGTCATTGATCTGTTTTACTCTGTGAGGCACTTTGGTGTTGTCTCTGCTTGGACTTAATGAAGGAGTCGAACAGTGTGATCAAGTGCGGGATAAGGAGATTAACTCATAAACAGAAACCTAATATATTTTTCTTTATTTTGACTGTCAGCTGGATGAATTTTTTATCTTGCATTCTGGAGTAGTCAATAAAATCAAACTACAGAAATATTTTTCTTTTTTTGTTTAGCTTATTAATTTTTCAGATAAATGAGGCCAAGAAATAGGTCAACGTATATTTAACTGTAATACCGAGGACAAACCCGGAATCCAGACATACCACTTGCCACTGATTTTAGGGTCCTGACACAAATCAGAGACTCTCTAGAATCCTAAGAGGAGAGAAATCTTATCCATACTGCAGTCTTGGGGTGAAGTTAAGTCTCTTGTTCTTTTAATTTCTTTCCTCCAGCTTTCTCCTTCTTCCTCTTTTCCTCCTTTTCCTTATCTGTGTTTTTCTGGAATTCTTTCCTAAAATACAAATTCTGTCTTTAAATTTTATCATTAACAAAAAAAATTTTGCACTCAAATCTCCTGCTTTTCTCCTCATTTTAAGTTGTATGACAGTTTACCCAAACTATGTCTTTTTTCTATCACACCAAGTATGTTAAAGCAGATTAACATATAAATAGCCTAAAACATTTAATTTCATAATTTGAAAACAAAAAAGATTTGAAAAGGAAATATAAAAAATAATTTGATTTTAAGAATTCCTTGATACTTACCTGTGAAAATATTCCTGGTAAAAAGAACCCTCAGTTTTCTGTCTTTAAAATACTTCTTGAATATCCTCTTTCAGAGTTTCATAGAATATGTTAACTTTGGTGTCATGAGAAAAATTACTTAAAAAGTGTCACCTTAAGAAAATTAAATCTGGTGCATGTGTTATGTGACAATACTCAGCTAAAAATCTTTCAATTTATTATAGTTTTAATTTCTCATCTGCACTTCATCATTGGTCAATAAAGCAAGTAAATGGTCTTCAGATCTATTTCCTTATTGACAAAACTATTTCTGTTGTATAAGAATCTGGCTTTCTCAGGACTTACTTAGGTTTATGTACATAGAACTTTAATTTTCCTGGAAATTACTGTTGTTTCCACAAATTTTCTTTGATTTTTAAACACTAGTTATGACAGGTCTTTCATTAGCTAGAGAGAAGGCCAATCCATTTTATGTTGCCAATATGCATTTTTCCATTGAATACATGTTTCCATATGATTCAATGATACATCAGTCATTGGAGAGGTTATAACAATGCAAATCAAATACATATCTTCCAGCATCTGTGTTTATTGGTGTAACATTGAATTCTTTAACACTTGTTTTCCATTCAGACATGTTTCTATACCTGGTCTTTTGCTGCAGTAATTTTCCTTATGAAAATGTTAATAGAGCTCAGGAAAACTGCCAAGACTTACCTCCAAGTTTCAAGGTCACCTTCCTGTATGGTATAACTGGAATGGCTCAAAGCCTATGGGACAATACACACAATTTTGCTGGTATTCTTGGCTGTTTACCAAAATATAACATTTCATTTATATACAGAGAATTTTCCCAATTACAAATTATTTTCAGTCATGGCTTTTCATCAATACCACAAAGAGAAATTAAATTGAATATGTCTATGGCCATACATACCACCTCTCGAGTTTAACTGACTTAAGGCAAGTACTTAGTGAATAATATCCAAATTATTGTGACTAGTGGACTAAATTTCCCTCTTGTTCATTGATTGCTCGACATACTGCCCCTGTAAGCTGTGCCTTCATCAGCAATCGTATTTGTTTGCAGACTTCAAGTCTTCACTAGATAAATAGATGGGGAGAGAGACAGAGAAACATGAAGGCTCAAAACTATCTTTTTCAAGGCCTTGGGCTTGTAAACAGTTCCAACATGCAGAATGAAATAGGATGTTTGTTTTAAGTTTTGCTCAATCTGCTCCAAGGCATTCTTCTCATGCGTGTCATGGTCTAGGAAGCAGCTCTGTGTGAGCAGCACCCTGTCTACACACATCTGAGGCCAGCTCTTTCAGCCTCTACAATGAGTATGTCACATGCAACAAAACTTGTAATTCTCTCTTCTTCTGTTTTTTCCACAAAATGACAATGATCTCATGACAACTGGCCTGAAGGAGATATTATTACCTCATCCTTTGAAGTGGTTTATAACTGGGGAGACAGAGCTGCCTTTGTCCCAGATATATATACACACACAGAGACATACATACATCAGGATTTATTAATTTATGCTTCTGAATAGAACTGGAACTGAACCTAAAATTTAAGTCCAGCCTCTCAAATTTCAGAACAGAAATGAGCTACTGAAGGATTGGGTGTTTCAGCATTAGTACCAAGTTTACTTTTTAAGTCCTGCAGAAGGATTTCCATCTGCGTAATGTAAGCACTTCAGTGAACTAGACTTTTTTGCTAATACTTGAATTACATATAAAGATATAGCATTAAAGGAACTCTTACTAGACACCTACAATTTGAGTTTAAGGTGGATGTCTATGTTAGATTGGATGATATCATGCACGCTTTTTGTTTTTTATGAGGTGAGGTGAGTGTAAATCAGGAAACAGGCCACCAGCAAGGTTTCTAATGCATACATGTAAGCAGTTTGTTGTTTAAAAGAAATAAATATTTGAGCAAAATAATATTATAATCACTCTACTTCATCTTGAAGGAAAACTTAAGAGATCCAAGTGTTGACTTTTTTTGACAGGAGGTCAATGCCTTTTTTTGCTTTAAAGATTAAAATACAGTTGTGAAAAAGAACATATTGTTAACATAGATATTTAGACACAGTACTGAGAATAAAAATTTCTATAGTAGTTGGTCTGATATCTTGTCATTCTGTCACCTGAGAATGACAACCTGATAGGTTACAGCAAAAGGCAAGGAAATTTCACTTTGAAAAACGTCAGCAGCCCTCATACATCTGTTAATTAAAGCAATCTGCCAGTTTTCCTCTTAGGCATTCAATGAATCAATGTTAAGCTAACGTGACACATTTTCACTTCTTCTGTAATAGAATTGGAAGTAACACATTTATTTATCAGGTGGCACCAATCTACACTTCTCTGTCTGAGGATGGGTTTTGATTGTCACACTATCACCGTCTGGTCTAGGTGTGACATACTGAAGATTTTCAATCTGTTTCAGTGAAGTTATAAAACAGCATGTGGACCCTATGTTTCTCCTGGAACATTCAAGCAGTGTTTCAGCCTTGGATTTGGTTATCAGTATTATTGCTCTATATTTTAACAGAACTGGAGAGCAACAGTTGCTGGCAATAGATCTTCAACAAAAATGTCTTTAACCTTATTCAGTCACAATGCAGGGTTTCATACAAATTTCTGCCTCAGTTCTAAAGCAGAATTCATGTTTCTGACATTTTGTTTTATTCTCAGCAATAATAGCTGGTATAAAAATAGTACTACCTTTCCATGACTGCTGAAAAGGATTTAACTCAAGGGACTTATATTAGGTGCCTTTACTCCTGATTGTTAATCCTCAGAGACGTTTTACCATGAAAAATTCAAGTTCAGTCTGTTTCCCCAAAAAATGCAAAGCATTGAATCAAGGAGAAAATTGCTGGGAAACATTAATATAAAATACAGTATATAAACAAATTGTGATATAGACATTACATAAAAGAAACACATAAAGATGACAATAGTTTAATAAACTGAACAGAACAACTGAAGATTGAAGTTCTAAGATACTGAGAAGTATTTTGTGAAGGCCCTCAGTGTGTGCAATCTCTTCCCTCACCCAGGGATTTGTCTGCCAAGACCATTAACGGAATGGGATAGTAGTGTAACCTTGGATCAGACTGTTGGGAAAATTAGCAAGGTTGCGGCAAAGAGCTGTAAGAATTCTTGTGGAGCCCCAGCCCACTGGGAATAGGAGATGTACTTATTCACAGCCCTTTCCCCTTGCCTGAGCTCTGTTGTTGTATCCCTGTTGTTATTTGACAGCACCTGAATCTCTTGATCAAGTCGATTATGAGGGCTCCTAGATGGCACTTAGGCCAGTGATTAATGGAGAGAAAGAGACTCCCCCAAACCAGTAACCCTTTGTAAATACAGGATGGGAGGGTGCTGGGACCAGTCTGCAATAACTTTTGGCAATCGCATTTCAGAATCGGAAGAAGGACAGAAAAGTGTCTAGCCATCAATTTCACATTTTATTACAATGTGTCTTATAGCAAAATAAATAAATAATAAGTACACGTAGGATCGTGCTCTAGATTTACTGTTTAAAATTGGTTGATTGTCTTTAATGTCTTGTCTAATATCTGTGCCTATTGTAAGGCATAAATCTGAAGCAGTAAGTTTTTAAAGCAGTCAGCATGTCTGGTGCACTGTGAAACATCCACTCTTGACTTTGAACAGCTCAGTTCCACCAGTGCATCTGAGGTGCTGCTTTTAAAGGAATACAGACAACGGCTTTTCTTGAAATGAAGTGATAAAAAAACCCATGTGTGTAAGTCTTCTCCAAAGTATAGTCAAAAATCTTTAGAAAAATTACATCCTTAAAAAGTAAAACTAATATCTTTAAGAGATTTTGCCATTATAAATTTAAATATCATTTGCTTTCCATTGTTAACAGAAGTTACAGCACCCTTTGGTTATTCTAACATCTACAATAAAATGTGGCAATAGATATCACACTTTTGCACAAAAATATAATGTGGCTTTTTTGCAAGACAAATTTTTAAAAATAACATAAATGATGTCAGAACAAGGGGTAAAAAACAAAGTCAGTTTCCAGCACCTTTTCAAAATGACCTCATATACTGTAATCTTGGAAGCTCATAGACAATGATTCACAACTAGTATATTGCATGTGATTCTGAGAGATTAAACAGGAAAATAATCCTTACAAGAATGAAATCTCACAATAAAATACAAACATGCCCATGTGAAAATATTTTAAATTTTTTTAAATTTTTGATTTAAAACAGGAGCCAAATAACTCAAAACTAACAATAAACTTAACTGATTTGGTGATACTGGTAGTGGTAACCTTACAGAATGACTTCACTTATCACAGTGGATAGTGAAATTAATCTTTGGAATACAGCACAGATGTCCAATAACTCATTCTGGGTATTCAAGTGAGCACATAGTGTGTAAAATTTGTAAACATGTGAATAACTAACCTTGAATCTAATCGGATGACTCTACTCTTTCCTCCTTTAAAACAACATTAGTATAGAAATTTAAAGGCTCAGAAAGGTAACATCATCTTGCCGAACACTTCATGTGCATTTGCAAATAATTTTAGCATTTCACTCGCACTCAGTAAGGCTGCTGAAACCAGTAGTTTTTCTAAAAGACTCCTTAATGATATTTAATGAGAACAATTTCTATGGACTCCTGTATGGAATCTTAATTTGTGTTAGGTGAGTCACAGAGGAACACCAAAATCTTTATAAAGAAAAAGGTAAGAGTGTCAAATTTTGAGTTCTCCGTTTTCAGTTGTTAGCTATTTTTGAAAATTAGCCCTATTATTTATATTGGAAATGTGAGGGGTTTGCATTAAACCACAAATTTTTGAAAAGGATATGTCCTTACACTGAATCCATTTCTGTTGGGAAATCTGTTGTAATACTGGCTGAACTACCTGAGCAGTCAAAATTAGTGCAAAGTCTTGGGTCTATGAGGCAGTTGTTGAACTTTTTCCTAATTTGGACAATTACTGTAATGCATTATTTAATATTAAACCAGAGAAAAGATAAATTTCAGTAATTATTGCATCCATTTCAAAAAATTCAAGATTATTTCCAAATATGTATTTCTAGTGTTCTGTGCAATGTGGTTGTAAATAAGTTTTGTAGCATGTTTATCAGGTGTAAAACTAGAATAATTCTTACCAAGCCTTTCTATGAGACAAGAGATGATCAGACTGTGAATTACATGTAACATTATTCACTGACAGTACATATATGATTGTTTATATGATGACTGTAAATTTACATAATTTATTCAGATTCTAAAGTGCAGTTAAACATCTAAACCCCATCAGCAAAACTGAAAAAAGAAGCCATTTCCATTAAGCTACCTGATATTTTTAGACAGTGTAATATTACATTTAACTTGAAATTAGATAATTATTATGGCAATATTACTAATATGAAAGTGAGAGAAGGAAAAAAAATCTTCCAAGTTTGAAATTCAGAATTTTAGAATTAAGAATTTCTGATGTTTTTTGTGAATTAATTTATTTTTTAAAAGTTAGGAAAGAATGTCTTTCTTTCTGGTGTTCTCTTTTTGTTCAAGTCTCAGTTTTGTGTTAGCCAGGATCTCCAGAAATACTGTCCAGTCGTGCAAAAACTGAGGTTTCTCACTTTGCAAGTTGTCCTCATTCTTCAAAGACCGTGATGTAAAAATATTTTGATTCTTAAATTTCTTAGGATTCAGAATAATAATCTGCTAATATTTCCTCATTTAGAAGTCATGTCTTAAATAAACCGGTCTTCCTCTTCAATTGCCATTTGTTTAGAAGAAATATCCCAACACTAAAGGAAGTGTTTGGAAAAAATGGCAGAATTTAATACTTATATATTTAAGTTCCAGCAGAAATCACAATCTCTATATCTTAGCCTGAAAAAAATAATTCTATAATTAATTTATTCTGTGATTTAGATAAATAGTGTCAGATATTTTCTTCTTTGAATGGTAAAGGACTGACTAAAAAGAAAATTTTTATATTCTAACTTTTATCATTAAAAGATTAGTGAGACAAATCACCCCTATACATTTTTATTAAGGTAAAAATGAAGCTTGTAGAAATAAATTTTGCCTGTTTAAAAGTGAAAATCTATACAGGAGTACAGTAATTGGTCACAATGATTCCAGGAAACTAATGTCATTTATAAAATTTAAAGGAAACACAGACACCTTAAGGTACCAGAATTCAGAAGTAAAGGAAGTTGGTTTATCTAATGATGAATAATATCCTGTCTTCCATGTGAACAGAGCCTTGAAATATAGTGACAAATTGCATAGATGACAAACCCTATTTTATGGAGTGTGATGTTTTGTTGACATGTTGACTGATATTATTTTCTCCAAA
Organism: Phainopepla nitens; assembly: GCA_013400175.1. Classification (NCBI taxonomy): domain Eukaryota; kingdom Metazoa; phylum Chordata; class Aves; order Passeriformes; family Bombycillidae; genus Phainopepla; species Phainopepla nitens. The sequence continues at coordinate 494,483 of VXBQ01001271.1, read as the reverse complement.
GTACTATTTCCTGTGCTGAAAAGGAAATAAAAGGTGTATTGTTCTAACCTTACACCTATATTACTTAGATAAGTGATGGCAATGGCTTAATAGCTCCTGATCCTTTGGGGAGCTTAATGCTTTATTCCCTCAGGGCTCTCTGCAGCTATTTTCACATGACTATTGTTGCAAGAACGTTATCCTTTTTTCTCCGCTTTCTTTTTCTAGACAAATTATCTTTAACTCTGCAAACGAGAGTGCTCTCCTAAAGACCTTCTGCAAGATAGATCCTTCCATTATTCTCCCAGAGGTTCAACGACAGTGTGAGTCTCACACTTCTCTTTTCTTGCGTTAGAAACTATGAGGGATTCAGCAAACACAATCAAGAAGGACTCATGATGAAATCCTAACCACAATCACAAAGAGATCTGCCGAAAGAAGTCTATTCCAGGTGTGTTGCAACCAAAAAGAGTTCATTTCCCATCACCATCCTGTGACTCAGGGCTTGCTGTCAGAATGTTTGAGAGCTGGCTGGCTGCAGAAGAATATCAGGGATCAGAAAAGCTCTAAATATAGAGATTCTTAAAAAATGTGGGCATTCTGAGCCATTTCTTCACTCCATTTATACATATAATTATGTCTGAGGATTTCATACTCATACTATACCAGCACTCTTGGCAACTCATTAAAATGAGACCTGCAAATAACTGAAAATGAGATTACACCTTTCTGGTTCTAATTTAGTCCCTTGGGGCACCTTTTGCTTCTCTTCTTGCTCATTATTCCTGCTGCTTACTTACAATATTGCTATAATAAGTCTGTTAAGTTCATCTTGTTTACTTTCCTTTTCTTTCAGCAGGAACATCACTTTCCCTAACGGAAACACTGATGATTAAGAAAGAAAATATTCCTTGATATATGTGCACCTTCTGTAGATCTGTAGTCTGTAGATATCAATAGCAGCAGCATTTCATATTTTCCTTCCCTAATGAGTTCCAACCTTCCTGGTGTCTGATCAAAATGGTAAAAGGCTGGAAAAGTTATGCTTCTGTATCTTATTTTAGTACAATCTTTCTAGCTTTATTGAAAAATCTTTTTTAAAAAAGTAATAATAAGATAACCTTTTCAAGGCAGCAACTCTAGTAGCATTGACCAAAAATGTTCATGCTGACTCACAAAATGTCAATTCTTTGAGAAGGTAAAGTAAAAGCCAAAAAGTGGTATTGTTGTCCTGTGGGCTTTAAAAGGTTTGTGAATTTACCTTTCAGAAAAAAAAAATTTTCAAAATGTGAACTTCAGATTTTAAAACTTTAATATTTGCTGCTTTTGAAAAGAAGCAAATATGATAACATATGAGGTATGGGAAGCATCATAATAGCATTCAATTATTATCAGAAGTATTGAGCAGAATATTTTAAGAATAGAGTGAATTATTGGTGCAATACAACTTTCACTATCTCCTGTATCAACTCTCGACTTCATATTCACCAATATTTCCTTTACTATTATCACACTAAATAATGCTTTTTCTATAATGCATAACAAAGAGAGATTTCAGAGTACTAACCACCTACAGAGGCAGTGATGTGATATGTGTTACTTTCTAGTCTGTATTTGATAAAAATATATTTGAGAGTGCAGCAATGTGCTTTTTAATTTTATGCACCAAAGTCCCATGCAAAAATCTACTGCTTTATGTCTTCATGATTAAGAGTATTATGCCTACATAAATCCATAGAAGAAAAGACATGAAGCAAGTAGTTTATTATTAGTATACTGAGAGAAGGGTGCTTTCATGCTTATATCTTTAATTCCATAGTTATCAGATGGACAATTTCACTAGCAAAATGTTGAAGGCTATTTTCTTCTTCCTCTTTCGTTTTACTTCAATTTAGAATGTAATCTTTGCTATGTCTTTTATATTTTTTAGTCAGGCCAATTGACCTTATTACACACTAGTTGAATCAGGTTACTGAGTAAATGACATAATGTAGGACAAATTTAACAATAGCAATATCCCATCAAAGGGTTGATATTTGGATTCAAAGTCTTTTGAAACACAAATCTGTATTATTAACTCTAAGTCAGCAGTCTTAAATCCAGTTCGAATTCCCTCTTTAATTATCTGGATAAATGCGTTTGAGTCTTTTCAAGATATGAACATTCATTTTCAAATCAAAGAGATTTTTTCTTAGTCCACAGGCAATCTGGCCTTTTCAAGTCTGTAGCCTTAAAATCAAGACTAACAATTAACTGTAGAAATATGTTATCAATACTACAGAAAATACTAAATGCTATAAAGGTTATTATGGCTACCTATCCCTGAGACACCAACTTAAATCCAGTCCTAAAATCTATCCCAATACTGTTTCATCATGATTTCATTAAGAATGTATGATGATTATTCAGACTTTTCTTATTTTGCAGAGCTCAAGAGAAAGTAAAATAACTGTGGAAATCTTAGTGAAAAGCATTCAATGGATTTACCAAGGCCGTCTTGCTCCTATTTTTTGGTAAGAATCAATACAAACATTTCTCACTGCGTATCATTCAGCTAAGCTGTTACTATTGCTAAATACTGCCCACAACATACAAAGCTCAGTTGGTAATTAAAATTCCTGATGAAAACACAATTTTGTCTTTGCTTATTTACAAAGATATTTTTATATATAGCCTATCAAAAGGACTTCATGGATTTAATGGGTGTTTTTTGGAGCTGTGAATCTTTTGCTCAAGAACAAGTTATACCAAACCAAAGACTGTCATCTTACTGTGAGTTGCCTTGCAAGTTAGAAAACGGCATGGTCTGCGTACATTATGACAATTTTTGCATCATAATGCAGCTTCTCCTTCCCCAATATGTGAAGCATATGAATACAGATGACTGTGTCTATCAATTAATTAGGACTAATTATTGCTTGTTGTACATGGCATAAAATTTTATAATTACTTATTTTTTCAATAATTGCAAGACTGAGATATCTCTGGGTAGCCTGAGATAAACTTATAGCAGGTGATGGTGGACTGATGCATAGTGATGGTTTATTCCAGAAATTGACACAGGAATGAACATGTTCACGTCTGCAAGACAGTCACAGAATGACTTGACTTGGAAGGGACCTTAAAGATACTTTTGTTCCAACCCCCTCTCCATTGGCAGGGACACTCCATTAAACCAAGTTGCTCAGGGCCCCATCCAACCTGACCTTGAACACTTCCAGGGATGGAGAATCCACAGCTTCTCTAGGCAACCTTTTCCAGTGTCTTTCCACCCTCATGGTAAAGAATTTCTTCCTAATATATAATCTAAACCTACACTTCTTCAGTTTAAAGCCATTCTCTTTTGTCCTATCACTATATGCCCTTGTAAAAAGTCCCTCTACAGCCTTTTTTTAGGCTGACTTTAGTCTCCAATTATATTTAGGAGATCTTAATGAAAGCTAACAAATAATATTTTATGTTGTTTCTTGAGCAGTAAATAAAGAGTGCTTCTGTGTAAAAATCACCTTTTTTTTTTCACAAGTAAAAAGACATTTTCAATTCACAGAAGCTCATTGCTAAAGTTTGCACATTTGACAATATGATATAAATGTTCCAGTCATTGAAACAAAGCCGAGGAAAATAGATTTCAAATGTCAGTCATTGCTCTTTTTTTTTATTCTTAACAGAATTTTGATCACTCTTCTAAAAAGTTTAAAATTAATACTATAAAATACACATATCCCATCCCACCGCCAGACATTATTTCATTTTCATGTAGCCACTGATGAACAGTAGTGACCTAGTCATCCACATTATGACCTCATTATACCAAAGAGAATAAAGCTGCACACCTCACACTGAAAGTAATTGGATATTTTTCAACGATAGTTTGGTTTGTCTGAAAACAATCCTGAAGAAGTAACACTTCTGCCTGCAAGGTCGCTGAAAAAGAAGCTGTCTAGGCAACTACAGGATGAGTGGGATGCTATTTTCAAATTCATTTGAAAATAAATTTGCCATTTTTCATGATGGAGAGCCTGCCCTTTGAGGAAAGACTGAAGAAGTTAGGGCTCTTGTCCCTAAAGAAGAGAAAGCTCAGGAATAACCTGATTTTATTCATATTTAATAATTTTACCATTTATTAAGTACTCCAGTACTTGAAGAGGACAGAGGTTGTCCTCTCACTTCTCAAGGAGCCATGTTGAGAAGAAGGACCAATTGATAGCAGCTGCACTATGAAGGGTTTCAACTTCATAGGAGTGTCAGAGACTGAAATAGCTCATGCCTCAAACACTGATATAAACTTTTAAACTGTATAAAGACCATGCCTCCCTAAAGGATGCTTGACTAGAACTTTGGACTAAAAATCAGACTGCTGATTAGATAAATGGAAACCCATTCTTCAATCATCAGGCCTAGGAAAAAACAAACAAGGCTGGGAGAAAGGCATCCAGAAGAGAAGCAAATCCAGTATCCGTGCCAAGAATCACCTCTGGCTGGATTTGTAGTGGAGGAGACAACAGCCTGCAGAGCCTGGTTTACACAGAAACACACCCCCCCGCCCAAAATGAGGGCAAGAGGGAGGAGGTTTCCGGTGTGACCTCTGGTCAGGGGCACTGCACATTCATCCTTCCTTTCACAAACTGGTCCAGTTGTAGAACTCTCACCCCCACAGGCCAAATCCATGGGACATCCATGTGAGAAGCAGATGAAGATGAGAGGGTGTCATAATTCATCAAAGACCCCCAAACTGCTCCCCAGAGGCCTTGCACCAGTGGACTGCACATGATGTAACAGATCCAGTCTGTTGCAAGAGACTGTTCCCCGCCTCCCCTCCAGGGGAGAAGTACCTGGACATGGCCACCTTGCCCGAGCATATATTAACCCATCACATTCTGTGCTTTTCAGGGGACCTTCACCATCAAGAACACCAGAAGATGGAGATCAGCAGGATGCCATCAGGATCTATGGAATGGTGATGCTTTCTACCTAGTTTGTCTCCACCTCACTCTCTCCCCACCCACATCCCCCAAGCTCCCATCTCCCTATTTCTTTCCCTCATATTCACTATCAAATAAAATCCATACTATAGTCACTGGCATATGGTCTCATTTTCATCTTAATTCGGGCTGAAGAATTCCTCAATAATTTTAATAACTGAANCCTTGTAAAAAGTCCCTCTACAGCCTTTTTTTAGGCTGACTTTAGTCTCCAATTATATTTAGGAGATCTTAATGAAAGCTAACAAATAATATTTTATGTNACTATCAAATAAAATCCATACTATAGTCACTGGCATATGGTCTCATTTTCATCTTAATTCGGGCTGAAGAATTCCTCAATAATTTTAATAACTGAACCATTATAAGGTTCCTTATTCTTTAAGGACATGCAGTGTATTAAGTAGCTGTATCATCAATAAAGAAAGGAACTTTTTACAGTGAGAACATTCATCTGCCGATCCATGGTAGAGTGTTCGTCACCTGAGGTTTTCAAGATGCAATTGCACAAGGTCCTAGAGGGGGTTCCTTCCAACTCAGAATATTCTGTGATTCTGAGATCCTGATTCTGTGATTTAGGCTTCCTTTCCAACAAAAGGTTGGACCAGACAATCATTCGAGGTCATTCTTAACCTGCACTTTTCTATGATTCCAAAAATTAAGATGAACATGCTTGTAGTTCCCCAGATCCTCCTTCCAGGGCTTTTTGTGGATGGGGGTCAGATTAATCAACCTCTAGACATCTGGCATCTCCTTGGTTAGCCAGGACAGATGATAAATGAAAGACATTGTCTTGGTGAGCTCTTCTGCCATCTCCCTAGGTGACCTTGGACAAAAACCATCCAGTTCCATAGATTTGTGAGCATCTAGTTGTCAGAGTTGGTCACTAACTGCTTTCTCCTGGATCGCGGGGAGTCTATTCTGCTCCCTGTCCCTGTCTACCAGCCCAGGGGGCCAGCTGCCTTGAAGATAACCAGTCTTACTATCAAAGACTGAGGCAAAGAAGATATTAAATAGCCCAGCTTTTCCACTTTATTAGTGGCAATGTTTCCCACTTTGTGTCCAATGAAGAATTGAGATTTTCCTTGGCTCTCCTTTTGTTGTTGATACATTTATAAAAAAACCATTTTATTACGATTTTTCACAGCAGTGGAAATCAGCAATTTGGTACATTTAGTCAATATTATTAGTATTTCCCAGAATGCATTTTGTTGAGTTATTATTTTTTTATTTGAAGCATTTTAGAAGCTGATTAAATATGCCAAATATTCATTACAGGTGAGGTCTTTTAAGATAGTAGAAATTAAATATTTACCAGAAGTGCTGGTCCTTTTCCAGTTGCTAGGCAAGTAATCTAGACAACTAACTAATTCCACATGCCAAATTGCTCATGGCCAAAATTTGGCAGGTGAATTCCCAGCAGCAAGAATTGCTTAACTTCTCTTTGCAGGTTTCTTCATGGATATACTTGGATTTGCTTGTACTTTCCCCTCATTAACCTAAATTTGCCTTATGACTTTTTGTCAGCAGTTGAGTTCTTTAATAAAAGCCATTTCTTTTGTAGTGCTACAAAAGTGACTTGTCAAATTATGAAGTCTTGTAAAGATTTGCAGAAGATCAAAAAGGTAAGCAGTCTTCAGATCAGCAAAATGTGATCCAACAGATGACACAATGTAAATAGGAACTTTCATAAACTGTATTCTACTCTTAAGTTTGTACAGAACTTAAGCCTGAAGCCTGGCTGTCAGTATATTTAGGCCAAATCCTATATATATATACCTATAAAATTATTTTTATCTTCATTTTGAAATATCTGTATTTTTCCTTTTTATTTTTTTTTTAATTTAGAAAGGAACAGTCATATTGATTAATTACCTGGAAGAACCCACACTTATCCAAAACATACTAGCTTCCAAAATATATCCTGTTCAGTGCAACTGTTGGGTCTTTTAACAGCAATATGTGGGCCTGTCTGGAATTTCATTAGATTGCCACTAAGAAAAATATATCATGCTCCAGCTCTGCTGACTGTTACAAAAAAAAAAAAAAAATTGTGTCCTTCAAATTTGGTTTAAAAATTGAAACCACTGTATGGTTGTATTGCAGTGTACTTATGGCGTGCAGGAGTTAAAAAATTTTGGTGCCCAAATTTTTACTGCTAATTGTCTAAGCTCTTTAAAAATAGCTTAACAAAAGATATTTACCCAGCATCTGTTTTCTTTTGGGATTTACTTTCATACTAGAGATATTTCTAGCATTTTTTTTTATTTTTTATTGTGAGGGTTATAATATCCATGGATTGCTATAGATTAAAAGAGTTGGATCTATTAAACTCCAAAATACTAAAGAAGTCATGTGAGGTTCAAATCAGGAGGGAGGAAAAAGAGGACAAAAATGAAATATATTCAGGACAGCTGCTAGTCTTTCTCTCTACCCTATAATTAACTAGATCAACAAAGATGTGAAAATTGTTTGTGTATTTACTTAGCTCTTCAGTGATTGAAAAGCTAGTAAGACTGTTCTCTCTTTGAATAGTTAGAGTCATTGGCATTTGATTATCCTGGCCGCCAAAACAGGCTATAAAAATTTTTTAAGCAAATATTTCAAAGTATACAGTCCAAGAACAAAAGAAACTAACTTCCTATTTTGGTATAAATGTTTATATATGTATTCATTTAGTTAAGAATGGACAAATAATCACATGTAGACCTCCTCTCCTAAAGTCTGATATGCACAATACACTTTCCACTATGGAGTAATATACAGAATCTCCAGAAGTTCATGCTTTGGCTTATATTCAATTATGCATTATCCCAGAACACAAAAATGTTCAAATGTTATCCAGCACCTAACCAAACAATATAAAAATTATCAGTTTGAAATGGCTTAATTTTATTGTTGATATTATCTACATATAATCTAATAATAAAGGCAGAGGAGGGAATGTTGTCAGTTAAAATTTATTTTGTCAGTTTAGTAGCAAATTGGTGAAAACTTTCTTAAATCATGACCATATTTTTCTGAATCACACCCTAATCCTGCCAGTAGAATATGTGTTTTCTTGCAGTTCTAGGTTTGGCATCATTAGATGCCAACTTCATGTTCTTGTATTCTGCAATAAATGAGATTTCCAATATGTACTGACAATTTTTTAATAATAAAAACAAAGCTAAATGAACTAAATAAATAATGGGTTCCTGTGTTATGCTTGTCATGCTTAATTTATTCAAATCCTGAAATTTAAACTAATTTTCTGATTTTTCATATCCATCTGTCAGTTCACCCATCCATTTTTGTACCTTTCACTTCTGCAATATATGAGTAGCCAGCATAAATTGCAAAGAAAATTGATGTAAACCAGTTCTGAGGTATGTCTAATTTTAGGTGATTGAACTTCCTGAATCCTTAAGGTTACTTTTTTCAGTAGGACTATAAACAACTCTCTGAGATTTGCATTTTCAACATAATTTTGTACAATGACATCATGTAGGCACTTACATATTTTAGAAGAAGATTCAGTTCTTTTGAATAAAGATACACTTGCCTTCTTGGACTTATTTCTCTTAATTTAATAAAATTGTGAATAATCTTATGTTTAAAAATAATAAGATCTCTTACAGGCTTAGAAAGACTAAATGAAGAACATTTCACAAAAATATGCAATAGCCAAAATAGATGATGAAAGAATGCAGATAATTTTTCTTGCTGAAACTTATTCCTGCCATCCAGCCCTTTTTATCTAGAACCTCTTGCTAGAGTTGAAATAATTAATTATAAATATATTCCGGGAAAATGTATCTGTCAACCATACCATTGACAAACCTGGGATGGCTGAAATATGCAGACAGGAGAATAATCAACTGTCAAAGTTGCCTCTGTTCTCAGTTTTCTCTCTGTGTATAATTTAATACATCATCTCCCAATGATTCGTTAATCATCAGCTATTGGTTTCTCCCTTTCCACACCTTTCTTTTTAAGATATCTCTATTCTAGCCACTGATTGTACAAAACACAGTCTAACTGCACAGAGAGTATGGTTCAAAAGAGCCCAAGAAAAACAAAATAAGAGAAGGGGGAAAACTACATAAATCTCACCAGGAATGTGGTACGGGAAAGTCACTTCCTGAACGTCTCAGGTGGAGACAGATTGGGGCAGGTCTAAAAAGCTGAAGCAGTCCAAAAACCATTTGTATTGTCACAGTGGCAATTCACAGTCACATCATTAGTGTTAATCAGAAGCTGTGCTTTGTCATTATTACTATTAGGAGTGCACATCTGGAGTCTAGAGGAGAGCAACAGACTGTTACAAAATGAAAGTTGAGCTTAGGCTGTTATTTACATCCTATGTATGAGAAGATCTGGTGAGAGTTTTTCTTATAGAAAGACTTTTTTCAAAAAAACAGCTGTCCTTTTTCTCCTCCTTGCTTCATGCCAGGCAGAGTCATCCATTAACTATGGATCCCGATGGTAGGACCGCATTCACTGTCAGTGGAGGAACACACACCTGTCTCTCCCTGATTTCTCAGAGAAGAGGGTAACTAATGGTTTGCTGCTTCACACCCAGCTCCACAGCTCACACATGTACTGACAGAGGTCTTCTTCCTCATTACCCATCCCTCCCTTCATATGTTCTCCCAGTAACACGTTAGCCCTTAAGTAACAGCTAAAGAGGGAATTTGGCAATCAGTCATATTGCAAATGTAATTTTGGGAAATGTTGCTTTTCAAGGCATTTTTGAATTATACTTTTTCATTTTGGAACAGAATTAGACACGGTTACTACTGAATAATCTCGTCGTAGGGCTTCATGTTTTATAAACTTTTATCATCGTATTGTATGGACCAAATGAGACTAAATTCTAAAATTTAGGGATGCCATATTTATAGAACACATCAGTGAACAAGCATCAGGAAACATGAGTTTTATAGGGGAATTAAGTGAGGTTGTTATAGCAAAATTTATTGTTTGGTCCATGAAAGCTCAGACTCAAAAGGTTAAGCCACAAAGTAATAAAGATAGAACATCACAATCATAATCTCAGTAAGCAGTATAACATGACTATAAAATAAAAATGGACAGAAAGTGACAGAAATATATAGGCATGGCTAATATAATTTCCAGATCTATTAAGTTTGTCTATGACTCTGGAATGTTATCACTGAATTATAGGCTGTCCGAAGTAGAGTTTCAGGTTTCCTTTTTTCTTTCCTTTTCCTTCTTCCTTTCTTTCCCATACAGTCCCTGAGAACTACTTTGAAAACACTCTTAATATATATTGCCTTTGCAAAACAGAAGAGATAGATCCTATAGACCATGGAAACAGGAGGCACTCTGGCCAAACAAGAAAATACAGCCTCACAGCTTACCAGCAAAATTTATTGTGCAACCAAATAGCCTGCCTCTTGCTCTTTATTCACCATAAGACTACAGCTCTCTAACAGAATGTAAATAGATGTGTAACAGTGATCAGGTCACAAGAGCACTTGGCAGCAAGGAAACCCAATGTAACAATAAATACTGGTATATAAAATCAAGTGCTGGATTTTTAAAACAGCCATCTTACCAAGTCAGCATAATCCAATGACTCCCTCTTTAAGGATATGCAGCGTATTAAGTAGCTAAATCATCAATAAAGTTAATGGTGTTCTCAGGGGACATTCCTGCACTACAGTTGCCTGTGGCTGCATTTACACTGAGTTGTTGATGCACCCTGAGGATGCTACAAGACCACATTTCCCAGCCAAAAATATTGTGTAGCTCTTTGAGCACCCAGTAGAGCATAGCAGTACCCCAGATGGCACAGTAAGATCTGCCATCTGGAGGGCATCACATCTCACACACTGTGTGGACAGTGCATGCTCCTGGACACCACTAGCCCAGAAACTTCTGACCTGGCCCCAGATCCTGCCAAGCAGCATTGCCTGCTGCTAGGTCACTGCACCAGGCTGAGTGCCCAGCACACCTGAGTGGTGCCCCTCCACCTGGAAACTCTGTGATGGGTGTGGAATGGACCATGACTACAAAACACCTGCCTCAACAGCCAGGGATATCCTGCCAGGGGCATCTCATGGCCCATTTAGGACAGACACCACATGAGAAATGGTAGGTTGCAAGAAATTAAGCCGGGTGTAAGGTCTGCAGGAGAAGACTCCTCTGTGATGCAAATGCAGAGATGCAGAGTCAACACACCTGGCCACACTGCAGCAGCTGCTGTCAGCACAACTTGGAAAGAATTTTAGTGTGGTAGTTATGCTAATAGTGAACTAAAAATAATGAAGAGATAATTTCATACCACAATTTTAAAGTGCAAATATACACATACAACATGATATAAAGGAAAGTAGGAAAACATGAAAAGTACCAGCTCTGCTATTTTGGTCAATTACCTGTTACACACCTATGATGTCTTTCACTTGCACATGTTACATTTCAGCCTTTCTACTTCTGGATCTTCAAAATGTTCAGGTAACTTTGCAGCAGTCCAAGTTTTCTGATTAACCAATTGCTTCCCCCTGCTGGAACAGATATCATGGCAATGAGAACACTGGTGACACACAGAGACCTGGACTGCCAAAGGCTGATTACCCCTTCTTACTGACACACCCAAGGCTGCCCAGTTCTGAGGCACATCAAGTCTAGAAGACAGTCTGAGAGAATTACAACTTTGTTGTGTTCCTCTCAAAATATTCATGAATCATAGGTAGATTAAAATATTTCCTATGGAAATATTCAACATACACCACTTTCATGTTCCAAAAAACATCAAGATTTATATTGTCTCAGACTGCATATTAACAAACTTACTTTTCGTGTTGAATAAAATATCAATGTTTATATCAATAAAACTGAGTATCTTCCTAATACAGACAGAAGACTGAAATTATTCACAACATCTTGCAACCTATAAAATTCAAGAAGGCTATGATGAAAAATAATTTAATACAATAAAATAACAGGTCTCTAAATTCCAAGAAGTATTGGTATCTCAGTATTACAAACATAAAACATTTAAGTCATTTCTAGAATTGTATCTTTTATCTCTGATAAAAAACTGTATTTCCTTTCTGTTTTATTGCCATCGTGATTGTCACTTCTGTAAGCTATGAGATAATATGCTGATTAACAAGAAAAGCAATAGTGTTCCTAAAATTTCCCAAACAAGCAGTGTCTGAAAAGGGTCTGAGGTGCATCTGGTAGTAGTCAAATTCTGGTGTCATTTAAGCTACAGGAGGAAAATTTAGAAACATTATTTAATATTTAACAAAAATTAAAAACAACTATTTGTATGTTTTTATCTCCTCCCAAGACTGCACAGAATCGAAAATTTCTGTGCTATCAGCTCAGGAACTGCTGCAGGAGCAAGTGCACCCTCAGACCATGTGGCACGCCTGAGAAGCCATGAGAAGCTTTCATTACAAAATCCCTTTAACTATGCTTATTCCCAGCACCTACCAACATCCTGTATCACCTTATCAGCACTGAACTCTAACATGAGCTGCTGGGAAAAGAAAAAAGACCTGGATTCTAGGTTAAACCAGCACAGCATAAGTGTGCCTATCTCGTACTCTCTGCTCCTAGATTTATTGCAGCATGTTAGCTGCTGACGGGTGGTACTTAAAGTCTGTTCAGAGATCATGAGGTATGTGCTATTTGTGGTTAGAAAACCTGCAAAAATGTACTTGTTTTGCCTTTATACATTTGCTGTTACAAAATGTCAAAAGGCAATCTGTCATACACTGTAGTAACAATTAGTTGTGTGAAAAATTTTCTCTTCAGAGAGAAATTTTGAAAAGCAACTTTATAATTAAATGAGGAAAATTGCTTCAATTTTGTCTTAAATTTCATATGTTTATAAAATCAAATGTAAAAAATAATAAGATTTACAGAAAATATTTATATTATATGCTGATAATTTGTGCAGTTTTGAGTTTAAATTGTCAAGATAAATAGACCCATGGGCAAAAATTCAGCATTGCTGTTCAACTTCAGATTGTTTTTTCAATGCAAAAGCAAGGAGACATTTAATCATTATCTCCAAGGGATAAATAAGCTCCACATCTGTCATCATAGTAAAAATCAGACAAATTTATTCTAGTATAATCATATCTCTTCATGCTGATCTTCAGTTGACATTAAAGATAAGATAAACTTGGAGGAAGAGATGGATAGGGAGAGGGAAAACAGACATGGAGAAAAATCAAATTACAGAAAACAGGAAAGAAATTACCTAAAAATGCCAGAAACAGAGAGGGATAGCATAAACCTTCATGGTATCTGCAAAGCTGGTTGAAAATTGCACCACAACTATTTAAATGCACACGCACATAAAGTCTTCTGAATTTAAATGATATCTTTTCCAGAAGCATTCACTTTTTCAGTGTCCCAGATATTGATAGATTTTATTAAAACAGAGTATAAGGCAGTTCTAAATATTGTCGGAAATAGGTTTGCTAAATCCTCCAAAATATGTAAATATATGTTTTGCTTTCTTTCTACCCATTAACACAATTTTTAAAATAGATATAAAATTTGTTTTTACCAAAATTATTTTAATTAGATATATTTTAGTGTGCCCAACATTTTATTTTAACAAAACACAGGGACAAAGCATTGTAGAATGAATACTGGGCAAGAGAGAGACAGCAAACAATATACAGAAGGATCTTACTCTCTCCTGACTTGTGACACAGACTGTGATTCATGATGCAAATGTTGCTGATGAAAAAGGCTTCCTAGTTTGCTTAAATGTACTGGCTTATTTTGCTGCTTTAAATTATTTCAAAGAACATATGCCCCAGGAGGTAAATACAAATCTCATCAGGAAATCTCTCTTTCCCCTGCCCTCTTTCCCCTGAGTTATCCTTGCAAGACCTTTCTGGGGAAAAAAAGGGAAATAGATATTTTAATTGATTAAATTAATTACTTCTATTTCATTAGTTGTTGATCTTTGCAACTCTCTTGCATAGGATAAAGGAGATTTTCATGCAACAGTGAAAGTATGAAAGTATCAAGTTTAGAAACAGCTTATTGGAACTACTAATTCACAAGCAAACCGAAATTTAAGAAATCAAGTTGAAGCTTAGTTGGACTGAAAAATTGCACTTTCTGGGGCAGTTTCACTCATACATGCTTTGCCTTCAGGATGTTCTGGGTTCACAGATGGGCCAGCATGGAGCTATATATTCTCCATGAACGTTGTCCAATGCAGAGGCCCTTACAGCCTCAGTCTATCCACCTCCCACTTAGTCCACCCCCTAGGGGTAAGCACGTTATGCCAAAAGCATGGGCAGTGTGTTTTACTTGCAACTCCTCACAGATGCTGTAGCTTTCAAGCTGGTGTAAATAGAGCTAAAGCAATCTCAGATCTCCTCACAGAAACATGGACCCATCCTGAACTATGGACTATCCCTAATCTGACACTGTCTACCCCAAACCTGAATTTATTTTTTAGAGTCACACCTTGTAAGAAAAGTGTAAAGGAAAATCCATGACCAGATAGGCCTGAGAGGGAAGCCCACATGAACTCTTAGACCCCAGGCAAAGAAAAATTTGTTCAAAAGTCTGAATTACCTCTTAATATGCATGTCTGTACTGGTCGAAGAAGCTATCTGATGAAACCTGTTGAAAGTATTACATGATACTGTAGAAGGACTAGGGTGGAGGGGAAAGCTTTTTTTCTACAGGTCTCACTTGTAAATGGTTCCTGTTAAAGAGTGGCTGACTGACTGACTAGCTGACTGACTGAGGTGCATTCTCTGAAAGGACAGAGATGGATTGTTCATGAAGATACCCCTAACTTAGTCAGGATATGCCTTACTTTTCTCCTTACTCAATGTTATTTTAATGGCATGAGGTTTTATACAGGTAAAGCTTTTGAACCCAAATGGAGTATCATTGTTCTTCTTTGGGGTGAACTTAGGCAAATCCCTTTCTAAGTGTTCCCAGACATAAAGGTATCTTTCACAAGCAACTGACACCTGTCATGAAATTTTTATCTGTTTTTAGGAAAATGACAGTCCCTTCTTCTATCTCAGAAAAAAAAAACTCACTCATATCAGAAGAGAACTACTAACCAGTACAGGCTGCTCAGAATCTGCCATAATGTTTTCTCACAGGAAAAACCTTCTTATCCAGAGCAATTCCATAGAGTAACTTTGCAGTCTTCTGTAGTAGAAGAACACACTGTCTTTGACAACTGAATGCAGTAAAATGAACAGATAGATCATAAATTAGGAAGATAAAATACTCACTCTTATCTTTTCTCAAGATTAGACCCAAGAACTGTAACAGGAGAACTTTTGCATTTTTTGCTTCTCTCTATTCTCCATGCCAGCAATATTATTTTTTAACTACATGAAAGCATTAGTTACAAGCACTGCTTTCTCTTCACAGTTGTTTTGAAGTCCAGAATACCATATGTCTCTACTGAGTGGTGTACTTGATTAATTCTTATCTGTCTCATCACTTAAACATAATTGTTTCAAATAAGCAGCATTTATGGCAAGAGAATTAAAACTCAGAAATTGTTCACTGAGTTCAGATGTAAGTTCATCTCTCAGATACACAAATTAAAATCTTATTTCAACATTCAAAAGTATCACAGCTACCAGCAGCAGATGATGAGGAATACTTTTGTATCCTCTCTCAGTGTGTGAAGAGCTCAGGCTAGCTAGTCTATCATGGGGTGGGGAAGAAATCTTTAATGTTCTTGGGCAGCCTAGGGCATACATAGGAGCTCCTTAAAAGCTACTGAAGCTACTACAGTCTTCCAAAAGGAAAACACAAAATTACCCCCCACTATGAAAATCTAATCATCATCCAAGCAAAGTTTTAAATCAGCAAAGAGAAATTACTGTCTAATCCAACACAAGGAACCATTTCTTTTTTCCCACCTTCTTGTCATCTCAGTCTCCTTACTGTCTAGGTGCTACCTTATTTATTTCCAGGAGTTGCCAACTGCTTTTTATTGAGGACTGTTTCTAGTCATCTGATCTTTTGTGAGACAGAAATGCTACAGAACCCATTCAAACTTGCTATTGAAAAACAAGACCCATGTGAGAAGAAAGAGCATTAAAGCTGGCCAAAGGAAACAAAAGATTTGGATACAGCATGGTGGATGAGAGGAGTGATACATTCACTTGTGCCAGTTGCTGAAAGGTCTGTGCATTAACTATTGTGATGTGAGCCGGAGGATTGCATCTGGCAATGTTGCTGGGAGTATTCTCCTCCAGTGTATATTGTAATGGGCATTTGTAATCTTTAATTACATTGACAAGGCATACACAGAAGGGACAAATACACAAGCAGACACATAGCACTGAAATGGAAAATCTAATCATTAAAGCAGAAAACATTATTTTGAAACAGCTATGGACAGAGCAGAATGAGGCTGCTACAAGCCTCAGAAACATACCACCTTAGCTAAGTGACAAAAATCACAGCTAGAAAGGTTAGATGCAGGAAGAAAACATATTTGTTATTCTGTTTCATGCTAGACAGTGTTTTTCCAGGGTTAATCATTCAGTCATATTTGGTCAGAATATTCAAAACAGTATGTCCATAATTTTGAACTTCCAGACTGGATGTCCCATGGTATGGAAATTAACCTATGATAACAAAAAACCATCTCGGGTGAGCTATTTCTTATCCCCGATGATTCCAATGGGGATTTTGAGTTTTGGTTTGCTATATTTTGTTTTTCTCAAGTGCTGGAAAGGGCAGCCTGTCTATAAAATTATCTGTGGGACTGGGACATTATGGAGGACTGATAGGGAAGGAGATGACTTAGATGAGTCTGCAGAAGGAATGAAAGATGCTCAGTGAACTGTAACAGCCTTTCATCACTTGCCCACATCTCAATTGTTAGAGCTGATGTGCTTAAAAAGTTCATTCTCCTTCTAGAGATAGAATGTGCAAAAGACTGTGTGCTGAGTAGTCCAAAGTAACAAATACCAGCTCACAATTTCAGGGCTGGTTCAGCCTGCTACATAAAATTTTGTATCAGGTAGGCAAGAGAGTGATTTGGAAAAAAGCCCCAAAACATGCAAAATAGATTGCTGAAATTTAAAGTACAATAAACAGACTTGCAGGCTTCTTGTCAGAATACTGCATAGAATAAACAGAGATACCTCTGGAAGGTACACTTATTGAAATATTTCCAAAAAGTGTTAGATTTATTGATGCTTATGAGAGTGGAATGTCACTTTTCAGGCAGTGTTAGTTGGACTGTGATCAAAGGGGTGCTTATGTCTCAATTTCATTTTTACTTTTTCCAGACCACCATTTCCTATGATTTTAGGGTTGGACATATCTTTATTTGAATTTTCCTCACCATATCATATCAGGCATCCTGAGAGGCTAGCAAAATAAAACATTTAATGAGATTTAGGTGATTTTTGCCTAATGCCACCTGTTGGAACTGAGTTCCCATTATTACCCTTCCTTCCTGATTTGTTTTCTTTCTTCACCTTATTTCTCCACTTTTCTGTCAAACTAATCATATTTCCTGGCTAACAAAATTCTAGTTTAGACTGCCAAGGAAATGGTACTTGTTGTTAACATTGCCAAGAACTGCATTGTCTTAAGCATTTCGATCTTGCCACAGTTTTGGCAAATATTAGAGTAGCTGATAGGACTGTCTATCAGGCCTCCAGTGATAAAATTATAAACAAATCCCAAAGGCTGGTCGCAGTTTTAAATAGAAAGACTAATCCAAGAGTGTCATCCAAATCATCAATCTTTCTGCCATGGTATCACATACAGTGCCATCTACTCCTCAAAGCTGCCACATTCACAGGCCCCTGTGTTGGCAGAACACCTGTGTTTCCTACTTGGACAGTCTCCTGGTACCTCTCTCCTTTCCTTCACAGGCTGCCCAGCTAGTAAATGTCCATATTGCCCGTTTCCTCACACTGGTTATCTTCGGATAGTCCAGCTGCCTTGACTTCCTGGACACTTACGTTTCTGGGCTACTGAGCTTCCACAGAGATCACTTTTATGGATACCCAGAATTCCAGCTGTCCTTCTCACAAGATAAACTAAAAATTGAAAGGTACCACAGGAAACAGAATACTAACTTAGTTGGTGGACCTAGCTAATACAGAGACAGATGACTGCCCCATAAAATAGGAAGGCAAGGGCCATGAAAATATTATTTTCCATAGTTTTCATTCCTTTTTCACTATTACATTTGGCATTGTATATATGAATTTTCTGATGAGATTGATGTTTGGTTTACCAGCCTGGCAACAGTGTATTTGTACTCAGATCATCCACAGAGATAACCTTATATATAAAGGAGAAAGAATCTGATACATACACTCATACACTCATGGAAAAAAAAAAAAACTTGCCAGAAAGGAATTTGGTTGAGCTTCCCCAGCAATGTGATGCATTATGACATTCTTTTAGTTTTACATGCTGAAGTGTTTGCACTATTCACAGATTTTTAAACTGGAATTTAAATTAACTTATATCTAACAAGGAAAAGACCTTTGCAATATATTATTTACAAAATTAAAATTAATTTCCTTCTCACCTCTATATTCTAGTTGCAATTTTGAATTGAAATACGTCTCACCTATGCCCATTTTTGACACCTGTTCTAATAGAATAAGTAAAGGAGTAGATTATTTACCTCTGTAAGGTCCTATATTGATCAGCTATGGGACATCTGACAGGCAGAATTCACAAAGAGTAGCTGATAGACAGAGAACTGAATCACTCCAAGCCATGGACTCCGCTTTTGTTTAGTACCATGTCTGATCCTCCTGACACATTTCTTAGTTTTGATTCTCTTTTATTTTCCCCCAAGGCCTGCCAGCTCACTTCACTGTTCCATGAGCATGCTCTCACAGGCTTCTCGTGACAACTCAAGCATATTTTCCCAGAAAATTCTGTCTTTTGCTGGTTTAGTCCCCAATTCCAGTCCCAGCTTGCCTTTCCCTCATCTCTTACATTCCCTACAACCATCCCACTTGCAATCAGCTTTTTATTCAGTCTTTTGTAAATAATTTCAGCCAATCTTACATTCTATATTCCTTTGCTTGTCTTCTACTGAAATTAGTCCCACTTTAAAATTAGCCTCACTCCCAATCCACAGTGTTTCTCACCTTTCTTTCCTAAGTCCTTGGCCCAGTCCATTTCTCTGGCTATTTTACTTCTCCACATGCTTTAGCTCTTCACCAATTTTACATGCCATGCATCTTTATTTTCCTATCCCCTTTCATTTGTTCTTTATCCTATATTCTAGACAGTCCTGGTCTTCCCAGGGTCCAGCACTAACTTCATTGGTCATCTGCTGTCTGTCTCTGGGTATCTGATTCCAACCCAGATTCTCCCACTCCCATAAAGCCCCAATGTGTTGTGTTCTGCTATCAGTTCCTGACACCAAATGCAAATATTGCAAACAAATCTGGCTGCATATCAGAGGAATCATTTGCAGACCTGCAGGTCTTAGATTGGGCAGACTACAGTAAGTTTTCTGCTATAAACACTCAAAACCATAGTGTTCTGAACTGATCTTGGCCTCTGCTGTAGATCTCAAGGAAACCTACAAAAGAGGACTACACAGAGTCATGATAAATACAGCTTGAAATCAGTGTGTCTTAAATTCACTATCAGTTGTATTTTCCAGAAATCAGTCCTGTACATTAGTGCATAGTTATTAGGATGGAAGGCAACACAGAGGAATCAGAGAAACAAAGACGGACCAAAAACTATGCTTAATGTTTACATAGTTGAATATCTTCCTAGGCTGAAAAAAAAAAATGACGTGAACTATGGGAAAAGCATCCTTACAGCAAACAAAAAAACATATTCTGCATCCAATATTTCTTGCAGCAGTAGTTAGTCTGACACTAAAGAAATGGCATTTTTCCCTATCCAATTTCTATGCAATCAAGGTTCTTGTCACATTTCTGAGGAGAAAGCACCAATATTTTCACATGATTAACCACACTGGTTTTACAGCAAGAATGACAGAAAGTTGTATTAGTTTTATGAAGGTGGATTTACACTCACTTGGGTTGTATCTTATTTTCTTATGTGTTACTTGTAGTAGTATCTGCATTCAAATAATCTATTTAGAACAGTTGAATTAATTAAAACACACTAACAATAAAAAGCAACCTCTCAAACCCCCATGGAACTTGTGCAAAATTACAACAGTTGCATTCATTTTGTTTGCAAGTATCAGTAGTCAGGTGCTTTCCAGTTCAACTGTGGTTCTTTCAAACACCTGTTGGATATACTGGAGCTGTCTATCTGATTTCAGAACATTTATTTCAGAGTTCACAAACACTCTGTGTATGCATGTGTATGTGTGTGTGTGTGTGTGTGTGTGTGTGTTTATTTGTTTATATACACATATGTGTACATACATGAAATTCATGCATATATGTATATGAATTTTATCAAATCTTCTCTTCTTGTCCCTTGATTGATTAAAAAAAATAAAAAAAAAACAAAAAAAACCCAACATTTAATCACTTAAAAATATGGTTCTGCATATTTCAGCTGTACATTTCACTTTCACATGTCTATCTCTGAACAGATAATTGATATATTTCCTAATGATGAGATGTTTGAAGACATTACTGCAGTGTTGTGTATAGGCCTAGACATTTTGTTTTTTTCCAAAAGGTTACTCCTCACTACAAGCACTTGTTTAGAGCTGTGCACATTTTATTTTATACATATATTTGAGAGCCTGAGGGGTGTGATAATCAGTTAACTTGGAAAGTCTGGAGAGAATTTTGTCATCCAGAAGTCAGACATCCTTAATCCTTACCTGTTGTCACAGTCCAAGCGGACATCCTGAAAGCAGAGCTTTCAGCGGCAAAAATCAATAACCAAATTTCCAGGAATATATAGCTAATAAAGTAAGGACAAAAAAGGTACTACTACTCAGGATGAGAGATGATGTCTGTCTAATCCAATATTATACTGTTACTGGCCCTAGGTAACTAAAATTATATGCTCTCCCTATCACCATGCCATTCTCACAAAGTTGTGGATATCTTGTGACTCTCTTTTGCTCTTCAATGCAGGGCTTTAGTTTCCTCTTGATACTTTTCTTTAAAATTAATGACATTCAAAACTGTAATTCACACTCAGTGGCCACACCTATAAAATAAGCACAAATGTTAAAGGAAAGGCAGGGCATACTGTATTTACTGATTTTCAAGGTATTATGCAAGAGGAAAAAGATTAATGTGCTACCTCCCTTCTGCCAAACATTGGAAGGCATAGATTTGCAGATTTTGTAGATTTTGTTTCAGGAGAACTATGCAAATTGTACTTTCCCTTCTCTTCTACCTTATACATAGCAGTTTGGAGATGAAGAGAACTCTGTGTCATGCACCTGGGAATAGCAATTTTCAATGGAAGCACTCATCTCTCACTGACATCGTCCAAGTGCAGGAGGCATGAAGGAAGTGAGTCTTTCACCAGCCTTTTCAGCAGAGGATAGTTTCAGCTTGGGTGAACATTTTGTAGGTCTCTCATTACTGGTATTAGAGGCTCCTTCTGCAAGCCTTTCATTATCATTTAGTAATTCAGAGGCAATTATGAAATCTACTGGTCAAGATTTAAATTTAAAAAGCCTTAAACCCCAAAACCAAGAACAAATTAGGAATAAATTACATATAGCTTCTGCCAAAGCCACATCAACTCTGTTCCAAAACCAAAGCTGTCCCAGGACAGCTTTTCATTGAAGCTGTGGTGACTAAAGTGTGAGGCACAGTGGAGTGGTAAGCAGAGCAGAGGTGTGTGTGGGTGCAGTGCAGCACAGCAGGGCCTCATCTTAATGATGCTGCATCCAGCTTCAGTTGCAGTGCTGTTATGAAATCAGTGTATCGTCCAGCACTACAGAACCCTCTGGTAACTGTGGGGTTTAACTTCTTCTTAGAAAGGCTTTCTGATTTCATAGCTTCCTACCTCAATTATTGCTTTTTCTTCTCATCTTATTTTCATCTTATGAGTTGGATCTCAATTTTCAGGCACTGATTTTGAAATTCTTAGTGATATCAGTAGTCAAAAGGAATTTAATAGAAAGAATTCAGTTGGACAAAAACATTCAATGAAATATGTGTTGCTGGGAGGACAGGCATCAGCATAGATTTAAATTAATTTAATAAAAATGTATCGGAATGTTGTATATGGAAGTCTGTATACCCCATGGAGATTCAAGAATTTTCATCTGCTCTTTGTCCCCTCCAACTGTTTTGCTTATACATAACTCTTCAGCATCATATGACATGCATAAATTCACACTTCTTTCATATCACTTGTGTGTTTATTTTAGATCTGGTTCAGCTATATCTCTGAATAGATCTCAGACTGGATGGAAATATGCATATTGTAGCAGTGTTTTCAGTACACACACACATACACACCTGTTTTCTGCTGAAACTGAGTGGAGCAACAGGAGATATTCTCTCCCAGGGGAATTCTCAGTGGATGACTTGCAGCTGAATTACAACACTTACAACATCAACAACAGATTGTGATACAAAGTGGATGCCTCCAAATTTGTCCCTGTAACATGCTTTTTTTTTTTTTTTAATTCTGTTTTTCTGTTATATTTTATATTTTAGATGACATATTTGGTAGCAGTTTCATTAAAAGCCACAGTTTCACATTTTCTTCTTGTGTCTTTCATACAAACATCTCCATTTGCTTGAAATCACTATCACAATGCTCTTATTACAAATAAGATATTTAGGTAGCCATGTACTCTGCCTTGAGGTTACCTTTATTACTTCAGACATGCATACCATGTATGTTTTCTGCCATAAATCAATACGTTAAAGAAGGCATTATATTTTCTCCCATTTTTATTGTAAAGCTAAATTCAGAGTTAATGGTCCCAATCAACACAGAGTGACTAAAGTAATTCTTAAGTATTATTATTATTATTATTATTAATAATAATAATAACAATAATTATAACGCTGCAGTAGGAAATTAATACAATAGCTCCTAGATTTGGAACAGAGACCATCCCCCATACCTTTGCCCATGTACTTGCGCTTATCAGGAACTTTTCATACTAAATGCTAACCCCTGTATGGAAGACAGTAAAGGTTTCTCAGGCTCGGGAAGGAATTGATCAAACCAGGGTGAGAACCAGAGGTCTGCACTCATTTCCTGAATAGGTGATATTTCAATGATTATGATGTTCATTTGGAACATGTTCAAATCTTTGGTCCATCACCTCGGACTAGGATCGAAATGAGCCTCCTTGAAATGGTTACTTAGGTACAGTTCTCTGCTTTTAAAAGTTCTTATTTTACTCTAACTCCGAAAATGAAGGTTTTGATAGGAAAAAAAAAAAGGAAGGAAGAGCAAGTTTTTTTTTACATTGTTGTGTTAGGTGAGGTGGTTAGTTAGAAATACAGGAGGGGGGATGATTAGCTCAGCTGATCAAGCATGGTGCTAATAATGCCAACGCCATGAGTTCAATCCCTATACAGGCCACTTAAGAGTTGGGCTCAATTATCCTTGTGGGTCCCTTCCAACTCAGAAGATTCTGTGATTCTGTGACAGCGCCTCATGGGTAGAATGAACCACTAAAGTAGGTTCTATTTGGAAGAATGTAATGGGATTGAGTCTGTTTACACAATCCAGTGCTAAAAAAATGAACTAATTCCCATGTCAACCTGTCCTGCATGGACAAATGTCACCTTGAGATACTCCAATGCAGATGAATTGAATGCAGATAGGTTACATTAATATCAATAAGTAAAGGGTTGACATAAGCCATAAAAATCTGTATGAAAAAAAGATCCACTACACTGTACAATTACTTGATTTAATGAGGGTTTTATGATGTCAATCCCACAGAATAATACAGTAATTTTCCTGTTGCATCAATATTTCTTTACCAGTTTAACTTATAACTACATAAATCTTCCAAAAGTTACTACAAATAAGTAATCACTAAGATTTTTTTCCCCAGTATGAGGGAGATCACTGTCCTGTCTCCTTTTACAGGGTCAGGGTTGTGAAAGTAGTACCGTAGAAAATGTTATTGAAATGTAATAAATATTGTTCCCTCAATATTCACAAGCATTCTTCAGTTTTGTTTCTTTCTACCAATTACTGTCATAACAGAAATATTGCTAAGACACAATTTTATACGTACTTCATTAGAGTGATTATTGCAGAAAGTAGAGATCTTCAAACCCATCCAAATTCATCTCAATAAAAACATAAACAGAGACCTGTTAAATGCCTATTTTGTCTCACATTGTTGCACACTTCTGAATAAGAAAGATTTTTGCCTTTTTTTTCCTGCGCTAAGTCTGATATCCTAAATATCAAACTGGATATATGCAACCTTTCTAGATACAACACATTGCTCTTTCATGATCTTACTTCTGACTTTTGCAAGATATTGACTTTATGTCATAATGTGATGATGAGCTCCTTCTCTAGGTGGCTGGATGTACTAGAAAATGGTCTAGTGTTTATGCAATGGCTTCTTTTTTCCTGGCCTGAAAATTTTATTTATGTCTGCACAATTAAATCAACTCTATTCCTTCATCTCTCCCTCCTCTTACTCTGAATACAGAGACAGTAGGATTGTGCATTCTCATTTGAAGTTGTAACGAACACAACAAAGTCAATAGCATTTTGCACCTCTGCTTTTCCACACTTACTTCAGTCATACCTTGGCTTCTCTGCACATTCGGAAAATCAAGTGCAGGCTTTACAGGACCAAACATTTAATACCTTACAGAATATGTCTAATAAGATAGCAGATCCAGAGTAGAGGAAAATTAAATACCCCTGAGTTATTTTATTAAAATTTCAGTTCTTCAGAGTTTATAGTTGTAGGCATGGATGGAATTTCAAATATGCAATTTCAGAGTACTTTTATGGAGTTTGTCGCTTGACTACTGAAAGCTGTAATTGTCACAATAAAATCATGGGCTGCAGTGTCAGTATAGCATATCCTACAACAGTGTAGTAAGTTATGTTTTACAAATAAACTCTACTAGAATCAAGCAGATTAATCCAGTCCTCCCTAATAACACTGCAAGCTCTGCATGTATCAAGTAAATTTTTTTAAATGTGCATTTAATACACATCATATTTATGATGAAGTGGAACATTTTATTCATTTGATCTCAATTCTACAGAATCATATGAGAAGACACTGACTGATTCCCTAAACAGAAATAAACTACTTAATAAAATTCAGCCTATGTTCTTAAGCTAAGTACATCACAAACAATGCTTTCCCCCCTAAAGTTCCCTTCACTTCAGGATGCTGTGAAATAACTCATGGAAATCTTTGACAGCTGAAAGTTCAAAACCTCACAGAAGGTGCCAAATGAATTGTTGGAGTTAGTTTCTTGACTGTATGATGCAGGTGGCAGGACCTTGTTCTTTTCAATCTCTATTACAGGGAAGAACACAATTTCAGCACTTTATAATTTAATTGCAACACTTCCTTTGAAGGTGATGAACTTGTGGAAGTTGGTTTTCAAACTCTTATTTAGACAGAAACTGGTCCCCTTCAGACACAAAAAATTCTTGCATTTCAGGAGAAAAGGGTAAAAAGGACATGCACAATTAGATGGGAAAATCAAGATTAATGAGTATGACAAAATCACTTCTGATCCATAAGGCTTGTGTTTGCTTCCTACTAGCTTTCTCTAAGGCCTCTTCTTGTCCTCACCCGTCATCAAAACATATTGCCTGAAATCTGTGCTTTTCATGACCTAATAAGGTTGGGAATATGGGTGCAAAGCATGAATCTACTCATTTTATCTCTCTAAAGTGTTTGAAAATTCTCAAATTTTCCAGAATATTTACAAAATCATGCAAGGAAAGAAGCATGCTTTACAACAGTGAGTTTTCTTTGGACTAAGATCAAAGACTTTGAATTTGAGTGTGTTAAAATATGCATTGTTTGAATGTACAAGGCTTGCTACAACGGCTGCCCTTGACCACTTTTGTTTTCAAAACCCACAGGTAGAAGTTTAGCGTTTTTAAATTTTTCACCTTTTCTCTAGGACATCAATAGGGAGAATGAGTGGCAGTGGGCCAGGACAAATAACTTGCATTAACCCATAAGGAAGAAAATTTTCATTTGATTCAGAAAGTTTAGCCATAGTCTTTGACACATGTAACTTAGCCTGTCTTTAGTTCCTTTAGTACATACCACATTGATTTTGTATAGCCTTATTTCTAAACATGAATCACATTGTTCCACAGCCACATATTTCTCAGAAAATATTTTATCAATGCAATTTCTTTTTTTGGTCAGTTTAGGTTTTAAGTTCAAGTATTCAATAAACAAGGCTTGAACACATTTAATTGATATTTTATTGTCATCATTGCAGCACTTTTTTGTATTTAGGTAAAGGAATTCTGCACAACCCAACAGGACACTCTATCCAGGTGTGATGTCAGAGACACTGATCTGTTGATATTTTCATCTTGCAGTTTTTCCCCATCAATATTGAAACTATATTTTTTTCAATCTTCTTGACATGGTCTTTTGTCCTAAAACTGGTTAAAAGGTATAAAACAGTGACTCAGGGGTGAAACTTAAAAAACTTTTTTAAAAGTTCTGATGTAATTCCCCCCCTCCCCTCCATTTACACATATTTTCAGTTTGGGGTATATGTTTAATTTTCTCCAGAGTTATGGCTAAATGGAAATATATTTTATCTTTTCAGAAGTATGTGCTTAATATTGGTAGCAGGAAGAATTAGGATAATTATTTATATGCAATTCTTTAGTTATAGAGTCCAATTTTCTCAAATAAGTATAGCTGTGGCTCAGACTATTAATACATTATCCTACTTCCTAAAACTTCTTTCTTCTCCAGCAACATTCAGGAAGTTTGTGTCAAATCATTCACTTAAACACCAAATATATTTTGACCTAAATAAAAGGAAAATTAAAAAAAAATAAAGAGAAAACATTTCTTGATATGAATAGCAATTTTCTAAAGAAAATCCAAATAAGAGCTGTCTAATCAGATAATAGCTTGAGGTCTCACTTCAGTTCAGTACAATACCTACTGCTCTGATGCTCATCCAGTGAGCATCCCAGACAGTCAGAAGCAGTTTTCTGCTGCTGGTGTGTTGCCCACCATACAGAGTGTTTTCTCCATTGGAGATCCCAAAGGAAAACAAAGCCCTTGAGCAGGTCCAGATATCTCTGTCTGAACTCTTCTGTCTGCTACAACTGAGCCTCTGCTTGCACTCCCACTTCAAATGATTCTACTAGTGAATTTAAGGTCTCTCTCATATGACCTTATATTCTTCAGAGTACCTATGGTTTTACTATAAACATAGAGATATCTACCACTTACTTATTCAAACCTACTTCCAGGTGAATTAATAAATCTCACACAGAACCATTGGTAAACATAACTGCAGTGTATGGTAGTAAAGGCAGCTAGAAGTGATCTTTGTGCCCTAGCAAGAGAACAGGATTAGATTCTTTTAACTTTTACAACTAACTTTTTGTCTGGATTTCTTCTACCTGGAGAAAAATCTACATTTTGTATTCCTAAACTAGACTCAAAAGTTCTCTGGTGTCAGAAATTTACTGGCCATGAGCATGTTTATAAATTATGATCAAACTCTTTTTTATGTTTTGCTCAGGCTATGGACAGACATTTTGCATGGCAACTATTCATCTTGACAGTTTTATCCTACAGTCAGACAACGAAAAATTTATTGTCTTTCAGGAAAGAAATTAAAAAGTAAGTTCATGTGCTTATCATCTTAATTTTACTGAATATAATAGATCCTAAACTCTCTAACATTCACTACAGAACGGAAGGAGTGGGAGGCTTCCCAGCTCATTTCATGCTTGGAATTCTCCTATTTGTTTCCAAATATATTTGCAAAATCTAAATATTTACCTTGAACACACACATTCTAGTACACATATCAGTAATGTTGTATATAAATAAGTAATGTCCTCATACCAGTTTTATCTAATATGATCCTGTGGATTTTTATTTCTCCAAGACAGTCTTCATATGCTACCCTCCTATCAGTCTTTTATTTAGACCATAATTAAAAGCAAAAACATCACAAAGAATGTGTACATCTTAAGTAACCACAGCTAATTACACCATCAGGATCTTAACATGGAAATCAACCCAAAACAAAAAAAACTAATTAAGCATATAACTTCAAACAACTAAATAGTCACAATGTAAATGCTGACACCTTCTCTTTCATTTTTTTTTGTACACTGAATAAGTCATACAGTAATGAAAATCTGACTCTGACGACATTATCCAGATTTCATTCATATAAGCTAAGCACACTCTTTTCAGACACAATGTTAATAACAGTATTTTTCCAGAGAAGTACAATGTTAGCATCTAGCGTGAAGAGAATGTTATGTTAGATATCCTCACCATCATTGCAGCTTCCATCTGCCCACTGTCTATAGTGTCTTTTGCTCCCACCCAAATACACTGCTCTACAACATAAAACTAATACATGCCGGAAAGTATTTCCTCCACAATGTGACATATCAGATCTGCTTTCAACCTTAAATTTATACTGTGTTTTTGGCCAGTACCGTTGACTGTCTCCCCAGTAAAATATTGTACTAGTATTCCAAGTTTCCAAACAAGAGAAAAGAAAATGCTAAGCTATGGATATATTTTTCACATGGAAGTGTTTTTTAAATTTTTTTGTAGAAATAGTGCATGTTATATAAGGCCTCAGAATTTGTGTTATCTGCTACTAATGCAGCATATGTTGTCCTAGGGCTGCTTGAGGAGATGTTACACTAGCATCACAATGTTTACTGATTAATAGCAGTACATTATGCCTGCTTATTTGCCCTTTCTTACCCTCACAGGAATTCCATCAGAGATTTCTACATTGATTCTGCTGCTACACAGTTACTGTACTAATTGGGCCATACTTAGCTGTTGTACCAGATCCTGAAATGCCATGCTGCATGACATCATTATTATATCGTAGGTACTACATGCAAGCTCTATGAAAATCTTGCAAAAACGTTTATTACTAAAACAACATGCATGATACCACATACCAGGTTTAACAGAGCCTTACAAAGCACCAAAGCAGTTTCCGGAATGACACTTAGACAAAACACAGATATCGCATTTGTTCACAACATTGAGCTGCAGGAAGGAAAGCACCTAAGAAGAAAATTCAGAGGTACTGTGGGCAGCTTAAGAAGAAAAAATATTTAATGTCTCCACTTTGCCATGGAGCTTCCAGGAACAGCAACCTTGTGTGCCCCTCGTCTCAGACAGAGCCATCCATCTCACCACACAGATTTCACAGTATGTTCTGAGTTAGAAGAGTTCCACGAGGATCAAGTCCAGCTCTAAAGTGAATGGCCCATATGGGAATCAAATCCACAACCCAGGTGTCATTAGCACCATGTTCCCACCAACTGAGCTAACATTAGACCCAGACCTCATTCTCAGAAAGGAAGCTACAGTGATTTCAATGCTATGTGGTAGACAATGCTATCTAGCCACCAAATGGACCCTTTACATCTTTGCCTGTAAACCACCATACTTTCCTATTTCATGGTTTGCCCTTTTTCCCTTTCTCAGTTATCCAGTTCTCCACCATTTGCTTATGAGTTCCCCTCCATTTTGATACATTTGAGGATATTTCTATAGGTATAAAATCAAACATTTTCATTGTCATCCTACTTGTTTTCTCAGAGTACTTCTGTAAGTTTTTGTCTTTGATATTTTATTTCAACATATTTATCACAATACTTCATCTCAGATGTTTTTAGTTGAATATCTGACATGGAGCTGTTACATTTCTTCACATCTTTTCACTTCATTCTTCCTTTTCTCTTATTTGTTTATTCTTTGCCTTATTCTTCTTTCCAGTTATTTTTCAGTCCCCTTTCTCTTTCTTCCTTGCATTCAGATCTTTATATATACTTCTTTTTCTTACTGAATCTTTTTCTCTCTTGATTCCTCTCCTTTCTTTTTCCATTAGCTGCTCAGCCAGACATTTCTTATTTGTGTTTTCTATTCTTCCTGCACCAAGTAGGATGACAATGAAAAACACAGTTACTAAAATGAGAGCTACATTTTGCTGTGGCATGAGTAGACATGAGAAGGTTTGAAATATAAATAGCATTGAGAGAAGAAAGGAAGTTTTAATCCTGCATCCACACATATCTATTCCCATTACTAAAATACTGTCAGTTATCTAACACAAATGTGTAGTACAGGCAGGAGCTTGTGCATCAAACTTCAGTGGAGCATGAATAAAATAAAAGTGGTTACAGCCATTGTAGTCTTACTATCACTTCATTTTCTTCAGCCCTTGGGTGAGAGAGCAGAATTACTGTGTATGTTATTTTAGTGCCTACATTTGTCCTGCTGTGTCACTACATTCTCATTGTTTAAAGTAGCATTATGATGAGTGACATATATATATATATATAGTGTGTTCCATATTAGGTTTTTTATTAAGTGGCACATTTAAGTAGCAAGAAAAATCTGTGTCAAATGACCCTCCATTTTTAATAGTTTACTGCATCTTCTTTATTTTCTGACTGCTATTGTGTTTAACGGGAGACTGAGATTCATGGAATCTTTTGTGAAATTAACATCTTACCAGAAAGAGTTCTCCTTGAATTAAATCCAACTATAATAAATTCCATCATGCTTTGCCTTCATTCTTCTACACTTGGACCCTGAATAGCCCTTTGTATACCTAATATTTGTTCCTGCCCTGCACCTATTTCCCATCTTCCCAAGCACTTAGTTTTGCGCCATCTCATTTCCATGATCTGTGCTGTTCAAGTGATCCATTTGCAGATAAATCAAATATTAGTGCAGGTACTGTTCCTTCACATGTGCTTCTTGTCAACAACTGTTGCAGCCCTTAGTTTTGTTCCTCCCCTTAAGTTATAGTTCGACCCTAATCTCCCCTTGGCACTCCCCAGAGTTGGTTTGCTCCCCTCATCGCTTCTCCCCTCATTCCAGCCCTTTTTCCATCCATCAAGTTCAACCCTGCCCCTTGTTCTAGACCCTTCTGTGTCACTCCCCACATGGGCCAATCAGTGGGGTGTCCACCCCTCTGGCATTCCCCTTAATTTCGACACCCCATTGGCCCATGTGACCCCTTTCTCTCCTCCCCCTGTTCTTATTTGCCCACCAGCCATGATGTAACCCCCTTACTCCACCCCTTCTGTAACCCTATTGGTTTGTTGAATGATCCATCCCCCTAGTTTGTAACTGTATATAATCCCCTGCACACCTTTGTCTTGTCGCTTCCGTCGCCTTCAACACCGNCCCCTCGCCGCTCCTCCCCTAGTTCCAGCCCCTTCCCTATCAATCAGTTCAACCCTGCCCCTTGTTCTAGACACTTCTGTGTCACTCCCCACATGGGCCAATCAGTGGGGTGTCCACCCCTCTGGCATTCCCCTTAATTTCGACACCCCATTGGCCCATGTGACCCCTTTCTCTCCTCCCCCTGTTCTTATTTGCCCACCAGCCATGATGTAACCCCCTTACTCCACCCCTTCTGTAACCCTATTGGTTTGTTGAATGATCCATCCCCCTAGTTTGTAACTGTATATAATCCCCTGCACACCTTTGTCTTGTCGCTTCCGTCGCCTTCAACACCGTTAAAGAGTTGGGTCGCCCCGAGCCTACAAGGACTGCCTCTGCCTCTTTACTCTTCCTTGGATTGCGGCCATACCCTCAGTGGGCAGCGGCTCACAGATTGGGATCCTGAACCATCATCACCAGGACCCTTCCCCACTCCCGGTGCGGTGTCCCCCTGGGGCACTGGCAAGTGGGTGGCTTCCCTGTAGAGCTAGCCGTTTCCAGGGGGTTGTATCAAACAACTGCTGCAGACTTGGATAAATAATCCAGAATGTTCCAGCATGCTGCAAAGTCAGATACACTATCTGCCCATACCGTCAGCAATTAATTAATATTGCAGTTACTTAGATATGAAACTGGTTTTTTTTAATAGCCTGTTTCCCAGCTCCACGGTGTGCCCTTGCTTGTATGAATTCGTGCATCAGGGTGACCGGGGTGGAACCATTCTCTTTAGTGGATGGCAGAGCAGAAGCTGCAGGAGCACACACAGTCTCACAGATTCATCATTCATCAACTGGCAGTTCTCGTGCACACTAATAGCTGTTAAGTAGAAACACACTGCCATCCAAACAAAGGCCAATTGCATCAACAGAACCTGTACCTGGTCACAGAATCCCTGGAAAAGTTTATATACCTCCCAGATTAGGACAGACACATCCAAATCCAAATGAAATATGTTATAATCATTACTTGAAAGTTACTAGAGTGCATTTACATAGCTGCATGAAGTAACCAATGGGATGCCAACCAGTGAAGTACCCAAAAGCACTGTAGTAAAAGTTTGTACTTCAGTGACTGCTGCAGTTTGTTAAATGTGACCTAGTTGGCTGAAAAAGCAGCTAGCATTTAGATAATGCAGATGTGAACTCCTTGAGGACTTTTATCATGACCATGTGCCATATATTTCTAGAACAGCCCACATAAAAGTCCATCAATTACAAAGGTTACTAATACTTTGTAGCTGTGCAGTAACTAGGCATGATGTTTCCACAGAACAGTGTTACCAATGCTCTTGTCTGTCCTGCATAGGGCAACAGAAATCCCAAGCCAGCTATTCCTTAAACTATTCCTTGAAGTTTCTCTCAGATGGACATAGCTTGTTCAGGAGAGTCTGGGTCTTGTCTAATACGTATGCAAAGCAGGTGACCTGGGACTGCCTGGGAACAAATCCAAAACAATATTATTTAGCAGGAGTTCACCTGAAGGATATCTGTGCCTTCCTCACATTCTCCATGCTTCTTTTTCAGTTAGGTTCTATCCTGACAATCCACAGTCAGGCAGAAGAAGGTTTGATGAAACAGTTGGCAGTTGGGGCTAGAGGTAGCCTGAGCACTTGGCAAGCTGAAAGCAAGGTAGGGCAGCTTACAAAGCCATTTGTCTGACAGTGTGGCCAACACCATCTGTACTACTGTGACCTGCTGTGCCCCAGCACAGTATCTGGGTCAGAATTCACACCAAAAGTGAAAAAAAACACAATCACTTCTAGTTTAGACACATCATATGGACAACTGTGCACTGATCATTTCTGGGGCAGACACAATCAAGTGGACTGAATATCCACTGCCAATGTAACTGAAGCAGTATAAGATTGAATTTGTTATATTGTTACTGCCCTAATTTTTACATTCTGGTAAAAACAAAATAAATCCTGTCACTTTCTTCTCTCCACAATTCTTGTACGTTAAAAGACAATAACAAGAAATGGAGGAGCCAGTGCAGAAGGGTATGCTGCTGGACCCTATGGTGGCAAACAAGGAAGGTCTGGAGATGTGACATTGGGGGAAGCCTTGACTACAGCAGCCACAAGATCAAGAAGCTCAGTATCCTACAAGGAGCTGGGCAATGAAAAGGTTGAACACCTGAGCTTGGAATAATCATATGGGACTGTACCCTAGAAAATGGATGAGAAATTTGGAAAAGAGGCACAGACTTGCATGGATGAATAAGAAACTCCTATGAAAACTCATACATAAGCAAGAGATACATGAGATGTAGGGGACAAGATGCCTGGGATGAATACAGGGAAGTTAGCAGAGTATACAGAAAGGAAACGAGAAAGGCCAAGGCCTATTTGGAATTAAATATGGCTAAGGATGTCAAGGACAAAAAGAGGAGCTTCTTCAATTAACCTGAATATAATTCAATTTCAATATAATTTAAATTAATAACAAAAGGAATACTAAGTAAAAAGTAGACCCACCACTGAATGGAACAAGAAACTGCCACAGAAATTTCAAAGAAAGCTGAGATACTGAACACTTGCTTTCCTTCATTCTTCACTGACAAGACCAGCCCTTAGGAATCTCTGACTCAGAAGACCACGGAGAAGGTCTGGAGGAAGAGTGACTTTGCATTGTTTGAGGAGGTTCAGGCTAGAGATCATTTAGTCAAATTGAACATTCACAGATCCATGGGCCCTCATGGGGTTCACCCATGGGTGCCAGAGGAACTGGCACACATCATTGTTGTGGCACTCTCATCTTTGAAAGGTCATGGCAGTCAGGAGAGGGGCCTGGGGTTTGGAAGAAAGTAAATGTCACCTCAGTCTTCAGAAAGGGAGAGAAGAACGAACAGGCCAGTCAGCCTCACCTGGAACAGCACATTCTGGAGGGCATTTTAATCATGTAGAAGACAAGAAGGTGATCAGGACTAGTCAGTATGGATTCACCAAAGGGAAGTCATGCTTAACCAGTCTGATTACTTTCCACAATAGGACAACTGGCTGGAGACATGAGGGGAGAGCAGTGGGTGTTGCATACCCAGACTTCAGAAAGGCTTTCCACAAGGTTTCCCATGACATCCTCATAGGTGAGCTCAGGGAGGGTGAGCTGGATGAGTGCATAGTGAGGTGGACTGAGAACTGGCAGAGTTCAGAGAGTTGTTATCAGTGGCACAGGTTGAAAACCTGTCACTAGTGGTGCTCCCCAAGGTTCAATATGGAGCACAGTATTGTTTAACTTATTACTTGCCATATGGACACAATCCTGACCAACCTGCTCCAGGATCACCCTGCTTGAACAGGGAGGTTGAACTGGGTGGCCTTACCCATTCTATGATTCTGTAAAAAACTAGCATGAAACATCTCCTTTGGTAGTCAAAACACAATCTGCTGCAGTTTTTTAAGATATCAGGACCTATTTGCAAAAGTCTTAGAGGTACATTCATATTGACCTTTGAAGTATTTTAAATTTAAAGGAAATTATACTTTGATAAGTTCCATTTTAATTGCATCATACATCAGAACCTCACTAATCTGCATTCCACTTTTGTATGAACAGCCCAAGACGCCCTTTAATTTCTTCCAGTGTCTGCTTCAAAGAATTTCTTTGTCCAGGTTGTGTTCCAGTATGCGTACAAACACTATCATGCTCATTGCTGGAACACCTCAGCAATGGATGTGGATGATGATGAGGAAGAATAACAGGTCATGCTCACCTGTGTATTTTCCAGAATGGTCACTCATTTTTTTGCAGGTGTCCTCTTGACTGAAAACTTTGTGGAGCAGAAATAATTTTTAGCATCATAACACATCAGATATTCCACTAGCTCTTAATAGCAGAAAAACAAAAATGCACATAATTATAGCCAAATTACAACCCGTAAAAGGAATTAATGAAACTTTTGTGGATTAACTATCCTCTGGTTTTCATTATTTATTCACTTTGATGCTAATTTGCAAAATTCTGTAACTCACCATAGCGCTCCCTATTATTAAAACAAATTAACGAGTTTCTACTGTAATGCAGATATTATTATCTTCCCTTACATATATGCACACAATTCTTTAATTAAAATATGTTGTATTTTTAAAAATCAGATTACCAGGTGTAAAGGAAACAGAAAACATGAACAATGTACTTAGCTATTTAGATAAAAGCTAGGAGCATTGAGAATGGCAGAGGTCATTTTTTGTGTTTAATAAAAATTAGGCACATGTAAGACAAAAATTTTAATGAGATGGTTTCAGTGGAGGTCTTTCAGAAGCACTGCATGCATATTGTATCCATTGAGGATTACTAACAAACCACCAATCCATTTGTACACATTATACAGTTGTATATTACGTACACTAAGTAGTAGAAGCGAAAAACAAAAAATAAATAAAAAACACTTTATAAATCTTAACATAGAATAATAAATAATAGTTTTCCTTCTTATCAGTCAAGCTGTCCTTTTCTTATAACATACATGAATTTTTTTCATTGATGCCAAAGGCTACTGTGTACTTTCTCAATAACAGAATTTTAATACAGCAAGTGTTCTAAGACAAAATTCTACATTCAATAGAAACTTAAGGGACATGAAGATGGGCAGTCAAAATATTGAGAAGTGATTTTTTTGTGTCTTCTGTTTATATGCTCAATATTTTTGATTTCCAGTGACTTCATGAATTTCAGAAATTCATAGTTTAAGAGATGATTTTGCTTTCATATACAAGTGAGGGTTGCTATGTCACAACATTTGACAGGTACACAATTTTCTGATTGAAAAGGGATATCAAGGTTGCCTATCCTATAATTCATTTATGTTGGTTTGACATTTGATATATTTTCCAGAGTTTGTGAAGACATACAAAAGCTGTAAAGTCTTACCATTTTCGCAGTTGGATTAGTTACACTACCACTCCCATCAAGATTAACTGAAGAGAACAGCAACACTTATGTCATATAAGGAACTTCCCTCCTCAGGTGCCTTCTGCTGTCATCTTACCTTGCTTTCAAGTTCATGCTCAAGCCCAAATCTCCCAGTTTTCCAGAATGAATGTCTGTTGCCTCACACTTTTGTTCAACTGCAGAACAAAGCATCTGTATCATCAGACAGGTATGAGGTCAGGGGCCAGCAGCGCAGACTGTCTTGTGTTCAGATCCCAATTCTGCAGACTGAAAGCAACAAGCAGTTGACTGGCACAGCAGGAGTTGCTCATACATCTACAGACTTGACCAACCTGTGTTAGCAGGATCTTGTCACTGTGACTTTTCCAAGTGGTGTATGACATGCCAGCAGCATCTTTATTTTCTTAATTTGTTTTTTTTGCATTGTTTCTGCAAAAACAATGAGCACCTTCACCTTTTTGAAGTTTTTGAGATGGCAGCATAGTCACTTCCCTAAGGAAGAAGAAGAGCAGAGTGCTCTTCTAGTCTGACAAGGAAGACTGTACAAACAACACAAAACACTTTCCCAGAAGGAGATGGTAAGTGCTTATTAAAGAGGAGGGAAGAGAGAGGAATAAAAGGGGAGAAAGGTCTAACACAAAAGATGAACACCATTTTTAAAATTTAAAAAAAGCACAATTCTCTGGGATAAACCTGAACCCAGAAAATCAGAGTCCCTGTACCAAAGGACTCGGCACAAGATGGAGGGCAGCCAGGAAGCTGAAAAAAAAAAGTGGAAAAAAAGCTGGTTGAATGAAAAGAGGGAGAGGAAAGAAAGGAGTGGTTGACTATTGGAGAATGAATAGTAGGATATGAATGAGGAAACTGCAGCACATAATGGTGTTTAGAGCTGTGGAAGTCCAGCCTATAGAGTTGGGAGTTATATGTATAATGGCTCTTGCTGCAAGTTTATGTGTATTAATATAAACTCTCTTTCCTCTTCCTGTCTGCAGAAAGGACAAGCCAGGTGGGTCTACACTAATGCACTATTTTCTCTCAGTTTACACCTGCAGACTCGTGCAGCATTCCTCACCAGCACAGCTGGATGTATCTTCACAGATACAGAGCCTTTCTGGTGAGCAGCACTATACAAATGTGATCTGTGGCCCTGAACAGCCAGCATAACAAAGGAATGCTCTTTTGCCGTGTAATCATGGATAGTGGTGACATGATGATGGGTACAGATGACCCAGATAGGAGCTGTCTGCCTGCTAGAAAAACCTGTCCAAGTGTGGATCCCAGCTAGGTAGCTGCTGACAAGGTTGTATTTGGCTTAGAAAGACAGGGTCAGCTCAGATTTTGACAATAAAACCTAAGGCACCAGGGTGACTTCAGGACTAAAAATGGCTGATTCTCCTAGCAGAAGCCTTTAAACAAAAATGTTATCTCTTGTATAACCTGTGAGAAAAATGATTTTTAACACAGTAGAAGTAGAGCTGCCTCATGTTGTAAAACCATCTCGGCATGTAATAATCTGAGTTGAGGTAAAATCTGAAGAACTAAACTGTACAAATCTATCTTCTGCCTTGTGGTGGAAAAAAGGTAATAGAGGAAGAGACAAGTTTTCCCCAGAAGAAAAAAAGGGGTTTTGATCTCAGTTCAATGAGTATAAAAAGTTCTGAGGCATTGCTCCATGCTAGTACCTGAGTATTTAATGTATGAGGCCAGGAAAGTACCACATAATAGCAAGCTTGCACAGGCAGCACCAACAGCATACAAGCTTGGAGGTTCTACTCCAGGCTTTTGCACCCTCATAAACAAAATGAGCAGACAGATCAGCCTAAGGGATTAGATATCACAAGGTCAGTGTGTTACACACTGCTATGTTGAGTGTGGGTGGACTAAAGTAGAAAAAGAAACCATGGGAATTAGAGATTAGTGTGATCAACGGGAAAATAAAGCCAGCAGGTAGAAGCTGAAGTACTTTATTTATTTGTTGAAAGGGTTGTGGTCCTTTATGAGAGACTTTGTGTAAACGACAGACAGCAAAGGAAATTTTGTGAGATAGATAATACCAGTAATGAAAGAGCCAAAGAAAGGAAAATCTTTTGGCAGTTTAAACAACATTACTATTTGTCAATTAGCATATTCCTAACTTTGAGGATCACTAATAAGTTAATTCTGAATGTTATAACTTGAATGTATCCCTACCATCTGCAGACTTGAGAGCTGAAATTTTCTTGTTCTGAAGTGTTTTCTGAACAATTTTCCTCCACCTCGGAGGAAAAGAGAGAATCTTCTAGGCTAGGAAAGTTGTTAAAATCTCATTGAAAAAAGAGTCAGTGTGAGAGTAGCAAGGACCCCTAACCTGCAGCTCACAAATGAAGGCAAAGAGAAGAAAGGCTCCTATTTTTCTCAAGGTTTGTGCTTGTTACTTGTGTATACCTTGCAGAGTTTCTCAGCTGACGTCAATCAGCAGAGCCTGCCACTGGTAAAAGTGAAGCTGCACTAATGTCTTCCCACAGAGAATTAGGCTCATAATGTCTTAAATGTACTAGATTAGGAATGAATGTGGTATTACATTTGAATTCCAAAGGAGTGCTGCATATTTTTATTCTTTCTTATCTGACAGTTGGAAGGTTGGAGACATTGCATGTGAAAAAGAATAATGTTACACTTATTTTGAGCAATTGACAGACATTGCTGGAAGTCTGATATGATTAATACCTCAATAATAGGGCTTCAGTAAGTTAGTCCCAACAGATTCACAAGCTAGAGAGAGTGCCAAGATACTAATAATAGTTAAGATACTTTTAGTAGCTAGCAAATTCCATTTTTAGCTTTTTTTTTACCAAGAAGATATAAAAATACATTAAACTCGAATTAAGGAGTTCTCCTAAACACAAGTGAGTGGAGAGGAAATGGTTACAAGGACTTTTGAATACCATCTCTGAGCAGAAATAGCCTGAGATACTTATCTTCATTTCCATTTCCTTAGCAACACCTTGAGAATTTTTCCTTAAGATAATTATTCAGATATAGGGAAATTTTTTTTTGGCTTTCTCTTCTAGGGCATCTGTGGAAGAGGTTCTGCCACACCCAGCAGGGAAAAACAAAATATCAAGCTCAAATGCATATAAGCTCAGCTGCAAAGTAGGGCCAAAAAGCATCAAAAAGTTCTCAATATTGTGATTTCTTTCAATCCTAAAGCAGCAGGAACATTCCAGTCCTTTTCCTTCCCCTCACTAGACTTAAGGAGAAGGGATGACTTCTTAGTGAGAGAAATCCAAAATTTATAGAAAGACTTTGTCTGTAGATACCTCCTTTCTGCATCAGCCAGGAAGTGAAGTTCATCTTACACAACAGTATCAGTTCAGGAATTATCCTTATCCAGACAATGCAGTTCCAGTCCAGAATAAATTTATTATTGGATACATTATTTTTTTACTTGTTTTACAGCATCTTTATGGATAGGAGTGTCGACTGAGCTGATAAGAAACTTTGCAGTAGTTCCAGCAGTGAGCTCAAGCTCTGAGAAGTACCAAGTACCACCAGCAGGCAGCTCAGCCATGGTAGCTTACCTGGTTATTTGTTCTGGAGGATCAGAGGGAGTAGCACAGTACTGATCACTCTGTATTTTTATGTGGTTTTGCTCTGTAGTCTGGTATGCCTTTACAGGATGGGTTATTCAGCCTCATCTGCATAAAGCAGAGCTTCTCACAGCAGTAAGAACCTTATTGAATTGGGCACCGTGCATGCTTCTTATTAGAAACAATCCCTGGCTAATAAATCTTAAGTCTAATTACAGAAAATGAGGAGAAGAAGGAAGTATTTCATAGGAATTTTGAGAATAAGAAAAAAACAACAGTTAGGGGAAAATACAGGTGTTGAAGTGAAAGCAGATAATGTCAGATAATTGCAACAGAATAGCAGAGTGCAGCAGCACTGAATTTGGTGGAACCACAGATGGTGAACCTGATGAACCCCTGCAGGAATGTGGAGGGGGAGGAATGAGGTCACAAGGACAGGCTAAGGTGCCTTTCAGTGTAAAGCCTTTCATGGGTGGTAAAGGGACAAGTAGGACCATACAGGGGTAAAAGGGAAATGTAATGAGATTTAGGCTAAGGGAGAGATTGAAATATGTATGAGCAAAAATTAAACGATAAATGCTAAAGTGTGAAGGAGTAAGTTTTATATCACACTGGGGAATGTAAACAACACAAATCCCAAATTGTGATATGGAAGAAAGGGGAAAAAATTCCATGACTCAGCATGGAGGCGGAAATTAAGACTGCAGGCTTCCTTTGGATATGTTTAGACCAAACTTCTAGTGCTGGAAAAAGAAAAAGCCTGTCCTGTCACTTTACAAGGAATTCTAAAATATGTTGATTTTCCTTTTAAATTATCTTCCTTCAGAAGTTAATTTTTATAAAATACAGTTTATAGATTATTCTATAATAATCTATAAAAACTATTAAAAACTATAGGTTTTAGATTATTCTACTTAATAATTGTGAACTTGGCTATTCATCTTGCAGCCAAATAAGACCAAGAGGTCTTATTTTGCTTTCCATGTCTATTTGAGCAATAATTTTATTTGAAAGCTATCACCAAAGCATGCTCCTGGCTGCTGTTCTTTTTCTGCTGATGGATCGATCCTGTGGATATCAACTCCAGAGTGATGTTTAAGTTCTCTTAAATTGACAAAAGTGATCAGATATGAAAAAGTGGTGATTTTACACTTTAAAAGTATAAAAGTGTAGCTTATTCACATTTTGATTGCTGTTTGAATTATTTCACTTCTTTTTTCCCAGAGTTCACTTAAGCCTAGGATTTGAGCTGAAAAAATCAATGCGCTTCCTCACTAATGCTCTTAATGGGCACTCTCTTTGAAAGTTAAACATTCTAGTAAATTGCTCAAACACAGTCTTGAAAGGCTAAACACAGATTTGAAAGCTTTCTCTTGGGTAAGGTTGTCTTGAGCTTTCTACACAATTGCAAAATTACAAAGCCTTGAAACTAAAAATGTGTTATAATAACCAGTTTCATTGCTATAGTCACAATGATTGTTGTGATGATCCAAATACCCAACACGGTGTTAAGGGAGATTTTAAATTCCTGCATGCATTAATTTTGAAACCTATAGGCCATCTCCTTTTCAAAGTTTCAGAAATATTCTTGGTTACATAACAGATGAACGAACAGCAAAATGTTCGGCTGCAGATCCTTTATTGTCTGCTCACTGTGAGTAACAATATCTTCCTCTCATTATCAAAAGACTTCTTTTTTAATGCTCAGTTAAATCAAGTGAGCATGAACTAAATATGTAATGCATACAGACTACCTGAGAAAAATCTTTGTGTCAATCTTACTCCTGTTCATAGCTGCAAGGAGAGACCATATTTAAATGTACAATATTAATGTAATAGGACATGTATTTTTAGGAGCTCTTCAGTTGTTTTCCTATGACACTGCTCAGCCTATTCAGTTACCTCTCTCTTCTGAAAATGCCAGTTGTCCCAAACTCTTTGATGTCCACTGACAGCAATTGCTAGTGAAGCAATTCACCCAGTGATCATGAAGACAGTCCACACAGCCAATAGCAATAACACTGAGCCATGTAACAGCACTTCATTGCCATGTAACACACTTGCCAGCTTAATTCTCAGCTGAACTAAGCATCAGTTCTCAAATATCTCACACACTTCAATGCCTCTTCCTCCTCTTGTCACTGAAAAATACAAAATAATTCTCCAACCAGTTTGCTATGTTAGAAAACCAGCATTACTTTATTAACTGTGCTGGAAGCATGGGGATTGCTCATAAAGCAGTGCATACTCAGCGACCTAACAGAACAAGTTATATTCTTGAAACTAATACATATCCATCACATTTATATTACATATTCATTACATTGTCTGAATACATGCATTTATGCTAATTATTTCCATGGACTTATTTGGATCTTCTAATGAATCTCTTCTAAAGAATCTCTTCTCCTTGAGAGTGTCTCAAATATGTGGTCAGGTCATAATGTACTTCCTTTATCATTCTTTGCTCTGACACACAATCTTTGTTCTCAAAACTAAGACATCTGCTAGTACATATTAATCACTGATGTAGGTAGATAAGGAAGCAATTCCTGGCACAAGAATATTCATCACAGATATAGGGGATCAAACACTGTTGTACTAAACTCAAAAGAATTTTCCAACATCTTCCCCCACTGCTGCATAGACTCCTTTAAGAATAAAAGGGACTTATGATCTGGTTTTTAAAATTGTTAGAGAAATACTTCTGCTCAAATTAAGGTGCAAAGGAGACCATTTGTCAATGGCAATAGTATGGCTTTTATTTAACAATAAATGTGAGGTGAGAAAAAAAAATAGAAAAAGAGGGAATGGGGGAGAGAAAGAGAGTAACAGAGATTAAGTAGAAAATATCACCACTCCATAGATCCCCACAGGATCCTGTTGATCCTGTTCTTCTGGTCTTCTTGGTGGTGAGAGTCCTGCAAAGCACAGAAGCCAGTGGATTAAGATA
Organism: Phainopepla nitens; assembly: GCA_013400175.1. Taxonomy (NCBI): domain Eukaryota; kingdom Metazoa; phylum Chordata; class Aves; order Passeriformes; family Bombycillidae; genus Phainopepla; species Phainopepla nitens. The sequence continues at coordinate 451,776 of VXBQ01001271.1, read as the reverse complement.
TGTTTGGATGCATGGGAATGCCCAGGTACCTGCCCTGGGAGGGCAAGTTTGACACTGTCTCTTTCAATTGAATCTGGATCCTGTTGTATCACTTTGCATCAGATGCAGCCATCCTCAGCCAGGTGGAAGGCATGAGGAATCAGTCTCAGGGGCAGCTTGAAGGTCTTTGATGTTTTGTGACACCTTCTCAGCTGCCTCCCACGTGAATGTCCTGTGGATGTGGCCTTGCCATGGTGGGGGTTCACAGCTGAGCCAGTTTGTGTGAGGGAGGATGGGTGGTCCGTGTCTCTCTCCAGAGGTTAGGCCATGCACCCAAAACTCTCCTTCTCCCCCTTGGCTGGGGGGCATTGTGTGCAAACCTGGCCTCACCAGATGAGCCCGTGGGCTGTGGCCTTCCTCAGCCTGGACCCTGTTTTTGAGACAGGTGCTGGGTTTGGCTTTGATTGTGCATACATTTCTCTCCCTCAGCCCTGTTTACTTCTCCCTAGACCTGAGATAATTGGACTGTAGTGTCAGCTTTATCTTATCTCAAGATCCCTTAGGCAGATTAACTCACAGCCCAAAGTTCCATTCAGGGAAGGGTGGGCTTCGGTGGTTGCAACTTTTTTATACAGTTTTGCTACAATGAGCAAAAAGTTCTTCATGAACTTCCGGAGTTTAAGCCATTAACCACAACATTTCAGTCTCACACTTGTTCCGTAAAGCTCTCCTGAAAAACAACAAACCTCTGACATCTGTTGCTGAATACTTTTCAGAATTGTGGTGCTCCAAAGGGACACCTGCTGTCATGGAATCAGACAGAAATCTGGGAGGCAGGAGTTTTTCACACCTAATTTTGACATTAATTCATATTTTCGTTATGTTTGTCTGTGAGTATCTCAGTTTACCACAACTTAAAGGTAAAGAGCTATGGCCTTGTAAACATGTTAATATTGTAAAAGGGAGCTGTTCTTAAAAGCAAATCAGAAAGAGATAAAGGCATATTCTGCGGTGAAACTTACTGGGTCACAGAGGTACTACTTGAATTACTCAAAATGCTCTAAAAGTTGTAAGTACCACCTACTACGTTGCTATTAAGCTAAAAACACACTGTAATAAATGGTGAAACAAATACTGTTTCTTAATTTATGAGAATTAGGGGAGCATTTTGTTTTCACTCACAAGAATACTAATAATCATATTAACTCAGAAGATTATAGCTAAATAGAAGATATATTTAGAAATAATGTATGAAATTTCTGCGTTGAGTATTTCAAATCCATGGAGAAAAACTACCAAATGAGGCACTGAGTACCAACAATGGAACACTGCACAATTAGACAGCTCAGAGATTACCTCAAATGGACTTGATATACTGAGTTACTCACTTGCAAGGTTACATCCAAGGTACAAGAGGGGAGGAATAAGTACCCCAAGATGATCACTTACACAGTTGAAATAGAGAACATCACAGCAACATCAAGGGCCTAAACCCCAGTAGAGAGTGAAAAATGCAATATGATACCTCTGATTTCTGCAATAGCTTTATTATTACTATTTCACAGAAGAATCCTCCAGTGGAAAAAATGTTACCCAGCTGTGCATGCTAGCGGTGCAGCTCATTGCTCCTCTTCAGTAGCCTGGTTTATATGGATTAAAAATCACTGAACTGCTTTGTGACTGAGAAACAGAATTCTTCATACATTATGAGTGAATAATTGAGCACATAATTAAGACTGCCATACCTTGTGTCAATTCAAAGGAATTCTGGCCAAAAAATTAAAACAATCTACTACCATAAGACAGTGCTTTTGTGAGTTAGTGCCTTTCAAATCTGCATATTTTGGAAAGCAGCTGACCTCAGGAATTGTAGTGAAATGTTTCAGCTTTGGCTTTTGTCCTCCATATTTTGCTAAGTTGTTCATCTTATTTGTTGTCATTTTTATTCAGGAAGAAGCTTTTAAAAGTAATGCATTATCCTATGCACCAGTGGTTCACGGTACACTGACAGTTTCAGCATCAGGCTCTCTAAAGCTTCATGTTTCATTCTATAAACAAACAAAGTCAATGATGAATTCTTGCCTTCAGGACCAGAGTAGACTTCTTGAATCCATCTATATTTTAATACTTTAAAACATATATTGTATATATTTCCCCACAACAAAAAAATTGGGACCTCTGCAACAACACGCCCAGTGAATTCGTCATTTGTCAGTCTCTTCCTTTTCTCCCTATCTCTAAGGAAGATTCCCTCTCTTAGAATAGGACTGTTACCAGCCAAAAAATGTCAAAAAGCTTTTTCTCTAAAGCCATATATAAAATTCCTCTGAAATTTCATTCTATTTGAAAGGAATTTACTTTTTTTCGTAGGTTTTTGTTTGTTTGTTTGTTTTTTATTTTGCATGTTGGGCACAAAAGTAAGGTATTTTTACTTTGCAGTGTCAGTATCACTTTGGACTATGACACAGAAAACAAGTTTATTATCACCCATCACCTGGCAGACTGAGTGGTCTGAATTGCTGAGTTGCTACACAGGTTTCCTGGCAGCAATTTGCTATCAGTGCTTTCTCTTTAGAGTTAATGTGGCTGCCACATATGGAAAAGAGTAAACACAACTTGCTTCTATTAAAATGCATATTAAATTGAATATAGCTAGATAACACAACAACCTTTCTTCCCTTATAATGTATCTGATATAGTTTTGCTTAACACAATAAAAGCATACCCTGATCTGATTTATCCTGTAATTATGTAAATTCTCCATTATAAATTGTCAGAAAAAAAAATAAATATAATAACTACCCTTGAATATCATCAGAATTACCACTAGAAGGTTTAAAATTCAAGAAAAGATGTACTAAAACCATGGATCTTCCCCTCAGTATTTTAACTATAATAGCCAGTAAGAATTAATTTTTGATTTATCTAAGTGAAGTACATAGTAACAGGCTTAAATCACAGGAAAGTTTTAAACAGAAAGGATGATAAAACACTGCAGTGGAAGAAGGAGAGTTGGGAATGAAAGACTGTTTAGGTGTGGTGTAAAATGCACTATTAAGAGTTTGGGTTTCTTCTCATGAGATATAGTTTTTTCTACAGATGAAAACATCTGCACAATCCAGTATAACTTTTCCATACACAGCATTCTTGTGAAGGAGATGTAGCATCTCTAAGATGCTATTTAGCTCAAATTTCACACTGGTGTAATTCCATATGGGCATTATGGGATAGAAGAGGAGAGCAACTATGAATGCAAGGATGGATCTAATTTAAAGAGAAAACTTTAAGCTTGAGTGTAATACCTAGGTAGAACCAATTTTAAACCAGATGCAGACATGAGGAGAGAACAATTCAGGGAAAAGGCACAAGAAAAATGCACTGGTTTTAGTCCTACATCTGAAGCCTACTTTTAAGTGCTAAAGACAATAGTTTTCATTACATTCACATATACTATTTAAATAATGAAGCATTAGTAATATGAAATCCCTACTGCCTTGATCTGCCACTAAATCTCTGCAAGAAAGCAATGTGACACAGATTGGCAAATCAGTGATATGAAAATTAATGAGTTTTCTCTGTGCTGATTAACAGTTGCCCTGCCTTTACCAGTGGCTGATTTATGTTCACCTTAAGCACTTTAGATGTTTAGTTTATGCAAACTAAATGGTATTTCTGTATAGGAGAGTCTTACAAGATTTGATCATTTGCATAGGATATGTTTTAAATTAATATCACCTCCTTTCTTTAAATTTTCTGTGCTCCTATTCCTTCTGTTGCATCTCTTATTAACACATCCACTAATAATTATTAATGATTTAATAATAAATAAACACTGAAATCATCTTAATCTTTGTTGACCTTGCTATTGCAATCTGTAAATCTAGATTATTCATTTGCTTCAATATTCAAAGGTAGAAAATAAACATTAGTCCTAGTTCCTAAATGATTAATATTTGGTGCCCTTCAACAGCCAACTAAATGAGACAGTCTGGTGATAATTCAATATTCTCCTGATTAGGTGTGACTGAAGTAGACAAACAAACTCAGGTTGAGAATGCACAGTAAATTCAGTGTAATTCAATACAGTCTGTATGGGCAAAAATATTTTACTAGAAGTTAGATACCCTGGTAGACAAAACACTTCCAAATAGTTGCTTAAACAGGAAATATAGACTTCTGGAAATATTTTTTTTTTTCAAGCAAGCCACTTTTAATGTAGCTGTCATTAGGAGAAATTTCTCAAATACACTGAACAACATCCTGAAGCTAAGCAGATAAAGTAACCAGATAAATGTTTAGGCAAAGTATATTAACAGGACTAGTACTTTTTTCTTTTTTCATTTTTCTCTCTCACACACACAGGTACACTCTTATATAAGTGGAATAATTTTTCACAAAGAAGAGTTCAATTAAATAGACTTACAACAAGTCTTTTTTAAACCCGATCCTAAAGGAAGTCTCCTGAGATTAAGGAGACGGTGTAAATCCCTGCTTTGAATGATCTCTAATGATCAGGAGAAGCAGAAGGATACCAGAGATGAAATCCAAATCCCCAATTCATAGATACATGACAAGTGTCTCTGTGTGTATGTGTGCACACATATAAGCATGTGGATTTTTGTTTCCTTTTCAAATCAGTAATGTTCATAAAGGTTGGTGTTTTTCCCAACACGGCAATGAAAGCTGGATACCTGTCTGCACTCATATTTGACACAGAATTCACATTGCAGTATTTTCACTGTGTATTGTGTTCTCAACTAACCAAATTAGTATTTTGTCAATTTCTTGTTATATCCAACTTGCCTTCCCCATATTGCTTCAATAAATGATACAGAGACAGAATTAAAGTTCTACTAAATATTAAAAGGATATAATAGTCCCTTTGAGTTTCTTTAATTTTCTTTCTTGATTATTTTACTTTAGCTTAGAAGCCTCATCAGAAAATGCTTTGTTAGAAAAAATGCTATAAAAATAAAAATCTCCTTTCAACCCACTGTGGCTACACTAACCCTAAAACTAAAATGTCATATTAAAGCATCTATATACATAGAAACTGTATTTCCATTGATACATCATAATTATTTTGTATTTCATTTTTTCCCTTCATTTGTTTCAGAAACATTCAATGTCATTCTAATACTTTCCCTTTAAAACAATAATAATGACAAAAAAATTATGTTAGTTGTGTACCCCTGGTCTAGCCTACTTCATCCCTAATCCTTTCTGCATATAAAATTACATTTACTTGTAAAGATTATTTCTGCAAAGACCAAAAAAGTAATGCATTAGAAGTTTGATTTTAGTTCAAATTAATCTCAAAGTATTAAAAATTCCACATACTATTTTTGTGCAAGATTCTACTCCCACAAACCAAATTACATGTGAACTCAATAATGTTTCTCTTCTCTGAAACATCCCTTCTTTATAAAATCCAGCAGCAAACTCACACTGATTTCAGTTCAGAGGACTAAGTTAGATGATCATGGAATGGAACAAAGTTATGGAGTCCTTTAATAGCCAAAGACCACGCAGACAGAACATGATTCAAAAGCCTTACTTTTCAGTTGCTGCTTCTTAAATGAATACGGAGGAAAAAGAAATGTGTCCATAGAAATGCAGTCGTAAATTTGAAAGGCATAGATCACCAAGCCCCCTTACCCTTCTGGAATGGTCCCTTAGACGCTGCCCACTTGCTTTGTAAACAAAAAAAAAAAACAATCAAGGCTGCAGACAAGCTGGTCAGCAAGTTCCTTAAAACTGTCTTTAAAATGAAATAAATAACATTTTTCTGATAAGGATTTTATATGAATATTGGTGTGACAATATAAGAGAGAATACTATTTGTATTCTTGCTCGTCTTGCTTCTAGAATTCCTTTCTTGTTGCTGTTATTGTTTTGAGATATATAATTATAGCAAGAACAAGTCTAAACTGGGTACTTTTAGAATTGCCAAATACTTGACAATAGCAAGTAATTGCTGATATGAAATTCAGTACAGAAACAAAATATTCTTATGAATACATACAAAAATTGCAAAAAAATATTGTCAGGATTATTTTTTTTCATAAAATATAGAATGCATTTAGTGATTTTGATAAGGTTTTTCTGGTGGATACTACAATGAAATCTTGCTTTCAGTTTCCAGTTACAGATATGTAATTATTTCTGACACTGCACTCATTTGTTGTTCTGTTTTCAGGTGAACCAAACAAAATCTCAACAAGAATAAATTATAGAATTAGCACACCTTTGTTATTCATTCTGCTGGAAATTGCTCAACAATTGGTAGCTGTCAAAAGACAAGGTAAATGTAGATACTATTAATAAAACCACTGAAACCAGACTAGAATATAGTCATCATGTCAGTTGCACAAATATATTGTACATGTGCTCTAGGATATAAATTAGTTTGTCCAACTTTTGCCACATTTGGAAAAAAAAAAAAAGGCAAAATAAATGCAATAAGTCACCTTATTTAAAAATATCCAAGTTATACAATTCTAGAGATGCTAATATGTGTCCATGAATTAAAGAGGAGCTCAGATGAGAAGATGTGACTAAACACCTTATTTGTAAGCACATACACCATCTTCCCTCAGAAAAACCAATTCTTCCCCTTGAAAACTATTACCCTCCCATCTTAGAAGGTATAGAGAGAAACTGGACAACGACCAATAGCAGTGACTCAAAGCATATTTCCATATAGGAATGACTGAATAAGTTAGGTGTCCTTATTGGTTAAGGGACAATTGAGACAGGACATCACTGTCTCATGTATGGGTAAGAGAGAGGAATAGGGTACGACTATTCACTACTTTCTATGCTACAGAAAACTGGTCATAACCAGTGAAATGATTTGATAACAGGCTCAATTCAGACAAAAGAATGTCACAAAATGCTTTGTTGAATTGGAAAAGGGATTAGTTTGGTATATGGGGAAAAGTCCGTCAGCAGCTATTAAAAATGAGTCTTGTGCCTAACATGCAGCTCAGAAGTTCTTAATCCTCATGATTGTCAGAAACTGATAGGATATAAAAGGAAAATTGCTTTATAATATTTTCCATTTTCCCTTAATCTTTCTATAAGATTTTTCTGGTTGCTACTGCTACAGACTAGCTATTGGACTAGACAAACCTGTGGTCTGACCCTGTGCAGTTGCAGAACCACTCTGGTTTTCAGAAGAGGGAAAGATAGAAAGAGCTCTAGTGGTATCAAGCATACAATCTTTACATAATAAGTAATAATAAGAAAGGATTTTTTTAATTCATGTAAACACATTTTCTTTGTTTTCATATGGCAGTACTATTAATATTTATTCTATAATTTTGGTTTAAATTTTGGATATTTAAAATTATTTTCAGTATCACTATTCCTGTTGCAGAACATTTCATGCTAAATTTAGTTCACATTTATTTAACTTAACTTTACTTCCATTTTATTCCTCCAAATAAAATACAAATCAGTGTAGAAAGTTTGGTGTTGAAAAGCAGAGTCTTACTACTGAATTTCTAAGCTGCTGAGGATTTTACATAAGTAGAAAATCATCCTTTTCAATCCCTTTCTTGAATCCCTGATTTACACTTGATTCATTCCACCCATGTTGCCTTAAATTACACATGCTGAACAAGTATAAAATATTCAAGAAATCGATCCCAGAGGGTTGTAATCAGTCACACAGAGTCTAGTCTGAGTCACTATTGGTGTCCCCCAAGGTTCAGTACTGGGCCCAGTATTGTTTAACTTATTCATCAATGGTTTGGATGAAGGGGCAGATGCCTCTGTTGCAGGTTTGCTGAGGACACAAACCTGGGAGGAGTGGCCAATACCCCAGAGTTCTGTGCAGCCTTTCAGAGGGACCTCGCCACATTGGAGAGATGGGCAGAGAAGAACAGTCTGAAATTCAGCAATGGCAAATGCAAGGTCCTGCACCTGGGGAGGAATAACCCCACACACCAGTACAGGCTGGGGCTGACCTGCTGGAAAGTGGCTCTGCAGAGAAACAGCTGAGGGCTCTGGTGGAAGATGAGCTGTCCAGGAGCCAGCAGTGTGTCCTTGTGGCCAAGAGAATCACACTAAGAAGGTATCCTGGGGTGCATTAGGAATAACACTGCTGCAGGTTAAAAGAGATTATCTTGCCCCTCTACTCAGCCCTGATGAGGCCACATCTGGAGTTCTGTGTCCAGTTCTGGGGTCCTCAGTACAACAGAGACAAGGAGCTCCTGCAGTGGGTCCAGCAGAGGGTGCCAAAGCTGATTAAGGGACTGAAGCATCTATTTTTACAAGGAAAGGCTGAGAGAGATGGGCTGGTTCAGCCTTGAGAAGGAATGACTTAGAGGGAACCTTATCAAACTATCTAAACATCTGAAGAGAAACTGTCATTAGTGGGGTTCACCAAGGAACCAGTCTTAATATCTTTATTGATGATCTGGATAAGGGGTTCAAGTGCACGCTGAGTCCGTTTGCAAATAACAACAGTAAGTTGGGTGAGAGAGTTGATCTGCTGAGGATAGGAAGGCTCTGCAGAGGGATATGGACAAGATGGATAGATGGGCTGAGGCCAACGCTATGAGGTTCAATGAGAGCAAATGCCAGGTCCTCCACTTGGCTCACAACAAACCCTCGTAGCACTAAAGGCTGAGAACATAGTAACTGGGAAACTGCCCAGTGAAAAAGGGCCAGGAGTGCTGGTTTACAGCAGCTGAACATGAGTCAGTGTGTGTCCAGGTGGCCAAGAAGGCCAGTGGCTTCCTGACTTGGATCAGAAATAATGTGGCCAGCAGAACAATGGAAGTGATTGTCCATAAGTACTTGACAATGGTGAGGCTGGACCTGGAGCATTGTGTGCAGTTCTGGGCCACTCAAGACAAGAAAGACATTGAAGTGCTGGCGTGTGTCCTGAGAAGGACAGTGGAGCTGGTGAAAGGTCCAGAGGGTAAGTCCTATAAGGAGCAGTTGAGGGAGCTGGCGATGTTTAGCCTGGAGGAGTCACAGAGGAGACCTTCTTGCTCTCTAAACTGCCTGAAAGGAGGCTATAGCCAGGTAGGGGTCAGTGTCTTCCCTCAGGTACCTGGTGAGAGAACAAAAGGAAATGGCCTCAAGCTGCAACAGGGGAGGTTCAGGTTGGACATCAGGAAGAATTTTTTTCACTGAAAGAGGGGATAAGCATTGGAATTGGGATGCAGTAGCCATCCCTGGAAGTGCTCAAGAAACAACTGGATATGGCACTTAGTGCTATGGTCTTGTTGACAATGTGTTGAAGGTTCAAAGGTGTGACTCAATGGTCTCAGAGGTGTTTTCCAACCTAAATGATTCTGTGATTCTGTCAAATCACATGCAAAAGGATGGAACTAGGTTTTTAGTGACACTAAGCAATGAGACAAGGCAGAAATAGGACAGTGGACAGAAACTGAAGCACAGCAAGTTCCATCTGAATATGAGGAAGAACTTCTTTACTGAAGCAGGTTGCCCAGAGAGGGTGTGTAATCTCCCTCACTGGAGATATTCAAGAACCAAACCATCTGGATACAATCCTGTGCAATGTGCTATAGGCTGATCCTGTTTGAGTGGAGAGGCTGGAGCAGATGACAACCCGTGGCTGCAACCTTACCCATTCTGTGATTCTTTGGTTCTGGAGTTCTGGGGTTCTGGGATTCTGTGTCTAAAGGGACAGCTGCACCTCCTGTTCTATTAGACTTTGGTTTTGTCAATCAATAAAGACTAAGAAAAATTTTATTGCAGTACTACCTATACCCTTTGTGGCTTCCTCTGGGGTTTGATGAGAGACTTTGAGCCTGGGGGAAGAGAGAAGGATTGGAAAATCAAATTAATTTGGATTTTGTTTTGGTTTGTTTTGTTTTTTTAAAGAAATGGATTATGTCTATTTTGAAAACAAACTGCTTGATTTCTTTAAGCCTTTTTCCTTAGAGAAAAAGAAAAGGAAAAAAAAAGTAAAAGAGAAACAAAGAATTACATCGGCTTTTCATTTAATTTGACTGTTTAGTAATATAATCCCGAGGCAAATACTCAGAGAATATTCATTTCACAGAAAAAACCCAGCATTTCTGTCTGAATCAGCTCAGAACTTGCAGTGACACCCTGCTGATTTTTTAATAGAGAGGGAAGCTGAAATCACTACTCATGAATTAAAAAAACATAATGGGATAAGCATTCACTTTTCAGAAAAATAAGTAGGTGTTTTGTAGGCCTCTTCATTTGTAACAGTTTGTCTTCTGTATAGATCATAAAGCTCAAACGGCGTCTCATCAGAGATTAGCAGATACTTTGCCAAAATTGAGTACACTTAAGTCTTTCAACTTTTTGCAAACTTACCCTGCTGCCTTTGAAATCCAAAGCTGATTTTCTAGCAACTTTAGCTGGAGCAGGTTCTTATTTGAAGCTATCCTAGTGCAAGTTTGGAGCATTTAATCATGCAGCAGCTGCCAATGAGGAACAAAAAGCCAAAGTCTGTGTTTTACTGCATGTAAAGCAGTGCCTGGAGGAGGCTCTGAGTACTCAGAAAGGTTCTGTCTGGGCAGCTATCTGCACTTTACAACAATTAGAAGAGCCACACATGCACTCAGGAGCATGCTTTCTTCAACGCTTTTATTTCTGCTTATCAACTGCCATTTTATTTCTGTATTTGTTCCTCAGGTTTTTTTTTCAGGTAGATCATTCTTAATGCTGATACTAGAATTGGTTTTGCATGTATCATCCTGGGAAATACATAACTGTTAGAGGTGCTCTCTCCAGGTTCATTCAGATGCTGCCCCTGTACCCACAGTCTATTGCCAGCAGGCACTTCCTTCATCTTACACCAAGGTTGCACATTAGGTAAAATGTTATTCATGGCATTCATTTCACTATTGGATTGTGTTTCATACTCGTATCAAAGGGACTCCTGAGAACAGGAGGCTTTACCAGGAACTTTCAGAAAAGAGATATTGTCTTCATTTCATACTGGTGACCTGAATACAAGCCAGACATAAAAGAATAAACAAAATATGGGCAAGAAGGCACACTGCCTGGTGCACATAAAAGTATACTGAACTAAGTCTGGAAAACACAGCAGTGTACCTTGGGGAGTGTTTCAGTACTAGCAGAGTAACAGCCTAGAAAATTTATTAGATTTTATCCAGCCCTAGCTGGACTGACTCAGAAAGGCTTATTGCTCCTTAAACCTTACTGCCTGGCTAAGGAACTTGTCTTGACAGTGCATATACTATATCGCTACCAGGTCAGTTCTTGCTGAGGCTTTCTACCTGTGATTAGCTCAGAGCAGGGCTGTGGGGTGATAAATGGCACCTGCATCTCCCCAGGGGCTGCAAGGGGTTACCCACACAGCATGTCAGGAGGGTATAGGGAGAGCAGTGTGCCTATGATGACCCCTGTGATGTGTGTGGATGTTGTGGATGTACATGCATATGTACTAGAACCATTCAGTGTTAGTTACAAAAGCATATTCAAATAATTGTGCATGTTTTATTAACATTTCTGATTCATAATTTGGGTCTATCTGTTGTATTACTGACACAGCTCCTGAACATGTAGTTCACTGATTGTCAGTTATTGTTGTGTCATTTATAAATCAATAAAGCACTTTCATGTTGATTTGTTTTAAACTACATAAATGGATGTAATCTTTCTCTGCAGCAAAGGCGATAAATACAAGCATGTGATGTTTCCCTGAAATGCCTGACTTGATTGTTAGGTTAGATAAAGTGAAGTCTGTTCAACATGCCTGGCATGGGCTAATTTTGACTCTGCCCAGTCACTCTGAAATGATTGCAGGAAGCTGGAGGTTCACTTCAGCAGAATCTGACAAATGCACTATATTAATCTATAGGTAATATTGAAGTAAAATACTTTCACAAAGCAAAAATCTCTCAGAAGCTCTGTCTGTTTCCATGTTCAAACCTTCTTTATTTGGCCCAATCAAGAAGACATCCTGGCCTCAAAAAATACCATGCTCTGAAGTATTGTGCTTCTAATATGCTTGATAAACCTATGAGGGTTTTTGATTTATACTTCAATTTTGCATTCATTTTCAAATAATATTTGTTAATGTTTTGATGAATCTCTTTCCTTACTGGCTAGACAAAAGATTCACTTAAATATACACCAGTTTTACAGCATCTTCACCCTGGTGGTGTTCTTATTGCAATTTATAGTTACAGGCTGTTAACCAAAACAGCTGATTCCAAAATAATGCTAGTATCCAGTCCAAAAGTTCCAACCAAAGCTATTACTTGTATTTTATTAATTATTAATTAACCAGACCCTCTTTTGCTTAAAAATCAGTACCATAAACTACATGTCAGTAATGTGTTTATGCTGAACAAACTACTGAGACCTAAATTTTTTCTGCCTACATTTCTGCAAAGCTAAATACTCAATGCAATAAAAGAACTCATCCTTTTCCCTATACTTGCAGTCTCATGATAAGGATATAATTGGCTCTTCATCAAAACAATCTTTTATTTTCTGTAGAAATTTGTAGGCTTACAGTATGTAAGACTACCTTAAGCTACCTAAATACTATTTCAAGTCACCTCACAAACAATAATTTTTTTAGCATCTAACATTACAATGACATACATGTAGATGCAGTCTTGACCTCTGCTCTTTTTAACTTTAAACTTCTTTTTAGTTTTTTCTCTTTATTCTTCTTTTTTAGGATAATCTTGAAATTTCCTATTATATTTCTTACCTTCTGTGTTCTTTCCGAGTTATATCTTTCTCCAAATGTGTTCTCCTCCCCGCCAAAAAAAGATTTTAAAAATCTTTATCAGCCTAGAACACTATCTATCTTTAATACTCTACCCTTGCCAAGACATACTAAAATGTTCCCTTTTAATTTAAAAAAGAATCACATTTTTGTGGCAGACTGCAACATTCAGATCCATTTTTGCAGTATTGTTGCTTAGTCTGTCTCAAATTTCTAATTCAGCTTCACTTAATTCGTAATATTTCATCTGTCTTGAATCTGACCTTCTTTCTATCAAATAATATATAAATCATCAATTTATTAAGATGGTTTTGAATTCTCATTCCTCTCCAAAAAACAGCTATTCTAAGCCTGATTTACCAGCAGAATGTATTATATTCCTTACTCTATCACCTGATCCATTAATGAAAACATCAAATTCAGATCCAGAACAGACTTCTGCAAGATTGCTCCTGAAATATCTTTGTGGTGAAGGATAAACAAGAGACACCTCCTCCAGAAGCAGTTTTCCACCACAATATGTGTTCACCTAGCAATGTTTTTACACAAAACATGCTTGTCCACTTTGTTTATGGAAATGTCATGTGGAGGTGTGTTGCAAACTTTGCTAAAAGTCAGGCTGTGTCACATTCAGTGCTCCATCTGTCAGGTCAATTAATTTATGACATCAATGTATTTGATGCCTTTTTTCCACATTACTGCTCTAATGCTCTTAATCTATAGTCTCCATTCCTTCTGCTATAACTTGTTTAAGATGCACAGAGCACCTCAGGACTCATTGGGGTACCAAGGAAAGCAGGAGAACTAAGGAAGCAGGATGATCCTAGAGCATACTCTGGTACATGTTCTATTCAAGGGCACTCTGAAATAAATGCATACAAGCCATATTTGATCCTCTGTGACCCAGCCTGTGCCCTACTACTGCAGAATCTTTGATTACACTTTGAATGTAGACAGATTTCACAAAAGAGCTGAGTAACAAACTATCTTGAAGTAGTGAGAGAATGACATGTATGGAGGTCAAAATTTTGTGTTTTGATCACTCCAGGCTAAGGCAGAACTTAAATTCAGGGCCTTTATTTACTGATTTGTGCTTTAATTGCTAAGTTACTTTTAAAATTGATCTGGTAGCTCTTTGGTCAACTTTGAGAAGGAGGATAGTGGTTGCAATCTGATCCAAGAAAACTGACTGACTTGAACCTTTAGGGTAGTAAAGGTAAATGAACTCACAAATCCTGAATAACTGCAGTGATTGGCACTGATCTGTCCACCACAATTAAGACTGAGGGCAGATTTTTAGAAGCCTGTGGAATTAATGCAAAAAACCCCAAACCCACCAAACACAAACAGCAAACCACCACTACACTTTACACAAGGGTGCCTTTGGAAAGCATCTGAGATTGAATTATTTTTTAATGTAGTAGTTTATTTTTCTTATTTCTGTTTAAGAGCTACTTTATCACCTAAATCCCTTTACTGAGCCCAGCCTGAAGTTATGGAGGTTAATACATAAAGCAAAAAATATAAATTATCTTAAGGGGTCCCTCATTGAACGGAACTGAAAGGGCAGTTAGTTATGACATGTGAAACCCCTGTCATTGAGCTCAGGCCTGGCAGTCCAGTGAGATCAAGAGGAGTCTCCCAGAAATGGATGGTGAGTTTGCACCTTCCAATAACACCTCTCTAAATCAATGACAAAACCCTTAAGGAGTAGCAGGCTCAAGTCATGATCTAAGCTTATACTATTCCTGTTGAAATAGTTTTATTCATAAATCATTTTAAGATTTTATTCACACTGAAAAGCCTGATAATTATGTAATGCATGAAGCTCATAATCATCTACATGTACCCTGCTTCAGCAGTTACATTAATCAGAGAATAACAGTTGTGCAGCAGCTCAAATGACTTAGTAAATTTTACAAGCAGTCCACTTTTTCTTTTCTGTTTTAAGTGCTCAATAACAATTCTGGTTTAGTACATGAACAGGACTATACAGCAGGTAACAAAACCCTAAACACTTTGATAAACACTTCTAATCAGCTTTTCCTTAATTTTGCCTGCTGTGAGGAAAACGCTGGTATATTTGTAGAATGATTGTGCTGATTTGTTAAATCACAACCTAACTCTTAACTGGAGGGAATGGCCATAATCAAGAGCACAAATTTTAAAAAACATGGAAAAGGAAAGCAAACACCAGATGCTTGACCAATTGAAATTGTTAGGTTTTATCAGATCATTGTAATAAAATATTTTATTACCTGTTCTGAAATTACCAGATCATACTTTCTCTGTTCCTGGTGCTTCACAGTACTGCGAAATTTAAATCTCTTAGCTGAATAAATATTTTTAATATTAAAGCTATACTTGTCGTTTCCTAATGCATTGCACCTGGCACACTGAATGTAGAAAAGCAAGAACTGAAATTGGGAAGCCAGAACTCAAAACAAACGGGTGATATTGTTCATGATTTGGAGATTAGCTTTCATCAAATATTCTGTAAAATTTACAGGTTTACCAGTTCTTTAGAGAAACATCTTATTATTCAGTGTTATCCTATCTCATCAACTCAGCAATGCCTACTGATAAGACTTTTCCTTCTAGTGTAGTCCTGTGATGGTACTATTAGTCTTTAGATGCCCATCACATTGAAAAACTGCAGTACTGCGTGGAACTTCTCAAATACCTGAAAGTCACAATAAGTAAATAAGTTTGCAAAGTGTTGTCTAATTCAAATTTCAAGGGCCCTGCTGCACAGCATAAAAACTAAGCATTTAGGGTCCCTTCTCTTGCTAGTAATTATTTAGGCAGTTCTGGCAGCAGAAAGCTTTCCTGTTTAACACGTCTGTATTTCTCTGGAGTTTAGACATTCAAGGCACCCCATAGCAATAATCAAACATTTGTCAAATCTGTATATCCATATCTGAGTTAGTCACAGGGGTTGCTTGTACAATTAAGGAAGTAAAAATTACACTAATTTTCACATGGGTGTAACTCACTCATGATAAATTGCTCTCTGAAAGTGTGCTTTTTTTCCCCCCACTGTCTGCAATGAAGCTTGGGAAAATGCACTTAGGTGTAATAATCTGAATTTAGGTTCAGCAGAATTTGAGATTAAACACCTACTACACGTTTCCTTCTCCTTGAGCTGAGAGCCCTATTTTGTGTATTGACCTGATGGGCAAGACCTTTTATTTTTCAAGAGGATGGTTTGGGTGGGAGGAGACCTCAAAGATCACCCAGTTCCAATACCTCTGCCATGATCATGGACACCTTCTGCTAGACCAGGTTGCTCAAAGACCATCCAGCCTGGTCTTGAACAATTCTAGAGATGAGGAATTCACAGCCTCTCTGAACAACCTGTTCCAGTTAGATTGTCAGGAGTGCAAGAAATGTGTATGAAAAGGATGTCGTGATTTAGCCTACTGATAACGCACACAAGAGCAAGAAATATGATTCAAATTTACTGATTAAGAACTCATCAGGGAAAATTCTTAGATTGTGGTCCTTCCTCTCTTGATAACTGAATTTTAATTCTATTTTCTAAGTAAAAAAACATTTTAA
The DNA here is from genome assembly GCA_013400175.1 of Phainopepla nitens. Taxonomy (NCBI): domain Eukaryota; kingdom Metazoa; phylum Chordata; class Aves; order Passeriformes; family Bombycillidae; genus Phainopepla; species Phainopepla nitens. The sequence continues at coordinate 435,512 of VXBQ01001271.1, read as the reverse complement.
AAGTTCAGAAAACAACATATAGCCAATGCCTGCAAGTTATTGTATAGGTCTCAACTCACTTCCCCACAGCTCAGAGCTCAGTTAAATGAGTTCCCCTGTTCATAGCAGTGATTTTCATTATAATTATGCTAAGGTTTTATAGTAATCATACTGCAGCAACACAAACTTCTAAAAATACCCTTGTGATTTTTCACAAGTTCAGCCAGATACTTTCAAGGCATTGAGTATTTATTGTCTCTTCAAAATATATTCAGATTCATTTAACATAGCCAATTATGAGCTGCCTGAGGGGTTTACATAAACGCTTCATCAACTCTTCTGAAGTTAGTCCCATTAAATATGAATAAGTCCAAGCTGGACTTGTTATGTTGCTAGTTTGTGAACTTTCCCAGTGGGCACTTAAAAAATATTCAACTATAATACATTAAGAAGTGTCTTTCTTTGTGTAAATCTGTTTCATTCTTTTTATTTGCATTTTCCCCTCTATTTTCCTTTTTTTTTTTTTCTTTTTTTAGAATAGAATGAAAAAGCCCAAAACACAGAGCCCAAATAGAATTTACTGAAATCTCTGGCTTATTTTGCATTTTCTATTCCAGTGGTGTAAAAATCCTGTTCACGGAAAAGACACAAAAGGAGTTTTGTAGCTAGTAGAACTTCAATACAAATAAAGAATGCCAGGAACAAGAAATCCTCCAAGAGTATGAAAAGTGTCTTGAAGCAAAGGAAACAATGTTCCAGCTCAGCTTCCCATTAAAAAAATGTCTATTGCAATTTGAACATGTCAGCTATATCCACAAATCTCATGTGATTTCTTCCACTTAGCAGCATGAAACCCAGCAAGCAGAATTCCAGCACATTGCAGCACTTGAGCATATGCTTATATTTACCCCTAGAAAACAACAGACTAATGAAAAATTGAAAATAAATCTCTTCCTTAAAGCTGTCATTAATCCAATGATGAAGAGTTTAAGTAAAACTCAACTCCTAAAGAATATTTATACAAAATACAATCTTCAGTGTCATACAGAAAGAAGAAAATAATGTTCCTCATGGATCTTCTTTAATATACTATAACCAATGGGGAT